>CM067171.1:110092251-110144751 GCA_034093135.1 Erigeron breviscapus
TCGGTCTAAAATCTAAACAAACATTAGTACTCGATTGGACTCATTTATGCGCCGCATGACAGAATCATGCGCCGCATATTTGCATACCTGGCACTTATGCGCCGCATGGCAGAAATATGCACCGCATATTTCAATTAATTTTGTCACAGAAAAACACCCAAGTTTTGAGCACTCAAAATATGCGCCGCATAACGGGCTCCCTTTAGAAATCAAATTTTCAAAACTGGCAGATATGCGCCGCATGGATGGTTCATGCGCCGCATATTGCCCAGTTCGACCAAAAACCCAACTTTCAATCCTTTAATCGAATTCCATACGAACACAAACCATCAATTCGACCTGGAGACATAAAATTAACCTTTTTGACAATACTTTTGATGACTTTAATTCATCAATCTTTCCTTCAATCCTTTACAACATAAATCACTCATTGAATCACCCGAATAACAAGAAATCGGTAAACGTTTAATCAATTAACCCAACCCAAACCCCATGGCCTGGATTGAATACTCTTCTATGACTCAAATAACCAGATTCAAAGAGGATATTACCTATATTACCTGCACTTGATGTAGGGGACTCAAGATCTAAACAATACTTGATCAAAATGACACGAAACAATGAGATCTTGAAGAAAACTTGCTTGAAAATGGAGGGAGGATCGGCTGGGGTATTTCTCACGTATGAAACTGATGTGGTGACAATTAGGGATACCTATATGCACCTTAACCCCTGGCCATAAACTCTTAACCTTACACTTTGGGTCCCTCAACTTCTAAACTTAACTTTCTTAGCTTAATTCACTTACCGGGAGACTTAACACACTAACAAGCACTTAATTACATCACTCTACTTTAATTACTTTCATTAACATCATATTAATCATTCCACATTAAACATATAAGCATCTAATTCACATAATCCCATATAGGGCACATAAACTTAACGAACCTAATGTTAACTAATGGAAAAGTCAAATAGTCAAACACAAAAAGTTTGGGATGTTACAATTACCTCCCCCTTAAAAGGATTCCGTCCCCGGAATCTCATCAGAAATGAACAACTCTGGATACTTCTCCTTCATCACGGATTCAGTCTCCCAAGTTAGATTTTCACCATGGTTATGCCACCATTTGAAATGCTTTATGGTAGGAGATGCAGGACTCCAAGTTGTTGGTTGGAGCCCGGTGAGAAGCAGTTTACGGGTCCTAAAATCATTGAAATCACAGCTGAAAAAGTTAATATTGCAAAGGAAGCACTTCGTATAGCTAGAGAACGACAGAAGACTTATGCCGACAAGAAAAGAATGCCGGTTGAGTTTAAAGTTGGTGTTATGGTGATGCTGAAATTTCTCCATGGAAAGGAGTGATTTGTTTTGGAAAGAAAGGAAAGTTAAGTCCACGTTTCATTGGACCTTTCAAGATTTTGAAGCGTATCAAAGACCTCGCATATCAGTTGGATTTGCCTCCAGAATTGGATGGAATTCACAACACATTTCATGTATCCTATCTGAGGAAGTGCTTGGCGGAAGAGTCTAGTGTCATTCCTATTGAAGATGTGAGTATTGATCCAAGGAAAAGAATGGTTGATGAACCGGTAGCAATACTTGGGAGAAAGCAAAAGAAGCTACGCCGGAAGGTGATTGATCTCGTGTTGATCAAATGGAAGCATAACCATGGTGAAAGTCTAACTTGGGAGACTGAATCCGTGATGAAGGAGAAGTATCCAGAGTTGTTCATTTCTGATGCGATTCCGGGGACGGAATCCCTTTAAGGGGGAGGAAATTGTAACATCCCAAACTTTTCGTGTTTGACTATTTGACTTTCCCGTTAGTTAACGTTAGGTTCGTTAAGTCTATGTGCCCATATGTGATTAAATGCTTATATGTTTAATGTGGAATGATTTATATGATGTTAATGAAAGTAATTAAAGTAAAGTGATGTAATTAAGTGCTTGTTAGTGTGTTAAGTCTCCCGGTAAGTGAATTAAGCTAAGAAAGTTAAGTTTAGAAGTTGAGGGACCCAAAGTGTAAGGTTAGGAGTTGATGGCCAGGGGTTAAGGTGAAATTAGGTATCCCTAATTGTCACCACATCAGTTTCATACGTGAGAAATACCCCAGCCGATCCTCCCTCCCTTTTCAAGCAAGTTTTCTTCAAGATCTCATCGTTTCGTGTCGTTTTGATCAAGTATTGTTTAGATCTTGAGTCCCCTACATCAAGTGCAGGTAATATAGGTAATATCCTCTTTGAAATCTGGTTATTTGAGTCATAGATGAGTATTCAATCCAGGCCATGGGGTTTGGGTTGGGTTAATTGATTAAACGTTTACCGATTTCATGTTATTCGGGTGATTCAATGAGTGATTTATGTTGTAAAGGATTGAAGGAAAGATTGATGAATTAAAGTCATCAAAAGTATTGTCAAAAAGGTTAATTTTATGTCTCCAGGTCGAATTGATGGTTTGTGTTCGTATGGAATTCGATTAAAGGATTGAAGGAAAGATTGATGAATTAAAGTCATCAAAAGTATTGTCAAAAAGGTTAATTTTATGTCTCCAGGTCGAATTGATGGTTTGCGTTCGTATGGAATTCGTTTAAAGGATTGAAAGTTGGGTTTTTGGTCGAACTGGGCAATATGCGGCGCATGAACCATCCATGCGGCGCATATCTGCCAGTTTTGAAATTGGGTCTTCTGAAGGGAGCCCGATATGTGGCGCATGGATGCTCCATGCGGCGCATATTTTGAACTTTTGAAATATGCGGAGCATATGCAAACGCATGGAATTCTCTGACTTCGAAAAACATGAAATATGCGGCGCATATATATTCCATGCGTCGCATTTTGTGAATTTTAGGAAATATGCGGCGCATGCTTCTTCCATGCGGCGCATATAGGGGTCCAGTCTGGTACTTAAGTTTTGTTTAGCTTATAGACCGATCTTATACTCATTCTAGGTTGTCGGGAGCACTTAGCAAGCACTATAAGATACTCTTAACTCGTTGGTAAGCTGTACCAAGGTAAGATACACTACTTTGACACGCTGAGGGTTCAACAAAAACATGGTTTTCATATAATAACTTCCCAAATGATATCTTGATTGCTTATGGGTATTCGAGGTTACACGGGAGGTGATATGGGCTATGTAAATGACTATTGAGGCCTGAAATGTTATCCCAATGATATGAGATGTAATGATATGCTATGAAATGTTATGTAATGATATGAGATGTAATGATATGCTAAGAAATGTTATGTAATGTCTTGAGATGTGTAAGTCCCAACTCAATAGATGGCACTACCTGAAGACACCTCTATGTCGATGGTGGAGTTACTTTGCAATATATGCACTGAACTGGAGACGACCAGTTTGCAGTGTGTATATACCAAGTTCTAGATAGATTACTTATATAAATGACAATAAGTCATCAGAGTACTCCCATTTTCCCTCAGTTTGTGCCATTAAGCACTGATCCTTTTCCTTTTCCATGGACAAGAGGGCAATCTGGGCCTTAAGCTTCTTGTATTTAGCTTTGTAGCTATCATCAGGCCGATTGAAATTAGGGACAGAGGGTCCAGTTTGGTTGTTCAACTGACTAGATCTGCATTCCTTCATAAAATGACCTTTCTTACCACACTTATAGCAGGTAAGATTGGTTTTATCCAGAGAGCTGGAGCTGGAAGCATTGTTTGGGCCATTAAATCTTTTAGATTTATGCTTAAACCTGTTAAAGATTTTAGCAATCATGGCTACCAGATCATCATCGTCAGTTTCATTACAACCATCACTGTTTTCAGTGGTCAGACCAGAGTTTAAGAAACTGTTTAACATCTCCTTCATTGAGTGTACCTGGACACTCTCTGTAGATATTAAAGCAGCACAAGGTCGCTCAGTTACACTAGCAACCTTGGAACTCTGGGCATGGTTCATGGAATCCTGCTCAGCCACCAGTCTTGCAGCATTATTATCTTCAGTGAATCTGAAGGCTCCAAAGAGCGATGCAAGAGTATGGTTGTGCAAGGTTTTACCTTGTCTCAAGACAAGAACCATGTTTTCCCATTTGGAAGGAAGAATATCACAAAACTTCTCAAGAAGAATATCCTTATCCTTCTCTACACCCAAGCCTCTCAGCTGATTAATGAGGCTAGAAAATCTGGTGTATGTACCAGTTAGACTTTCATTGGGTAAGGCAAAGTAGGATTCATACTTCTTGTTCAAGGCAACTTTTCTGGTGACAATAGTGTCATCACCTCCTTCAAACTGAATAACTAATTCATCCCACATTGATTTTGCACTGGGGAACAACACAAGTGTTGGAATTAGGTCTTCAGGAACAGCCCCAAGGATCATGTTCTTGAGTCTGGTGTCCAGATCAACAAGTCTACGATCCTCATCAGACCAATGGTCTTCAGGCTTTTCTCTAGAACCTCTTCTTCTAGTTGGATCAAGAAGAGGACTCACCCCAAGAGACATGGGTATATATGGTCCATCATTAAGGATTCAACATATACCTTTCAATCCCACCAAAATGCAAAAGCATTCTAGCCTTCCATGTACCAAAAGTCTCACTTTTTACATCGAATTTGGGAACAGGAGTGTTAGAATAGTGTACATGGACGTGGTTTGGGGTAGTAGGAGGAGGAGGGTTAGTATTAACATTTTGAAAAGGTTGGGCATTATTATTCAAAGGGATTTCACCTTGACCAGAACCATTTCCACCTTCAGTAGTGTTCATCTTAGCAGATCTAGGCAAGTTTATTAGCCTTCTGCTCTGATACCACTTGTAAGTCCCAACTCAATAGATGGCACTACCTGAAGACACCTCTATGTCGATGGTGGAGTTACTTTGCAATATATGCACTGAACTGGAGACGACCAGTTGCAGTGTGTATATACCAAGTTCTAGATAGATTACTTATATAAATGACAATAAGTAAAAGAACAATGCAATAATACAAAATACTTGTAAGATAACTTGATGAGACAATATGTAATTTTCAATGTGTAATTTATTTATTGATGTTAAATAAATTACAAGGTTGATGCGGAACCAAGATAATACAAGAATGTAAATATCCTAACAACCTATGAAATACAATTGATCTACACTCGGAATTTCTCAAGACAATCGAAACACTTAAAGTTGTGAAATGTTCCTTTTAGCGATTGAGAGAATATTGCACAAGTTCACCAAGAATATTGCAGGTATGCAAAGTGTGAAATCTATCGAAGTGTATTCGAAGAAGTCTTTCGATAGAAGTGATATTCTTGGTTGTGCAATGACTTGTATTTATAGGCAAAGTTAACATTGGGATGTTAACTTTGGCCGTACAAATGTGGTTGAGAGCATTTAAGGAATAGCATTTAATTCCTTAAAAAGCAGTGTAAAGTCGCATGATAAAGCAACTTTACTTAACCACCTTTATGTACCTTTTATTACTTAAATAATAAGATGAGTCTTATTATCCGGGTAAAGGTACATAAAGCATAAAAGTCAATTCCTCGTAATCAGTGTAAAGCTTTGTAAGGGCTTTCCACTGATGGTCTCCAGTTTGTAACTGACTAGAATGTCAACTGGGCTTCGCTGCCATTGCCATTCTATATCTTCCATTTGTTGTCTTCGACTTCAACTGGAATGATTCTTCAACTTGGTCAGTTCTCAACTGGAGGAAGTCTTCAGTTGCGTTGACTGTACGGTGCAACTAGACTTCAATATATTTCTCGACAAATCATCTAGGTCTCCAGTTCACTGGACAGTTTCACTGGGTCTCCAGGTGCAACTGGTGACTGGCCAGTTTACCAGGTGAACTGGTCCTAACATGATGTATTGAAATGTGATTATATGTTGATGATAAATGAAATGTGCATGATTGTATGGCTTGTTCATCTAGTTCAATAGACTTATTAAGTTGCCATGACACGTGCACGTTTAAGGGCCCAAACGTTAAGATGAATATGTGATAAATGTTTAGGTAATGTGGACACCTAAACTATATGTGATGTAAATCGAGCTCGTAAATGATGTGAGGTGAAAGTGTTAAGCTTAACCCGTACTTGCCCTTGCCCGGCGGGTGCGTATATGTGGTTGCTTGGGTGGCTCCTTGCAACATAATTAAGTGGGAGAGTATCTTCGGGTGGCCTGATTACCTACCAATGTCCTTGAACATACGGACTACTCTGGGATTGTCTTGTCATTCATTAATGACATTGATGTACTGCCTTAAGGTTTGTCCATCTAGTCGGGTGTGACTTATGACACACTTACAAAGATATATATGTTATATGATGTGTGTGACTTATGTCACAATTGCAAGATGTTATATGATATGCGTGACTTATGTCACACTTGCAAAGATGATATGTGAAAAAGATATGAAAGATGACTAGGCACATTTAGGGTGGTTCATCCTAATATGAAGATGTTGATGCTATGATATGTATGTGAGATGATATGATTGATGTGCTATGTGCCTTAACGAATTTAAACGACTTTTCTATAATGATTTGAATGGACAAATGCTTTATAAATTATGTGTTATCTTACTTAGCTAATTCGTTAGCTAACACTTGTTTCTTGAAATATGATGCTCCCTCAGGTTAAGCAGGTTGAGCTAGTGAAAGGCTTAGCTTGGTGAGGTGGGTAGTTGCTATTAAGAAGACATTTAGTTTCCCCGCTTAGTCATTTATGTTAGCCTTAATGATGATTGGCTACTTTCAGTATGACTTATGTATTGTTTATGATGGCATTTATTGTTGGTGCCAAATCTGGATTATCTTATACCATTTTAATGATATGAATGTTGTAACACCACTTTTATAAAGGAACTATCCGTTAAGGGTTAGTTATGTTTTAAAGATTCTGTTTTCCGCATTTCTAAACTCCGTTAGGCAAAAGCTTTTGAAAATCCAGGTTTTAAAATGACGGGTGTTACATGATAGTATGCGGCGTGTGTGTGAAAATATGGATTTCCAAAAATTTTCGCCTAACGGCTTCACAAGAAAGCGGAAGTAAACTTTAAAAGTCCAAACCACAAAATCTGTTTGGTTCATTTATTAGTTGGTGTTACTAGCCATATCATCAAAATAAGTTCAAATGGAAACCCATCGGTTGCCCAACATAAAGCAACCGACATATAGCAAAAGTCTAAAGTGAGCAGCCACTATGGGTAACTATAGCCATCTTCAAGTCAATCTACCCATGCCTCGCTCTTATTCATCATCCATCATAAACTTGATAAACCTGAGGGAGCAACACATTTCAAGAAACAAGTGTTAGCTAACGAATTAGCTAAGTAAGAATAAACATGGTTTATAAAGCATTTGTCCATTTAAAACATCATAGAAAAGTCATTGAGATCGTTAAGGCACATATCACATCAATTACATCATCTCACATACATATCATTGCATCATCATTCTCATATTAGGATGAACCACCTAAATGTGCCTAACCATCTTTCATATCTTTTTCACATATCATCTTTGCAAGTGTGACATAAGTCACGCATATCATATAAGGTGTAAGTTTGTGTGTAGCCGGTCATAAGACCTAACAGGGAACCTCACACCCGACTGGATAGATAAGCCTTATGGTGGTCCATCAGTGTCGTTAAGGAATGGCAAGCCAATTCTAGGAGTAGTCTGTATGTTCAAAGACATTGGTGCGTAATCAGGCCACCCGGAGATACTCAACCACTTAGTTATGTTGCAAGGAGCCACCCGAGCAACCACATATACGCACCCGTCGGGCAAGGGCAAGTACGGGTTAAGCTTAACACTTTCACATCATTTACGAGCTCGATTTACATCACATATAGTTTAGGTGTCCACATTACCTAAACATTATCACATATCATATTAACGTTTGGGCCCTTAAACGTGCACGTGTCATGGCAACCTAACAAGTCTAGCGAACTAGATGAACAAGCCATACAAACATGCACATTTCAATACATCTCATAGCATTACATATCATCACATATCATATCATTTCATTTCATATCATAGGGACTGCATATCAGGCCTCACTGGTCATTTACATAGCCCATATCACCTCCCATGTAACCCCGAATACCCATAAGCAAACAAGATAACATTTGGGAAGTTATTATATGAAAACCATGTTTTTGTTGAACCCTCAGCGTGTCAAAGTAGTATATCTTACCTTGATACAGCTTACCAACGAGTTAAGAGTATCTTATAGTGCTTGCTAAGTGCTCCCGACAACCTAGAATGAGTATAAGATCGGTCTATAAGCTAAACAAAACTTAAGTACAAGACTGGACCCTATATGCGCCGCATGGAAGAAGCATGCGCCGCATATTTCCTAAAATTCACAAAATGCGCCGCATGGAATATATATGCGCCGCATATTTCCTAAAATTCACAAAATGCGCCGCATGGAATATATATGCGCCGCATATTTCCTAAAATTCACAAAATGCGCCGCATGGTAATATATATGCGCCGCATATTTCCTAAAATTCACAAAATGCGCCGCATGGAATATATATGCGCCGCATATCGGGCTCCCTTCAGAAGACCCAATTTCAAAACTGGCAGATATGCGCCGCATGGATGGTTCATGCGCCGCATATTGCCCAGTTCGACCAAAAACCCAACTTTCAATCCTTTAATCGAATTCCATACGAACACAAACCATCAATTCGACATGGAGACATAAAATTAACCTTTTTGACTTTTGATGACTTTAATTCATCAATCTTTCCTTCAATCCTTTACAACATAAATCACTCATTGAATCACCCGAATAACATGAAATCGGTAAACGTTTAATCAATTAACCCAACCCAAACCCCATGGCCTGGATTGAATACTCATCTATGACTCAAATAACCAGATTTCAAAGAGGATATTACCTATATTACCTGCACTTGATGTAGGGGACTCAAGATCTAAACAATACTTGATCAAAACGACACGAAACGATGAGATCTTGAAGAAAACTTGCTTGAAAAGGGAGGGAGGATCGGCTGGGGTATTTCTCACGTATGAAACTGATGTGGTGACAATTAGGGATACCTAATTTCACCTTAACCCCTGGCCATCAACTCCTAACCTTACACTATGGGTCTCTCAACTTCTAAACTTAACTTTCTTAGCTTAATTCACTTACCGGGAGACTTAACACACTAACAAGCACTTAATTACATCACTCTACTTTAATTACTTTCATTAACATCATATTCATCCTTCCACATTAAACATATAAGTATTTAATCACATATGGGCACATAGACTTAACGAACCTAACGTTAACTAACGGGAAAGTCAAATAGTCAAACACAAAAAGTTTGGGATGTTACAATTACCTCCCCCTTAAAGGGATTCCGTCCCCGGAATCACATCAGTAATGAACAACTCTGGATACTTCTCCTTCATCACGGATTCAGTCTCCCAAGTTAGACTTTCACCATGGTTATGCTTCCATTTGATCAACTCGAGATCAATCACCTTCCGGCGTAGCTTCTTTTGCTTTCTCCCAAGTATTGCTACCGGTTCATCAACCATTCTTTTCCTTGGATCAATACTCACATCCTCAATAGGAATGACACTAGACTCTTCCGCCAAGCACTTCCTCAGATAGGATACATGAAATGTGTTGTGAATTCCATCCAATTCTGGAGGCAATTCCAACTGATATGCGAGGTCTTTGATACGCTTCAAAATCTTAAAAGGTCCAATGAAATGTGGACTTAACTTTCCTTTCTTTCCAAAACGAATCACTCCTTTCCATGGAGAAACTTTCAGCATCACCATATCACCAACTTTAAACTCAACCGGCCTTCTTTTCTTGTCGGCATAAGTCTTCTGTCGTTCTCTAGCTACACGAAGTGCTTCCTTTGCAATATTAACTTTTTCAGCTGTGATTTCAATGATTTTAGGACCCGTAAACTGCTTCTCACCGGGATCCAACCAACAACTTGGAGTCCTGCATCTCCTACCATAAAGCATTTCAAATGGTGGCATTCTAATACTTGCATGATAGCTGTTATTATAAGCAAATTCAATCAATTTCAAATGATCATCCCATGCTCCACCATACTCTAGTACACATGCCCTTAACATAACCTCCAATGTTTGAATTGTTCTTTCACTTTGCCCATCAGTTTGAGGATGATAGGCGGTGCTCAAGTTTACTCTAGTACCTAACTCTCGTTGAAGACTTTTCCAAAAGCTAGATACATACCTCGTGTCTCGATCTGAAACAATAGACAAAGGAACACCATGATTTGCGACGATTTCATCTATGTACATCTTTGCAATCTTGGTTAATGGTACATCTTGTCGAGTCGCTAAGAAGTGAGCACTCTTCGTCAACCTATCCACAATAACCCATACCATATCATTTCCCTTTGGTGTTCTAGGTAGCTTGGTCACAAAATCCATAGTAATATGATCCCATTTCCATTCCGGAATCTCCAATTGTTGCAACATTCCATATGGCTTTTTGTGGTCAGCTTTTACACGTGCACAAGTCAAACATCTTTCAACAAGATGTGCAACTTCTCCCTTAATGTTAGGCCACCAATAAATAGGCTTCAAATCTGCATACATCTTTGTAGCACCGGGGTGAACTGAATATCTAGATCTATGAGCTTCTTCAAGGATCAACTCTCGGTTACCATCAAGCAATGGTACCCAAATTCGACCTTTATAAGTCCGAAATCCACGGCTGTTCGTTTCCATCTCAAGACGTTTCTTCTTTCCAGTACTTTCCTTGTCAATGTTATCCTTCATCAAAGCCTTAACTTGGGCTTCCTTGATGCGGTCAAGTAACCCAGACTTAGCTTGTACAACCATACTCATCAATTTACAAGAAAAATTCTGCACTTTTCTACTCAATGCATCCGCCACCACATTAGCTTTACCGGGATGATACTTAATCTCACAATCATAATCTTTCAGAAGTTCCATCCATCTCCTTTGTCTTACATTCATTTCCTTTTGTGAGAATACATATTGCAAACTTTTATGATCAGTGTACAAGGTACACTTAGTGCCATATAAGTAGTGCCTCCATAACTTCAAAGCAAACACCACAGCAGCGAACTCTAGATCCTGGGTCGGATAGTTCTTTTCATGAGGCTTCAACTGACGTGAAGCATAGGCAATAACTTTGTCCCTTTGCATAAGAACACAACCAAACCTGAAATAGAAGCATCACTATAAACAACAAGATCATCGGTACCTTCGGGTAAGGCAAGGATCGGAGCTTCACATAACTTTGTCTTTAACGTTTGAAAGGCCTTTTCTTGAGCTTCAGTCCACACAAACTTCACCCCTTTCTTTGTCAATTCGGTCATAGGCTTAGCTATACGGGAGAAATCTTGAATGAACCTTCGGTAGTAGCCCGCTAAGCCAAGAAAACTCTTGATTTCCGTGGGTGTCTTTGGCTGTTCCTATTTGGAGACAGCTTCAATCTTTGCTGGATCAACTTTAATTCCTTCATAAGAGATAACATGCCCGAGAAATTGAACTTCTCGAAGCCAGAATTCACACTTGGAGAACTTTGCATACAACTTCTTCTCCCTAAGAACCTCAAGAATGGCTCTTAAGTGCTCATGGTGCTCTTCTTTAGACTTGGAATAAATCAGAATATCGTCAATAAAGACAATCACAAAATGATCTAAGAATGGGCGAAATACCCGATTCATTAAATCCATAAAAGCGGCAGGAGCATTTGTCAACCCAAATGGCATGACAAGAAACTCATAGTGCCCATATCGTGTACGAAAAGCTGTCTTGGCCACATCTTCCTTTTTGACCTTTAATTGATGATAGCCGGACCGCAAATCAATCTTAGAGAAGTAAGAAGCACCATGGAGCTGATCAAAGAGATCATCAATGCACGGGAGAGGATACATATTCTTAACCATTCGCTTATTCAGCTCACGGTAGTCTATGCACATGCACATAGAACCATCTTTCTTCTTGACAAAGAGAACCGGAGCTCCCCAAGGCGAGGAACTAGGTCGTATGAAACCTTTGTCGAGTAGCTCTTGGAGCTGAGACATTAGCTCTTTCATTTCAGTAGGAGCCAAACGATATGGTGCTTTTACAACAGGAGTAGCACCAGGTACAAGATCAATCTAAAAAGTGACCTCTCGGTCGGGAGGAATACCGGGAAGATCATCCGAAAAGACATCAGAAAATTCAGAAACTACATCAACATTAGAGATAGAAGACTTCTCCTTTCGTAAGCAAGGAAGTGATTCTTATTATGCTTTGTTAGGTCCAGATTTACTGGACTCGCTCCAGACTCGACTACTGGAGCCTTACTAAAGATCTGTCCAGAAATGATAATTACTGGACCTACTCCAGACTTGGAAACTGGAGTCCCTCTAAAGATTTGTTCAGAAATAATGGAAGACCAGTGAGCAAATACTTGTATAGGAAATCTGGAGTATTCTCCAGATTAGCTCACTGGACTTCACCCCAGTCCAGATCTATTCTACTGAAGACATTCTCACTGAAGTCAAAGACTGAAGTCTGAAGAAAGAAGACTGACAAACAGTGTAGCCCACTGACAGTCTTACCAGATCTCCCGACTGGAGCCTTTATCAGTGTTCTAGACCTTACAAGTCTGAACACTGATATCGAGGAATTGACTTTATGCCTTTACACACTTTTACCCGGACATCCCAATTTTCTATTGATAAAAGTACATACGTGTGTAAAGGTGGTTGGTTAAAAGGACTTTATCCTTGTACCTTAACCAATGCATTTAATAACCTTGTCGGTTCATTAAATGCATGCAACCATATTTGTACGGCAAATAAATTCATTGTTGAATTTATCTGCCTATAAATACAAAGTCATGTTTCTCGTTCAAATCACTTTTAGCAATTTGGTGAACTTGCTTAAATACTCTCGATCTAAACAGTTATACTTCACAACTCTAAGTATATCGATCCAAGAAGATTATTTAGCAAGTATAGATCACTTGTAATTCAAAGATTGTTTAGATATTTACATACTTGTAATATCTAGGTTCCGCAACAATCTTGTATTTTGTTTATCATCAATAAATAAAATACACTTGAAAAATTACATTTGTGTTCCATCATTTATTTACTTGTTTAAATATTGCTTAAGTCGTTTATTGCTTTATTTATATTCTTGCATTTATATTTAAAGTAATACTAGTCCGATTCTAGTTCATACTTGACTTGTTATTTTACACTCGTGGGTTAAACCATCGTGTGAGGGACTTTACATGCTGAATGCATTTGAGAGCCTTCATCAAATTAATGATCTTTATGCTCCCTTTCTTCTTATCTCCAAACACAGAAATGACCTTACCATCCGGGGTAGAGAAACGCACAATCTTTTGAGAACATATAATAGTAGCATCATTTTGAGACAACTAGTCCATACCTATCACTATATCAAAACCAGCAAGAGTAGTAGGCAATAACTGGACCGGAAAGGAACGACCCTCAATCTCGATAGAACAATCATCATAACCCACATGGATGTCATTAATAGTACCGTTAGCAATTTCAACCTCTATAGAACAATCTAGGGGGTAGTAACTCTTTCGAGCTTAGGGGCAAACAATGTAGACACAAAAGACCTATTTGCACCCGAATCAAAAAGAACAGAAGCAGGTTTTGAGTTAACAAGAAAAGTACCGCTTACTACCTCATCGTTGTCCTTAGCAGCTTCCACTGTCATCTGAAGAGCTTGAACTTTTTGCTTTTGGGCAGCCACCTTCTTTCCATCATTCTTCATCTGAGGGCAATCTGTAATCAAATGACCCATTTCTTGACACTTATAACAACGAGTCTTGTCTTTACAAACAGTTGCGGCGTGCCCTGGTTTACCACACTTATCACACCTCTTGGTCTTGTCTGAACATGGACCATCATGATGAGACTTGAAAGCTGAACACCATATACTACTCTTCTTCTTGTCCTTTTCCCCATTCGAGGAAGAACTACTTTTAAACCTCTTATTAGAATTTGATGACCCATTGAACCTTCTCTTGAATCCAGACTTCTTATCATCAGCTTTATCAACCACTTTCTCAGACCCAAAATCATCATCTAACCTTTTGGACTCCTTAATCGCAGCAGACAATGTAGTATGTTGCCTACAAAGGCCATGATAGCTAGCAGGGAGACCATCACAGTAAGCTTCAATTTGGTCAACTTCTCTACGAACCATGTGACCAACAAACTTGAGCTTTTCCATATATGAGTGAGCATACTCAACTATGGCACCGGGCTTAGCGGTTAAAGCTCTAAACTCCTTCTCAATCAATCTCAATTCACGAGTGCCCACATATTTTTCCAGAAATTTCTCTCTGAAAGTACCCCAAGGCATAGCAGCTAGTACCTCGGGAGCCAAAGAAATAGTAGTAGACCTCCACCAATTTCGAGCATTCTTCTTAAGCATACAGGAAGCACACAACACCTTCATATCCTCGGGACAATAACATGAAGCAAACACAACCTCTATATCATCCAACCATTCCATAGCACCTACATCATCCCGAGTACCATCAAACTCTTTTGCACCACACTTCTTGAAGCTATCATACTTAAAGTTAGTAGCACGTGGAGCAACCATAACCCGAGGCTCCACTACATTCACTCCATCATTAACATCGGTAACAACATTCAAAGGAGCAACCTGTGATCTTACAATAGATGGCTCGGCACGGTTTGAGCGGTTGGAATAATTTTCATCAGTATGCTCTTCCCGATGCAAGCTAGCTTCCCTTTCAGCTCTCACTTGAGCCAACTCCTCTTCAGTCCTTCTCAAATGGGCTCGAATAGCCCTCAATTCTTCAAACATTTCAGCTTGAGTAGGAATCTGCTCAATCACTGGGTTAGCCCTTTCAATTTCTGATCTAGTGGGCATTTCACCCGGCAATGGCCTTCGAGGAGGCCTTTGATTAACACCATTTCCAGCCCCATTCTGATTGGTTGGAGCATTACTTGGAGTAGTTCTATCACGTTGACTGTTAGTACGAGTGTTGACCATGTTGTCTACAAGGCAATGACGACGGTTATCAAGAGTTAAAGTGAGAACAAAGAGATTAAGACTACATAACATCTATTTCAGCAACATATAAACACATTCATGCCTCAACCTACACTCTCACTCCATCCCAAACCCGTCCTAAAGCATTTCATCTCAAAGGCTAAGCATACCTACTTAAGCCTAACTTGTCCTCTATCGGTTTAAGTCCAATTCCTATGGCAAACCTATAGTCCTTGGTTCACTTAACCCATTTCTCTGATACCACTTGTAACACCTGTCGTTTAAAAATATGGATTTCCAAAAAATTTCGCCTAACGGCGTCACAAGAAAGCGGAAGTAAACTTTAAAAGTCCAAACCACAGAATCTGTTTGGTTCATTTATTAGTTGGTGTTACTAGCCATATCATCAAAACAAGTTCAAATGGAAACCCATCGGTTGCCCAACATTAAACAACAGACCACAATGCGAATACAAGTCATAAATTTCATAACATAATGCAAAAGTCTAAAGAGAGAAGCCACTATGGGTAAACTATAGCCATCTTCAAGTCAATCTACCCATGCCCCGCTCTTATTCATCATCCATCACAATCTTGCTAAACCTGAGGGAGCAACACATTTCAAGAAACAAGTGTTAGCTAACGAATTAGCTAAGTAAGAATACACATGGTTTATAAAGCATTTGTCCATTTAAAACATTATAGAAAATTCATTGAGATCATTAAGGCACATATCACATCAATTACATCATCTCACATACATATCATTGCATCATCATTCTCATATTAGGATGAACCACCCTAAATGTGCCTAATCATCTTTCATATCATTTTCACATATCATCTTTGCAAGTGTGACATAAGTCACGCATATCATATAAGGTGTAAGTTTGTGTGTAGCCGGTCATAAGACCTAACAGGGAACCTCACACCCGACTGGATAGATAAGCCTTACGGCGGTCCATCAGTGTCGTTAAGGAATGGCAAGCCAATTCCAGGAGTAGTCCGTATGTTCAAAGACATTGGTGGGTAATCAGGCCACCCGGAGATACTCAACCACTTAATTATGTTGCAAGGAGCCACCCGAGCAACCACATATACGCACCCGCCGGGCAAGGGCAAGTACGGGTTAAGCTTAACACTTTCACATCATTTACGAGCTCGATTTACATCACATATAGTTTAGGTGTCCACATTACCTAAACATTATCACATATCATATTAACGTTTGGGCCCTTAAACGTGCACGTGTCATGGCAACCTAACAAGTCTAGTGAACTAGATGAACAAGCCATACAAACATGCACATTTCAATACATCTCATAGCATTACATATCATCACATATCATATCATTTCATATCATAGGGACTGCATATCAGGCCTCATTTGTCATTTACATAGCCCATATCACCTCCCGTGTAACCCCGAATACCCATAAGCAAACAAGATAACATTTGGGAAGTTATTATATGAAAACCATGATTTTTGTTGAACCCTCAGCGTGTCAAAGTAGTGTATCTTACCTTGGTACAGCTTACCAACGAGTTAAGAGTATCTTATAGTGCTCCCGACAACCTAGAATGAGTATAAGATCGGTCTATAAGCTAAACAAAACTTAAGTACCAGACTGGACCCCTATATGCGCCGTATGGAAGAAGCATGCGCCGCATATTTCCTAAAATTCACAAAATGCTACGCATGGAATATATATGTGCCGCATATTTCATGTTTTTCGAAGTCAGAGAATTCCATGCGTTTACATATGCTCTGCATATTTCAAAAGTTCAGAATACGCGCCGCATAGAGCATCCATGCGCCGCATATCGGGCTCCATTCAGAAGACCCAATTTCAAAACTGGCAGATATGCGCCGCATGGATGGTTCATGCGCCGCATATTGCCTAGTTCGACTAAAAACCCAACTTTCAATCCTTTAATCGAATTTCATACGAACACAAACCATCAATTCGACCTGGAGACATAAAAATAACCCTTTTGACAATACTTTTAACGACTTTAATTCATCAATCTTTCCTTCAATCCTTTACAACCTAAATCACTCATTGAATCACCCGAATAACATGAAATCGGTAAACGTTTAATCAATTAACCCAACCCAAACCCCATGGTCTGGATTGAATACTCATCTATGACTCAAATAACCAGATTTCAAAGAGGATATTACCTATATTACCTGCACTTGATGTAGAGGACTCAAGATCTAAACAATACTTGATCAAAACGACACGAAACGATGAGATCTTGAAGAAAACTTGCTTGAAAAGGGAGGGAGGATCGGCTGGGGTATTTCTCACGTATGAAACTGATGTGGTGACAATTAGGGATACCTAATTGCACCTTAACCCCTGGCCATCAACTCCTAACCTTACACTTTGGGTCCCTCAACTTCTAAACTTAACTTTCTTAGCTTAATTCACTTACCGGGAGACTTAACACACTAACAAGCACTTAATTACATCACTCTACTTTAATTACTTTCAATAACATCATATTAATCATTCCACATTAAACATATAAGCATTTAATCACATATGGGCACATAGACTTAACGAACCTAACGTTAACTAACGGGAAAGTCAAATAGTCAAACACGAAAAGTTTGGGATGTTACAATCAGCCATGGCTCCCGCGAAGTCATTCGGAAATAACTCTTGTCTCGAGTGGGTGTTAAAGCTTGACGGGAATGACATGATGATTAGTATATATAAAAGGATGTTTTTGGGTAAAAGGGATTACCCTAGTTAGATTATATATAAAAGGTTGTTTTTGGTTTATAAAATGTGTTGGTGATATAGAAAATAATGGGTGAACTGAGTTTTATATATAAAATTGAATCTGGGTGAAAAATTTAAGTTTTTGGACCATATCTGTAAATATTTTTGATTTTTTTTTAAAGTAGCCATTGGAAAAGCAAAAATAAAAAATAAGAAATTATTAATAAGCTTAAACTACCATCCTTGGAGGGACGGACGGACCAAGGATGGACGGAGGACGGAGGTGGCACGACGGTGTGTGGATGGGGGACGGACGGAGGACAAAGGGGGACGGGGCCTGTGTTTACTCTTAGAAACATAAATCGACAAAGATTCGTCTTTTCTAGATGGGCAAGATACATTGAAATGGTATTTATACATTAGTTTTTTTTTTTCAGACAAAGGCCCATGACAATAACTAGTCTATCAAACACCTCAAATGCCAAGACTAGTCAAAGACACATCATTTAATTATTTCTACATTTTTAACCCTCCAATTTATATAACTTTCAATTTATAAATTACTAAAATACAATACTTAACAAACAGTCAAACACAATAAAAAACATTTCATTAAATGAAAAACATACAATGCAATACTAAAAAAACAATACATTAATTAAAACACAACACATAAACTATCTTAAGATTTAATAAAAAAAAACAAATAATACATCACGGGAAACACCATATATGCTCGACAAGATCGTGACGAAGACCATGATGAACTCCTCGGTCTCGAAGTTCCCTATTCGTTCGCATTCGAAGTCGGCGCCTAAAGAAGTGTGGCAGATACTTTAAGTCTTCTTCAAAATAATCTTGCATCAATCGGGCTTAAACACCATATCGATCTCTTTGTATGGATTGTCGAGTATGAACAACTCTAACGAAGGATTCACATTCGTCGATGAGATCGACACATTCTGACATGGTATCGTTAAGCTATTCATCGTCGGAGTCATTCGCAAATAATTCTTGTTTCGAGTGGGTGTTAAAGCTTGACGGGAATGACATGATGATTTGTATACATAAAAGGATGTTTTTGGGTAAAAGGGATTACCCTAGTTAGATTATATATAAAAGGTTGTTTTTGGTTTATAAAATGTGTTGGTGATATAGAAAATAATGGGTGAAATGGGTTTTATATATAAAATTGAATCTGGGTGAAAAATTTAAGTTTTTTGACCATATCTGTAAATATTTTTGATTTTTTTTTAAAGTAGCCATTGGAAAAGCAAAAATAAAAAATAAGAAATTATTAATAAGCTTAAACTACCATCCTTGGAGGGACGCGCGGACCAAGGATGGACGGAGGACGGAGGTGGCACAACGGTGTGCGGATGGGGGACGGACGAAGGACAAAGGGGGACGGGGCCTATGTTTACTCTTAGAAACATAAATCGACAAAGATTCGTCTTTTCTAGATGGGCAAGATACATTGAAATGGTATTTAGACAAAGGCCCATGACAATAACTAGTCTATCAAACACCTCAAATGCCAAGACTAGTCAAAGACACATCATTTAATTATTTCTACATTTTTAACCCTCCAATTTATATAACTTTCAATTTATAAATTACTAAAATACAATACTTAACAAACAGTCAAACACAATAAAAAACATTTCATTAAATGAAAAACATACAATGCAATACTAAAAAAACAATACATTAATTAAAACACAACACATAAACTATCTTAAGATTTAATAAAAAAAAACAAATAATACATCACGGGAAACACCATATATGCTCGACAAGATCGTGACGAAGACCATGATGAACTCCTCGGTCTCGAAGTTCCCTATTCGTTCGCATTCGAAGTCGGCGCCTAAAGAAGTGTGGCAGATACTTTAAGTCTTCTTCAAAATAATCTTGCATCAATCGGGCTTAAACACCATATCGATCTCTTTGTATGGATTGTCGAGTATGAACAACTCTAACGAAGGATTCACATTCGTCGATGAGATCGACACATTCTGACATGGTATCGTTAAGCTATTCATCGTCGGAGTCATTCGCAAATAATTCTTGTTTCGAGTGGGTGTTAAAGCTTGACGGGAATGACATGATGATTTGTATACATAAAAGGATGTTTTTGGGTAAAAGGGATTACCCTAGTTAGATTATATATAAAAGGTTGTTTTTGGTTTATAAAATGTGTTGGTGATATAGAAAATAATGGGTGAAATGGGTTTTATATATAAAATTGAATCTGGGTGAAAAATTTAAGTTTTTTGAATTTTTGGTGTAGTGGTCGTTAGAGGGACCATATCTGTAAATATTTTTGATTTTTTTTTAAAGTAGCCATTGGAAAAGCAAAAATAAAAAATAAGAAATTATTAATAAGCTTAAACTACCATCCTTGGAGGGACGCGCGGACCAAGGATGGACGGAGGACGGAGGTGGCACGACGGTGTGTGGATGGGGGACGGACGGAGGACAAAGGGGGACGGGGCCTGTGTTTACTCTTAGAAACATAAATCGACAAAGATTCGTCTTTTCTAGATGGGCAAGATACATTGAAATGGTATTTATACATTAGTTTTTTTTTTTCAGACAAAGGCCCATGACAATAACTAGTCTATCAAACACCTCAAATGCCAAGACTAGTCAAAGACACATCATTTAATTATTTCTACATTTTTAACCCTCCAATTTATATAACTTTCAATTTATAAATTACTAAAATACAATACTTAACAAACAGTCAAACACAATAAAAAACATTTCATTAAATGAAAAACATACAATGCAATACTAAAAAAACAATACATTAATTAAAACACAACACATAAACTATCTTAAGATTTAATAAAAAAAAACAAATAATACATCACGGGAAACACCATATATGCTCGACAAGATCGTGACGAAGACCATGATGAACTCCTCGGTCTCGAAGTTCCCTATTCGTTCGCATTCGAAGTCGGCGCCTAAAGAAGTGTGGCAGATACTTTAAGTCTTCTTCAAAATAATCTTGCATCAATCGGGCTTAAACACCATATCGATCTCTTTGTATGGATTGTCGAGTATGAACAACTCTAACGAAGGATTCACATTCGTCGATGAGATCGACACATTCTGACATGGTATCGTTAAGCTATTCATCGTCGGAGTCATTCGCAAATAATTCTTGTTTCGAGTGGGTGTTAAAGCTTGACGGGAATGACATGATGATTTGTATACATAAAAGGATGTTTTTGGGTAAAAGGGATTACCCTAGTTAGATTATATATAAAAGGTTGTTTTTGGTTTATAAAATGTGTTGGTGATATAGAAAATAATGGGTGAATGAGTTTTACATATAAAGTTGAATTTGAGTGAAAAATGTAGGTTTTTGGACTTTTTGGTGTAGTGGTCGTTAGAGGGACCATATCTGTAAATATTTTTGATTTTTTTTTAAAGTAGCCATTGGAAAAGCAAAAATAAAAAATAAGAAATTATTAATAAGCTTAAACTACCATCCTTGGAGGGACGCGACGGACCAAGGATGGACGGAGGACGGAGGTGGCACGACGGTGTGTGGATGGGGGACGGACGGACAAGGATGGACGGAGGACGGAGGTGGCACGACGGTGTGTGGATGGGGGACGGACGGAGGACAAAGGGGGACGGGGCCTGTGTTTACTCTTAGAAACATAAATCGACAAAGATTCGTCTTTTCTAGATGGGCAAGATACATTTTAAAGTTTATACTGTTAAGGGTATAAAATACACTATTACTTATAACTTGTAAATCTGGTTAATCTTAAGGTCTGACTTATCATGACTTATCTATAACTTATTTGACATAGAGAAAAAAACAAAACAAGTTGTTATTGTAACAAGTTACTTTTCTCAATTAGAATCAAGGAGTTACTACTCGTCAATAAGGTTGTAGTTAAGCAATGGTTAATTAAAGTATTTTTAAAAGATGGTTGTATTTGTATGTAGGCGTGGGCAAAAAAACCGGTTCCAAAAAAACCGAGAACCGGCAGTTAGGAACCGGTTCCACATTTTTTTCAAAGAACCGGTCCCAAACCGGTTCCTCAGGAACCGGTTCCAAGAACCGACCCAGTCAAACTAGCCGTTACTAGCCGTTAGAATCTGCCACTTTTGGTCCTTTTTGACCGTTAGGAGCCGTTAGATTCACCCAATAATTACCATTTTGCCATTATACAACTAGTATATATATGTAGCATCATTTAGGCTTATTTTTACACATTCCATCACTTACAAACACTCCATAGATCGACAAACTAGAAAACTAAAGAATACCCGATATACGATTGTCAAAGTGAGATGGCAAGCTAGACGTGGACCCGAGTTTACTTGGGAACGTGAGGACCACATGAAGTCTAAATACCCACACTTGTTTAGTAATTAGTGATTGTTGAATTTCGAGACGAAATTCTTTAACGGGGGAAGAATGTAACATTCATGATTTTTACCGTTTGACTGTGCATGTAATTTGATTAACTATTTCAATAAACGGAAATTTGGATATAATTGTGTACATTTATCTGTAAATTGGGCCAATTATAATGTCATATTTGAACTTCTAGAATTAGGGCCATATTAGCAGACTATGAAATTGGCCCAGTACATGTTATGGAAATTATATAATAGATGATAATTGAGTAACTATGGTAACAGGAAAACGTATATACGAAACCTTAAGTATAATGTACGGTTACAACAGTGTCGGTGGAACAGTGTCGGTGGAACAGTGTCGGTGGTTAGATGATAATTCCATTAATAGGACAAAAACCGACACAACCTTTATATTATATGAAATGATTTATCCATATTATGGATTTATAATAATTTATAAAAGTTGTACGCTCGTGAGTATTTTTGTTATTAATTTCGGAATCAATTAACTAGTTAGATATATTGTACATACTAGTAAAATAAATATGCAATTGTGTACTTGAACTAGATAACTAATAAATATATAAATACATGTAATTGATTTATAACCACATAGATAAAAGTAATTATACTTATATAGACTAGTTACTACATTTAATTACACAAATAATAATCAAGAATCAAAGTTTAGAGTCAACCAAAGTCAATAAGTCAAGTCAAGCTTGTGTTCTTGACATAAACCCCACACAAACTAACCAAGACTTGGATTATAGCTTGTAATCATGCAATGAACATGTTCCTACTGAATTCTAGTTTGTTTTAAGGCCAAAGTTTCAGCCATTACACTCAAGGATGAGTTGTAAACACATGATGAACACCTCATGGCCAAGGTGTGTATTCTTGGCACTTAGTTGCAACTCTTGGGCTATATAAGCAAGCATTTGATGATCATTCTATCATTCATCTCTGCTCTTTTCTCTCTCTTTCACATTCATAACACAAAACAATCAAGTCCATAAAGTCTTGGGTTCATCACTTGAAGTTTCAAGTTGAATTTAAAGACTCTATAGGACTAAAATTTTCAGTCATCTTGCAAACATCATAGAAGATTCATCTGGACGAATTAGGAGACGAATATTATATTTTTGGAAAGGTCCAAGTGTCAGTAAAATTTGATAAGAACGAAGTTTCTTCTGGTTTTGCTCAGAAGAGTGCCAAAAACGACGATTTTCAGAACTGGTCTAATTTCTGACGAGGCTACAGGTTTGTTTTTGTAAAAATCATAACTCTTTTATTAAAGCTCTTCAAGAGTCAAACCTTATATTTTTGAAAAGGCCTTTGAGTGCCCAACAAATGTCTAGAACTAAGTTTTGTTGTATCTGGTCTTCCTGACTTCCCAAAGTCGTTGTCAAGTAGATAACGCAAAGCTGGAAACATGCTGAAAATTCCTTATTTTGCACTTAGGCTTTGTGGTAGCTTATAAGTTGATCTTATACTTGTTCTAGGTACCCGGTAGTACATTTTGAGCATAGTAAAGTACTTTGCAAAGTGTTTTGAGCTGTACTAAGATTAACTTGTCACGAGGATTATCTACTGCTCTGATTTGCCATTACAACTAAGGTGAGTTTCGTAAACCCTCCCTACTCAATTGAGATTCGGGCTGAAAAGTGTACATGTTTGTTTAACTGTTGATTGTTGATTTGATTAATTGTATGATTGAATTGTTGATGTGGACTTGTTAGCGCATTATTTATTATATAAGTCGCACCGTTAGCGCATTGTTTACGATGTAAGTCGCACCGTTAGCGCATTGTTTACGATGTAAGTCGCACCGTTAGCGCATTGTCTACGATGTAAGTCGCACCGTTAGCGCATTATTTATTATATAAGTCGCACCGTTAGCGCATTGTTTACGATGTAAGTCGCACCGTTAGCGCATTGTTTACGATGTAATTCGCACCGTTAGCGCATTGTTTACGATGTAAGTCGCACCGTTAGCGCATTGTTTACGATCTAAGTCGCACCGTTAGCGCATTATTTATTATATAAGTCGCACCGTTAGCGCATTGTTAATTATTAACTATGTAAGCCGCATCGTTGTTGATCGTTATTGATTGTTATGGAACGTTGTTGAACGTTATATGGAATCGTTATTATTGAATGTTGACTTGTATTGAATTGTGATAATGTGAAACCTTATAGGTTATCCTTGGATGTGATTAGTTCTCCTAATCCTCACTTATTGTTAACGGTTGTTATCCGACACGGTTATCCCATATTACTTGTCCCTACGAACTCACCAACTTTATGTTGACGTATTTTAGTACATTTTTCAGGTAATCAGGTTAATCAGAGACAAAATGGATGATTATGTGCTTGCATTGCTAGGATTGGACTAGCTTTGGACTTTTGGATCCGTGATCCTTATTTCCCTTTAACGGGTTATGCTTAGGATCAACTACTATCATTTAAACATTTTCATTTAATATTGATTGAGTGTGTATCTTTGATAGATATTGATTATTGTATATATTTGAGTGAGTTTATGGATTGTTTCAATCCTATGAATGCATATAGTTTGACTCTACATAATTCCCATGTCGTGCTGTGCTTTTCTAAGTGATACCCCATGATTCCGCCATGTTGGGGTGTTACACACAATCTCTTTAAAGGTGCAAACTCGACTTTGGACAAACATGTTAGACTTCATTGTGCGGTGAAAAAAGCACAAGATGGGGGTACCACCTCACAAGGTCAACAAACATTAGGAAATGATGGCACTATTTTTCATTATTCGACGGAGGCGGTTCGTGAAGGACTTTCCAACTTGACCATTAAAAAAGCCTTGAAGATACTTTGGACCTTGAAGAACATATTCACCATGAAGAAGTTGAAGAAGGTACATCCTTATCACTTTCCGATGAAGAGATTGCACTTGATGAAGATTGAAGATGAAGACCATTTGAAGACTATGTATTTGTTTCAAGACTATGTATTTGTTTCAAGACTATGTATTTGTTTCAAGACTATGTATTTGTTTCAATGCTATGTATTTGTTTCAAGACTATGTATTTGTTTCAAGACTATGTATTTGTTTCAAGACTATGTATTTGTTTCAAGACTTTGTATTTGTTTCAAGAAGACCAATCAAGACAAATGAAGACAATTTGAAGACAAATTTGAAGACAATGATGAAGACAATGAAGACAATTTGAAGACTTTGAAGACTTGTTATTTAATTTGTTTAAGAATTTGTATTTGTTTGAAGACTTTTATTTGGTTTAAGACTATGTATTTGTTTCAAGACTTTGCATTTGAAGACTATGTATTTGTTTCAATACTATGTATTTGTTTCAATGCTATGTATTTGTTTCAAGACTATGTATTTGTTTCAAGACTATGTATTTGTTTCAAGACTTTGTATTTGTTTCAAGACTATGTATTTGTTTCAAGACTATGTATTTGTTTCAAGACTTTGTATTTGTTTCAAGACTTTGTATTTGTTTCAAGACTTTGTATTTGTTTCAAGACTTTGTATTTGTTTCAAGACTTTGTATTTGTTTCAAGACTTTGTATTTGTTTAAGACTTTGCATTTGAAGACTATGTATTTGTTTCAATGCTATGTATTTGTTTCAATGCTATGTATTTGTTTCAAGACTATGTATTTGTTTCAAGACTATGTATTTGTTTCAAGACTATGTATTTGTTTCAATGCTATGTATTTGTTTCAAGACTATGTATTTGTTTCAAGACTATGTATTTGTTTCAAGACTTTGTATTTTTTTCAAGTGTTTTTTGTGAAATAACTTGGAGTTTTTTGTGTTAATTCACTAGATATTATCATTATGAAGGTATTTAAGGTCTTATGGCTCGGTGTATTAACAATCAAGTGCCCCAAAATCGAATTACGATGAAAAAAAGTGGCCTTAACGGCCGTTAAATGAATTATAGTGAATTATTAGTGAGTTTTTAATTTTTTTCAAGTGTTTTTTGTGAAATAACTTGGAGTTTTTTGTGTTAATTCACTAGATATTATCATTATGAAGGTATTTAAGGTCTTATGGCTCGGTGTATTAACAATCAAGTGGCCCAAAATCGAATTACGATGAAAAAAAGTGGCCTTAACGGCCGTTAAATGAATATATAGTGAATTATTAGTGAGTTTTTAATTTTTTTCAAGTGTTTTTTGTGAAATAACTTGGAGTTTTTTGTGTTAATTCACTAGATATTATCATTATGAAGGTATTTAAGGTCTTATGGCTCGGTGTATTAACAATCAAGTGGCCCAAAATCGAATTACGATGAAAAAAAGTGGCCTTAACGGCCGTTAAATGTAATTATAGTGAATTATTAGTGAGTTTTTAATTTTTTTCAAGTGTTTTTTGTGAAATAACTTGGAGTTTTTTGTGTTAATTCACTAGATATTATCATTATGAAGGTATTTAAGGTCTTATGGCTCGGTGTATTAACAATCAAGTGGCCCAAAATCGAATTACGATGAAAAAAAGTGGCCTTAACGGCCGTTAAATGAATTATAGTGAGTTTTTAATTTTTTTCAAGTGTTTTTTGTGAAATAACTTGGAGTTTTTTGTGTTAATTCACTAGATATTATCATTATGAAGGTATTTAAGGTCTTATGGCTCGGTGTATTAACAATCAAGTGGCCCAAAATCGAATTACGATGAAAAAAAGTGGCCTTAACGGCCGTTAAATGAATTATAGTGAGTTTTTAATTTTTTTCAAGTGTTTTTTGTGAAATAACTTGGAGTTTTTTGTGTTAATTCACTAGATATTATCATTATGAAGGTATTTAAGGTCTTATGGCTCGGTGTATTAACAATCAAGTGGCCCAAAATCGAATTACGATGAAAAAAAGTGGCCTTAACGGCCGTTAAAGTTCTGGAAAAAAAAAAAACCGGAACCTATATTTCAGTTCCATCGGTTCGGGTTTTCAAGACCAAGAACCGGTCCCGAACCGGTTCCGGTTCTTGAAGAACCGGTTCCAGTCAACGTTGACCAAGAACCGGTTCCTGAGGAACCTATGCCCACGACTATTTGTATGTAACATTTTAATGCATGTTATTCATAAATTATCGACTACAAATAGCAAAATCCTAAAATGAATTACAAAGTATATCTTCTCAGAGAACAAAAAGTTACACATCATATATTTCTAATCAATCAACTTAGGATTAAATTGACGTTATCGGCCAAATTTTGGTATGGATATGGCTTGTGACTTACATTTTCATTAATTTATATCGATTTTCAGAGTTTAAAATTAGTTTTTAACTTAGACTCAATTGGTACTCAGATATTTTATACGTAATGGATTTTTAGTAGGAGATGAAATAAGAGATAATCGTGGCCTAATTTCATGATTCATGTATATATTTTAATCGAGTCACACCCTAACTTGATTGAGTCAAACAAGTGATAAGGTTTTTGTATTATGAGGTTTTCTTTATCGAGATTTGAGTCACATTTTTCACACATGTGAGATGGGTGTAAGGTAGTTGGGGGGTAAGGGTGAGCAAAAACCGAACCAAAAACCAAAAAAAACATGAAAACTAGAAAATCCGGACTGAAAAAACCGAAAACCAAAAGTTATGGTCGGTTTTGGTTTCATATGAAAAACCGAACCAAACCAATAATATATATTGTTTACCTTATTGTATATTTATATCATTTTATTATTATTTTTTGGTAAATATGTTAATATATTTGCATTTTTAAGAGTATAAAGTAATATCATATACATGTTTTAGGTGAAAATACACAACAAAATTGATTCGATATAATTGCATATTGAAACAACTCATAAAAATAAAATAGTTATATATAAGTTTGTTTGAAATAAGTATTTAGCGTACAACTTATTTAGATGGATTTGCTGTCATTGTTGTAGTGTTGTTGTTATTAATAATGTTTGGAAGAGTTGTTGAAATTATAGTGTAATCATAGGATATAAACGTACAAAATTTTATAGCTCAAGTTGGCCAAACCACAAGTGGTTAAAAACCGATTAAAACCGAAAAACCAACCGAAAATAGACTCGAACCGAAAAAACCGAAACCCAATGGTTTTAGTTTTCAAAAACCGAATTATAACGGTTCGGTTTTCGGTTTTAGTCAATAACCAACCTAAACCAAACCGTACTTACCTCTAGTTGGGGTAGTTTAAAAAGTTTTTTTCAGGATAGTTTGAAAAGAAAAATTAATATGATATTACACACCAATTTTATTGGTTTTTTTTTTATTTTTAATTAGAATTAAAGAAATAATCTAACTTTTTGGTGGAAAGTAGCTATCACGTAGGGTTGGCTACAAAAGATGTGCTAATTCAATGTTTATTCATGAATATATTTTGGCATGTTGGTCGGTTGGTATACATCTTCTCTGAAGATACCTCAAATGATGGTATTAAGTTACAAAAGCTGAAATATCAAATATAATATTTTGGTTGACCATAAAACTAAATGACGACCAGGTTTCTTTATAATTTATAATTGAAATGCCATATGACAATGCGATGCATGTCCTTTGCGGTATATTTTCTCGGACATACATTATTTCATTGTATCCATACATATAAGTATACAAACAGTGTCTGCATAATGTGGTGGTGATGACTGCGACGATATGGTGGTGGCCGGTGGCGAAGTCGTGTTGGTGGTGGTGGCAGCTTTTAGTGTTCTAAGTAATTGATGTAAAAAACATTTGGATCAAAATCAATGATCAAGATTCAAAAATCAATTTAATTTAAGAGTCAAAATTACTAGTAAAATTATTTTCAACTTTATAGGATCTACCCTTTCATTTCAAAAGCTTATCCCTAAAAACTCTTAGGGCTTATATCATATATTTTTGTTAGATTTTAATCTTTTTATTTTCGGGTAAATGATTAATGTCTTGGTTCTTAATTTTTTTTATATCCCGTTTTTAACGAGATTGTATGTTGTTTTTCTTGTTGTCTTTTTTAAGAGAGGACCCTACAAACATTGAAATGGTATTTAGGGGGTGCCCAATGGGCTCGTCCCTCTGCTCGTCCGCCCTCCAGGGACGAGTCCACACCGTTGGGTGGGACTCGTCCCTTGTTCGTCCGCCTTGCTCGTCCGATGGACTAGTCCCTGCAGGGACGAGTCTTTGGGTATTTTTTTTTTTTTTTAATCCTATATACAAAGAAGAAGACAAAAAAATTAGTGGGTCCAAGACTAGTCCTTGAGGGATGAGTCCATTGGGTGCATTTTTGGGGGATTAGTCCTTGGAGTGTTTTTTGCTGATGTGGCGCTGACAGGGACTAGTCTTTGGTGGATTAATGTATACCATTGGGGAGCCTCTTATATGTAAATGCAATGCATATTCTTAATATCTCTTAGGAGATGACCCTACACCAGGTAGCAATGTGCACTAGCTGTCCGGAGACTCAGTCAATATGTTCATATTACAGCACACGCCACAAAGTCTTTGGACGCCAGGCTTTTTCATCCCCTCATGTACTAAATATAAAAGAAACTTCATAAAAGCCTTCATTGGCTTATATATAAGTTTAATATTCAAAGATTGTATCTCTTTTGTAAGGTATGCATTTCCATGTTATTCTTTCTTCTGTAGTACAAGTTTTTATCTTTCACATATATGCTTATCTAAATTGCTATATTTTCCCATTACTAAGACACCCTATTTTACAAATTTTGTGGTTATCATTAACATTTAACAAGTTCCATTAGAATTCATGTGTTGTGTATGAAAATATATACGAATATTGTATTGTGTATTCTTTCTATATTGGGTACTTGTGCTTTTTGTAGCGAGAGGACTCTTGTTAATGCACCAAAAGGCAAGCATAATTAAGAGGTAACACTAAGAAATCTAGTAGAAAATCAATAGTTTATACAAGTATTGAATTAGTGATCACATATATAAGATGTAAATTACAAGTGTGATTAGATCAAGTGGAAAACTCTTTATCTTTTGAGACAGATGTCAAAGGTTCGATCTCACTCCTTGCAAAATGACCAAAAGTCCTTCTGGAAGTAGTCTATCTACCTCCCTATCTCATGGAGATCAAGATTGAGTACGAAAAAATATAGAAGATGCAAACTGTTTTAGCTTATATGAAACCCGAATAATGATAAGCTGGGTATTGGGTTGATCATAATATAGTTTAACCCATTACTTGAATGCAAACCACAAAGGACTAGCCTAGTGGTTGGAGTTGGCTTGTGAATTCTAATGGAGATTCGGGTTCAACAATCATAAGCTACTAACTCTGGGTTAGCCCTCATTCAGTGGCGGATCCGGGAAAAAGGGTCAGAATGGGCGTTAAGATTAAGATGAAAGAACATGCTAGCTAGGTGCATATCATATAATTATGGTAAAAAAGAGTAGGGTCAAATTGTTAAAATTCACTCATTGCACTTGTCATTCTTCAAGCAACAGGGGCAACTGATTCGGGCTCTGCACAGTTGGATTGGACTAGTTATGCGGGCCTTTCGTCATTGGGTCGCCCTAAACGCTGTTTTAGGCTTTAACATTTGTTAGCCGTTCATAGAAAAATAGGTTTCTGATGTGAGTGATAATAATTAGCTTGTAAATTAGGGGGGTCTATATTATGTATAATCAGATTGTAGTTAGGTTATTTTGATTTACCATGGATTTTGAGTATATCAATAACTCGATGAAGGTAAGCCTTTTATAAATATAAAAAAAAAAAGCAATAATACACTTACAAGCAAATCTTTACAAAGAAGATTTACAAACTGACTTGGTCCAATAAAACACCAAGAGAATGAAGAAATAGAAATTAAAAACAATTCTATTAGCGTCAACTCAGTTTGTAAACTCTGTATATAAAAATATGTTTTAAAGTGTAGCCTTTCTCTATCGGTGAAAACACAAAAGAGTAAGATAAAAGTGAGTTTTGTAGAAACTCACATCTTTCATTGTTGAAAAGTTTAGTAGTAAAGGAGGCAAGAAAATGGTAGGAAACAACTCTTAAAAAATCTATTTAAAGCAAAAGTATATGATGTTTACATATAGAGATAGATGCATGATTTTAAATAGTGTAAGTTATGGGACTTGCATAGTTCCTATCGAATAGGGCCCAAGCCCAAGATATTAGAATTAAGCCCAAAGTAATTAGAGTCGGTCATTATACCCTAATTAGGGTTTTATCTTTGTATAAATAGGGACTTATGGTTCATGTAGGATTATCACAGATGAAATCAATAAAATCAGTTCTCTTTTTATAAATCTTAACATGGTATCAGAGACACTAATTCAGGGATCATCATCTAACCAATAAACGTCCATTAAACTCACAAACCATCGAGAAGTCACCATGGCTGAAGCCGGCGACCAAAGCTCGGGTTCTGAGTTGGCACTTCAGATTGCCAATTTGCTACAGAATCACAAAAACAAATCAATTCAATCATCGCTTATTTCAATTCTATCTCTTAACAACATCAAAACCCAAGCCACCATGGAAAATTTTTCCGGCGACTTTGGGTCTGATTCAGCAAATCTGAATGAAACAAATACCAATAAACAACCACAACAACCAAAACAATCAAATAAAACCAATAAATCTCACCTCAAATGTAACGAGTGCGGCATGAAAAGGCACACGAAGGAACAATGCTTCCAGATCATCGGGTACCCGGAATGGTGGTCCGACAATCACAAGAAAAACACCAAATCGACGACCACGAGTTTAGGCCAAACTCGTGTGGAGGCCACAAGTTTTGACCAAACGCGTGTGGAGGCCACGAGTTTAGACCAAACTCGTGTGGAGGCCACGAGCTTAGACCAAACTCGTGTGGAGGCCACGAGTTTGGAGGCCCACGAGTTTGAAGCCCTGCCAATCAAGAAAAACACCAAATCCTCCTCTAAATCGGTTGCCGGATTTAGAGGAGTGGCAGCGACTGGTAGAGATAAGGAGGTTAGAGGTTGTTCTTCGTTGGTGGGGGGTAAAAGAGAGAGAAAGGATTATCTGGGTAATACCCAAAATAGGGTAAACCATACCCAAAACTTTCCTTATAAAATGAATAATACCCAAAATAGGGTAAACCATGGGCTTATGAGCCCAACAGTGAATAAAACGGCTCACATAGGCCCAACAGTGAGTAAAATGGCCCAACACCGAAATGGAGCAGCCCTCATGGCCCAGAACAATTATGGCAAGTCTAATGGGGAGTGGATATTTGATTGTGGGGCTACAGACACAATGACATATGATATTTCAGATTTTACTTATATATCGAATCCCAGGAAAACCCACATTAAAGCAGCAAATAAGGGAAAATGGATGTCATGAACGGCGGGAGTGTTACTATTGCTAAAAACATCAATTTAAACAATTGTCTATATGTTCCGGATTTATCTCATAAACTTTTATCCATCAGTCATGTGACCAAGGAACTTAATTGCTCAGTTCTAATGCATCCAACTTTTTGCTTGTTACAGGATATCAGGACAGGTCGGATCATTGGGCGTGGCACTGAGAGAGAAGGACTGTATTATGTTGATGAAGTTACTGAAGGTGGGACTGTTATGCTTGCTCATGGAACGAGTGAAAGAGATGCATGGTTATGGCATCGAAGATTGGGGCATCCATCAGTGAGTTATTTGCATATGTTGTTTCCAAAACTTTTTCCGTTAAATAAAAAGATTGATTGTGAAACATGTATTCTGGCAAAAAGTCACAGGCAATCTTTTAAACCTCGTAATACTAGAGTTGACATTCCTTTCTCTTTAGTACATTCAGATGTGTGGGGTCCCGCACCGGTGGGTGGAGATCATAAATTCAAGTATTTTGTCATTTTTGTTGATGATTGCACACGAATGACCTGGATTTATTTTTTGAAAACCAAAGATGAAGTTTATGATAGATTCATGACGTTCTATAATATGGTTCAAAATCAATTTCAAACATCTATCAAAATCATGAGAACCGATAATGGTGGGGAGTATGTGAACTCACAAATGAATCTATTTTTTCAATCAAAGGGCATAATTCATCAAACCACTTGCCCTCACACCCCCGAACAAAATGGTGTGGCTGAGAGAAAAAATAGGATTCTTTTAGAGATGACTAGGGCCCTTATGTTTGAATCCTTGGTCCCAAAAACCTTTTGGCCCGAAGCCTTAGCCACTGCTACCTACTTGCTCAATCGCCTTCCTACAAAGACTCTAGATATGAAAACACCTTTAAAAGTTCTTTCGGAATTTCATAAACCTCCTTCAGTTCTTACTTTACCCACACGAGTGTTTGGATGTACGGTTTTTGTTCATATTCCAAAGACATATCGTAATAAATTCGAACCATGTGCCGAAAAATGCGTCTTTGTGGGATATGGGGTGACTCAAAAAGGGTATAGATGTTATAATCCTAAAACTCGTAGGATGTTTACTACAATAAATTGTGATTTTTTGGAAACAAAGTATTTCTTCTCTCAAGAACTCAGTAGTCAGGGGGAGGAACAAAGTGACACACTGAGTTGGCTTCAGTACGCTACAAATGTTCAGGGAACTACTCCAGATAAAGAGTTACATTCGGTTCAGGTTACTACACATGAGGAAAATTTACAAGAATTACAGTCCTCCTCTCAAAGTGATAACCCAGATCCAAACCTGATATCTGAGGTAAGTAATTCTGAACCTGGACATATTCTAAATAATTCTGATATTCCAGATCAGGAAGTACAGGAAAATGAAGAGCAGGAAAATATAGAAGAAGAAGCTCCAGAAAGTACTCAAGAAAGTGCCCCAGGAAGATATGTTCTTCCACCAAGATCTACCAGAGGAATACCTGCAAAGCGATTTTCTCCAGAAAGAAGATCTCGGTCTACCAAGTATCCAGTAGACAACTTTGCTAATATTGCAGAAGGTCTCTTCTCAAAAGAAGCAAAGGCTTTTGCAGCGAAACTATATTCAGAAGAACTTCCGTCAGATGAAGAGCATGCTTTAAAGTTAAAAAATTGGAAGGATGCTATGGATAATGAAATGGAGGCTCTTAGAAAAAATGATACATGGGAGAAGTGTGTTCTTCCAAAGGGAAAGGATCCAGTAGGGTGCAGATGGATATATACCATCAAGTATAAACCAAATGGGGAGATAGAGAGATATAAAGCAAGACTTGTTGCCAAAGGATACACTCAGACCTATGGCATTGACTATTCAGAAACGTTCTCTCCAGTTGCAAAACTAGATACCGTAAGGGTTCTTTTCTCAATAGCAGCAAATCAGGGGTGGCCTCTTCATCAGTTCGATGTGAAGAATGCTTTCTTGCATGGAGAATTAAAAGAGGAAGTATATATGGACCCTCCTCCAGGTTTTTCTCATAACTTCAAACATGGAGAAGTTTGTAAGTTAAAAAAGTCCTTGTATGGACTTAAACAGTCACCTAGAGCTTGGTTTGGAAGATTTACACTTGCTATGAAGAAGTATGGATATCAACAGAGCAATTCTGATCACACTCTGTTCCTTCGTCATAGAGGAAATCTAGTAACATGTCTAATAATTTATGTTGATGACATGATTATTACAGGAAATGATGAAAAAGAGATTGATCAACTAAAAACAGCTTTGTTTGCAGAATTTGAAATGAAAGATTTGGGAGATTTGAAGTACTTTCTTGGAATAGAAGTTTCAAGATCTAAACATGGAATTTTTATTTGTCAGAAGAAGTATATATTGGATCTTTTAGCCGAAACAGGAATGATTGATTGCAAACCAGCAGACACACCCATGGTCATCAATCAAAAATTGTTTGTTAAAACAGATGCTAGAACCACTGATAAACATAGATATCAAAGGTTGGTAGGGAAACTTATTTATTTGGCTCATACTCGCCCAGATATAGCCTATGCTGTTGGAGTGGTTAGTCAATTTATGCATCAACCTCAGGAAGATCATATGGATGCAGTTCTACGAATTATCAGGTATCTTAAAGGGACTTCAGGTCATGGGGTGTTATTTAAAGCTAATGGTCATCTTAAGATTCAGATATACACAGATGCAGATTGGGCAGGAGATAAAGGTAATCGAAGGTCCACTTCAGGGTATTTCTCATTGGTAGGTGGTAACGTGGTTACATGGAAAAGTAAAAAACAGAAAGTTGTCTCCCTGTCTAGTGCTGAAGCTGAGTTTAGAGGTATAGCTAGAGGACTAGCAGAAGCCTTGTGGTTGAAGAAACTGGTGTCTGAATAGGTTTTGCTCCTAAGGAAAGTATTCAAATCATGAGTGATAATGAAGCTGCTATTCAGATCTCAGAGAATCCAGTTCAACATGACAGAACTAAGCATGTGGAAGTTGATCGTCATTTTATTAAAGAAAAATTGGAGAGTGGAATCATCAAGTTACCCTTTGTTAAATCTGAAGATCAACTTGCTGATATTTTAACCAAAGCTGTGGGAACATCTATGTTTCATAAGTGTTTAAGCAAGTTGAATTTTGGTAATCCCAATATTCAACTTGAGGGGGAGTGTTAGAATAGGGCTCAAGCCCAAGATATTAGAATTAAGCCCAAAGTAATTAGAGTCGGTCATTATACCCTAATTAGGGTTTTATCTTTGTATAAATAGGGACTTATGGTTCATGTAGGATTATCACAGATGAAATCAATAAAATCAGTTCTCTTTTTATAAATCTTAACATCCTAATAACGAATATTTTTGAACACTCAAAACTAAAAAGCCATATGGTCTAAGCTCAATACCTCTAGACGATGACTTAAAAACATAGTGAAAAGTATTAGCAACCCACAACTTACAAACACCTCTTGCATTAAATGAACAAATGTATTAATATATGACATTACAGAAGTAAAAGAATGGAAAATTCTACTTAAAGCAAAAACTAAAACAAAATTAATATGTACAGAGCAACTAAAATTCAAATAGCACAGATTAAGTTCACAACAACTAAACAACTATACCCAATCCTGACATAAACGGGGTATAGGAGAGGTGAGATGTAAACACTCCATCAAATAGTAGAGAGACTGCGTTCAGAAGGACCTCCGGTCAATAGCACAAAGTAAGTTTCTTGAAAAAAATCTGGATAAACCATAAGACGCATTTCCCAAAACAATCAACCACCCATGACATCAACCCAGCTCCAACACAGATAGCCCATAGCTTCCAGTTCAATCTGGTACCATATCCAATGCTTTCTTCAATCATCACAACAAAAACATTTAAAACTATAAAAATAGCAATAGAACCCCAAAATTCTATATGTAGATGAATGCCTTTGAAAAAGTTCTTCTTTTCTAGCTCTCTAGCATTAAATTGATTGAAGAACTGACAGGAGATAAACATGTTAGAAACTACGGCTTTCGTATACTCACTTGTAACCAAAATTCTATATGTAGATGAATGCCTTTGAAAAAGTTCTTCTTTTCTAGCTCTCTAGCATTAAATTGATTGAAGAACTGACAGGAGATAAACATGTTAGAAACTACGGCTTTCGTATACTCACTTGTAACCAAAATTCTAGATCCTTTGAGATGAATAATCAATGTACAGATACCCTGATACATAATCTGGACTAGTATGTTTCTGACCATTTGTGCATTTATACAACTAAGTGGGTCCAAGCCTTCCGGTTTATCTATTGATTTCTTTGTTAGCAGCGCCAAACCACCAAGAAAAGTCACGGCCATGTTTACCCATACCAGCTGTACTATTGTTATAGAAGCATCGCCTGAAGCTGCTGTTTCGATGAAGCTTATCAACGTGCTGCTAGTGGTCGTAATCAGAACAGGCTGGAGAAACCTTTGAATATTATGGTATATGCATTTTCCAGAATCGACCATACTCATCAAGTCGGTGAAACTACCGTCCCATATGATGATATCACAACTTTCTCTCGCCTTTATAGAGCTCCATGTCCCCATAGCTATTCCTATGTCAGCTGCTCTTAGTGCTGGGGCTTCATCTGTTCGCTGTCCAAGAAATGCCACCACTTTACCTTTTCCCCTCAAAGTCTCCACAAAGCGTAATTTATCAGATGGAGTTGCCTCTCCCAGAACACAAATCTTATCTACTTTATCGATTCTCTCCTCATCGGTGTAGTTCCTGAACTCTTCACCTGTAATCACCAATTTATTCGAATCGGAGTTGGCTATAACTCCACATCGTTGGGCAATATTTTCCAGAACAGGAACCTTTTTGCTTGAGATTATAACAGTTTTGATTCCACATTCTCTATATGCCTTGACATCTGCTTTTGTAACTTCGATGTTCTTGTTTTTCAGACCTAGCAATGCTACTACAACCAAGTTATCTGCATCTGGTGTATTCTTGCAAGCAAAAGCAATCGTCTTTAATTGATTGTGCAGCATGATCTCATTAGCCCGGTCAAAGTATTCTTTATCTTTATCACTCATGGGAACTTTCTCCCCTTGAAAGTTATAATAATGTGTGCACTTGCTCAAAATTTCATTCACTGACCCATCCCAATGCCGGACCGCCATATCCTCTGTTGCATCTATTCTACTCATCACTCTTTCTTTGTTGAATCCTAACTTATGCTTAGCCCAATGGAGACATGATTCTTCATTGGCTAACCCGATACCATCACATAGTGCTTCAACAACATTGGGGGACAAAGTAGTACACCCGCTGATAAATTCTCCCGCAATAAAGAGCTTTTCAACTTCCGTTTCATCCTCATAAAAATCGCCAAACGCATCAGTGCAAATTGTTGTAACAGATGCCATCTTCGCAATACCTTGTGAATTTTGTTCAGTAGCTTTACCACATAGCGCCTTATCATTCCAGTAATAAATTGCAAGTGAAACAACAAAAGGCACGCCTTCTGTCAGTCCAACTAGCGACACACTTAGCAACTTTGTCAGAGATCTTGTTGTATACTTAGATTCTTTAATGATCTTCTTGAACTTATTTGCAAAAGTTCCCACCGTAGTTGGTTCTGCCATTGATTCTAGTTTATAACCATTCTCGTCATCCATTTTTCCAGCAATAAACCGGAAAAATAAAACTACAAAGATGATAATACCGATAATCAGCCCTGTATAGTGCATGCAAGTGTTCAGCTTGTTGAGGTGGCTTTCTAATTTGGACTTCGTCTTTGAATCTGTTACTTTGTTCATCATCTCACTCCATTCGGTGTCTGTAAACGTGGATGTCACAACCATCTGAGCCTCCCCATTTATCACTCTCTCACCATATGACAAAAAGGGGTTCTGTTCATCAATTAGATAACATTCAGACCCATAATCCAGTTCTAAGGCTTGACCACATATAAACAAGCCATCACCTGGGACTTGACAACCGTTCTGCAGTAAAACAACATCACCGTAGACAAGTGTTGATTCAGAAATATGTTTACGTTCACCTCCTCGTATCACCCAGACTCTTCGCATACCCACTTCAGTAGATCTTAGCTTCTTGTGTGCTCTTCTTTCTTGCCAGTACTTGCGGATAGAACCAAAGAAAACTAAAAGAACGACTGCTATGAGCACGACCACACCATCATACCAACCATTCTCTAGACCTTCTTCGTAGATCCCAACTAATAGTGACAAGGCTACAACGAATACGAGAAGGAGGACCGTTTTATTCAAGAGCTCTGCCGAAACAAAATGGAAGATCGTGTGTGTAGGAACTGGACTTAGACAGGATGTCTGTAGTCGACTGTTAATAACATCATTTTCAATTATTCCTTTCTCCAAATCTGTACCTAGTGCAACTGCAACTCCCCTTAAACCTCCATGTTCTTGAAGGGTCTTCAAATCCTTCTTGCGTACAATCTCCAAGATAGTTTTGTTTTCACTACGCTGCAATTGATCGATATCTATGTGGTGCTCGGGTGAAGATGCCAACCCATTACTTGCTTGAACAACTTCTGATTTCTGGTAAATATTAAAAGTACAAATATACATAAATCTGATGTATTCTTGAATAACATATTTAGAAGAATAGATGAGTAATACACCACTCGTACATGAAATGCACTAGGGGAGAACTCTTACACTTTCAGTTGCACCAGATTTTTCATGATGAACATCATCACTAGCTTCTGTTGTTGCATGTGCCTTTAAGAGCAGGGTCGAACGAAGGACATCGGTAATTGTCCTTATTTGCTTCCTTCCATGCTGAGTGTTATTTACAACCTTAAGCAATGGGGTAGTTTGATCTGCACTAATTAAATCAGCCTCCCCCTTTTCTTGATCTATTGTAGCCTGTGCATTATGTAGTATAGTAATTAGCACACATGTATCCACTAAATTTGCAGAAATTGCCACTCGTATATTTAAAACATGCATCTGTGTACCAGAAGATGGACCTTTATTATAAGGCATGATTTCAAGAAAACCTTATTGATTCTAAGCCCGACTATACATATAAGATGTCTAATTTACGTTTATCTAACAACGACTCTCAACCTATTTTTCTTTGGCAAATCAATTAAAGGATGTATTTTAGGGAGTTATGGTACATTTTTCTTTGGTATTCCAGATTAAGCAATAGACTTCATATACATATGGCACATTTTTTTAAAAAAATTTTTTCCTTTTTTTTTGGGAGATGTTAAAGCTATCTGATTTGTATAGCTTGATATAGTGAAAGATGTAACATTTTTTTAGATTGGTTTCTTCAAATTGGTGGAGTTGGAATATACACTAATGAATCCTAAAGATACTATTCACTTTTTTTAGTTGGCCATGGAATTAACAGAAAAGGACTTTGATATCTTTATGGGAAACAAGGAGGCCCGTTTACTCATCCAAATTCAGAGGTGAAAAGTCGGCATTTGAAAACTATTTACATGCATGCTGAGCAAGGTAATTCACCAATTTTACAGTTTGTAACTTCAATTTCTTGTTTTGAAACTTGGTGTCCTTACAGATGCATATACACACATATGTATGTGCATAATAGATATGTGCACATCCATGGGACCATGGTGTAGTATTGAGTCTAGATTATGTAAGGAATCCATATTTAGTAAAATGTTGTAAGATGATTGAAGTGAAGTGTTATGCCATAACCTTCACATATATATAGTGTATATGTATTTAATGTGGTTACTGGTTAGGCATTTTGTTTCCTCACAAGAGGTACGTCGCAGGTTTGCAACATCGATCTCTAGATAAACATCTTAAGGGTGGTCATGGCAATGGTTGGGAATGGTCAGGTACATTTAAGTCAAGACTACGGAAAAACATCATCCATGTACCCATTTACTCAACATGGAACATAATAGTTTCTTAATTAGCTTACCAGAAAATTAAGCTATATGAAGGATACTACAGGTTACAACAAAATTTTAAAACATTTTTTCCTTTGTTTTTGGGAGATGTTAAAGCTATCTGATTTGTATAGCTTGATATAGTGAAAGATGTAACATTTTTTTAGATTGGTTTCTTCAAATTGGTGGAGTTGGAATATACACTAATGAATCCTAAAGATACTATTCACTTTTTTTAGTTGGCCATGGAATTAACAGAAAAGGACTTTGATATCTTTATGGGAAACAAGGAGGCCCGTTTACTCATCCAAATTCAGAGGTGAAAAGTCGGCATTTGAAAACTATTTACATGCATGCTGAGCAAGGTAATTCACCAATTTTACAGTTTGTAACTTCAATTTCTTGTTTTGAAACTTGGTGTCCTTACAGATGCATATACACACATATGTATGTGCATAATAGATATGTGCACATCCATGGGACCATGGTGTAGTATTGAGTCTAGATTATGTAAGGAATCCATATTTAGTAAAATGTTGTAAGATGATTGAAGTGAAGTGTTATGCCATAACCTTCACATATATATAGTGTATATGTATTTAATGTGGTTACTGGTTAGGCATTTTGTTTCCTCACAAGAGGTACGTCGCAGGTTTGCAACATCGATCTCTAGATAAACATCTTAAGGGTGGCCATGGCAATGGTTGGGGTACATTCGAGTCAAGACTCTGGAAAAACCTCATCCATTTACTCGTTTACTCAACATGGAACATAATAGTTTCTTAATTAGCTTACCAGAAAATTAAGCTATATGAAGGATACTACAGGTTACAACAAAATTTTAAAACTTTAAACTCATAGAGTTCGTTCCTGATACAGCACATTATTATGAAAATCCACAAATTTTATGTGCTTTACATAAGAAATTGATTAGAATAAAATTAACAAGTGAAAGTTATTGATCATTTGGGCAAACTAATTACAGTTCTGAGGATGAAGGATTTAGGTATGGTACCGGCATCATATCTGTGGGGTGAGTCAATGGGTATTCAATTGTGGTACCTGGGTTAGGGTTCGCACCATTACCTTTTTTTTTCATATAGATAGATTTGTATAGGCATTAGTTTTTTTCTAATGCCAAATATACTAGACACCCATATACACCAAGTGGGTCGTTTTATACCAACAACCTCAGCTCTTAACTAATTTTCAGGTCAGATGTATATGTATGTGTATGTGTATGTGTATATGTATGTGTATGTGTATGTGTATGTGTATGTGTATGTGTATGTGTATGTGTATGTGTATGTGTATGTGTATGTGTATGTGTATGTGTATGTGTATGTGTATGTGTATGTGTATGTGTATGTGTATGTGTATGTGTATGTGTATGTGTATGTGTATGTGTATGTGTATGTGTATGTGTATGTGTATGTGTATGTGTATGTGTATGTGTATGTGTATGTGTATGTGTATGTGTATGTGTATGTGTATGTGTATGTGTATGTGTATCCTTGAATGTTGTTGTAGATAGAGATTTATATATACATATATGTCTATGTACGTAATCTGCACATTCATGCCATTTTTTGACATCATACAATTTTATAAGTTATTGTCATCAAAACACATACATACCTTTTAATATCTATGTACTATATATTACATATATTCTTTGTTCCTTCATATATATGGTGTATGGTATGTTACAGTTTTTACCGGCATCATTAAGAGATTGTTCCTGTTACGATAGAAAGGCATTCGGTACTAGTTGTGGTAGTAACATTATACATTATGGCATACCATTTGGTATCATAAAGGTAGTGATGGCTGTTAATTTGGAGATTGTTATTATATATGTGTGACGTATATTATGTATCTACATATATATGTATCTATCTATCTATATAGCTAGCTTCAGCTAAATAGATCATTACATATATATGTTTATGTATACATATAGATAAATTTTTACCAACAAGAAGTTGGCCTAGTGGTAAGAGAAGCATTTAGTGACCTTAAGATCCAAGTTCCATCCCCGCTTGGCACAAAAAACAATTCTTTAAGGTACCCGTTACTAATGAAGCCTAGGCTCACATGTGAAGTTCTAAAGACGTGGGTTCGATCCTTCGGGGTACCCAGATCACGTGGGGATTAGGATGGAGGTATTGTACCGGCATCATATCTGTGGGGTGAGTCAATGGGTATTCAATTGTGGTACCTGGGTTAGGGTTCGCACCATTACCTTTTTTTTTCATATAGATAGGTTTGTATAGGCATTAGTTTTTTTCTAATGCCAAATATACTAGACACCCATATACACCAAGTGGGTCGTTTTATACCAACAACCTCAGCTCTTAACTAATTTTCAGGTCAGATGTATATGTATGTGTATATGTATGTGTGTATATACATGTATATATGTATGTGCATATGCATATACCTACAAAAACTAGTAATCAACTAATAACACTACAAGAAAAACAGCGTTAAGCGATGCCATAATATATGTGTGTTATATATGCAGGTATGTAGCTAGAAATGCATATATATGTATTAGTATATGTGGGAGAGATGATCAATAATTCTTACATTTTCATCATCTGTCACAAGGCTTTTAGATGAAGAAGCCCTGGAAACAGATGGAGATCGGCCGTGATTAGTTCCTGCAAGAAAAATTTGAACAGACGTGACAACTAATATGGCTCTATGTAATATTTGTCTTGCACTCGAACCACCACCACCACCATCGGAACTTGCTGCCGATGGTGTTAGCAGCTGCATTTCAAGGTCCTTAGCATCAACACCCTCTTGCATCTTCACTGTTTAATTAATACAGATATACAGATAAATACATACAAATATAATTAGTAAACATATACTCGTATATATATGTTACAACTATCAGTAAGTAGAGAAAAGTTTAAGCTAACTTGTATTAACTAAATTTATATATACCAGCTAGTTGTTGATATGATGAAGCTTTGATCTACAACTATATATCCGGCGGTTCGTCGGAAAGTGATATTTTCCGATCAAGAAGTAGATAAAGTTTGAGAGAAAGAGAGAGAGAGAGATATAGATTTATATGTGTTGTGTGTGTTTGAAATGTACGTTGTTTGAAGGTAAAATATATAGAGGAGAAGGGAGGGGGGCGTGGACATATGCAAAGAACCCACACGCGTTTTGATGCATGGCATTTGTTATTACTAGTTAACTTCATGAAAATTCTATATCTATTTTACAAGGTGTGGGATTCAACAAAAATAAACTTAATTAAAATGTATTTTTGAGAATATTTTTTTGATTATATATGTAGTTTAACCCAAACTTAAATTGGACAGGATAAAGAATGTTACTCGTACTTTTTTCAAATTCTAATAGTTTGTCTAATTAATTGGTGCTACAATTACGGAACATCTCAAAAATGTGATATACACGTACCACAACAAATGTCATATTCCGCGATGATTAATGTCGTCAAATTACATTCTGCGAAAACATTTTGTGACAACGTGGGTCGTTGACGGAACTTGGTCTACTAATGTTTTTTGTGACAGACCTTTGTGATGACAAAAAGTAAGAGCTATAGAGAGAGATACTAGATTTTAGATCCGTGTGACACGGGACTTACGATATTTTTAATATTAGATATTCATACATTTGAGTTATAAAAGGTTATAATTTCAAAGTTGGAGATATACGTAAAATTTAATTGTTCAATTCAAATGCTAAGAATGTTATTAAATAAAAGACAAACTAAGACAAACTGAAAAAGTAAAAAATTGCAAATGGAGAATCAATTAGTAGCCATTGCAAAACTAATGAACAACTACTGCACTAAAAGTTGTTCCATTGAGTCAAGGAATACGCAAGACAGGCAAACCAATTTGGCTAAAATGGGAACATAGGCAACATAACAGAAATCAGGTTATGCCAATCAACTTTAACTAAAAGCACAAAAGTGAAAATACTTCTTAAAAGATTCTTATTCCATGTTAAATTACGCTAACGACTTGAACAAAGCACTTTTGGAAACTCAATATCCCCAACAAAAAGCATGAAAACAACGGGATTATAATCAGGACCAGGTTACTTGATGTCATGTTACTCTCAACATGACAAAAGTCTTAAAACTAAAAAGAATTCAAAATTTATTTTTCATTCTTTGGGTTGTTGTTTCCTCATCTCTTTCTAATTTTGGGACCTTCAACTTTCCGTATCCAGATGGGTTGTTGTTTGTTTTCCTTTTGGTTAGACATTCAGAGATTTTCTTGAATCTTTCATCGTCGTCGCTATCATCATCTAAGTTGATCACATTCTGTTCAAGTAAATAACAAAGATATATCATGTTTAGTATTTAATATATTCACCTGAATAGAATTAATTGTAGCTTTCGTATGTGAATTGTAACTTATATATTTAGATCTACTTTGAGACTTTTTTGTTCACAGTTTAGAAACTTAAACTTGAGTAAATAATTATAATCATAAGGAAGACACATCATCGCCAATTAGACATACAAAGATTGGAAGCAAATTTTTACTGGTTTAATCTTGTTTATCAAGTAGGAGGCAGACCGATTAACCAGTTTGGTCACAACGTTTCAAAAATCCATAATGGACTACTTCTAGATTTGTCTTCGACCATCACTTGCAATTTGATTCTGCATAATAAGTATAAATTAGTTTATGAATTTTGGAGTTGTATTGCAAAAATAATAGTTGGGAAAAGGCTTGCTTTTTACCTGCGATAAACATTTAGAAAAACTTTACATTCTTCACAATTATAGAAGACTTTTTGCCGATTAAAAGTTCATATAGTGTTTATAACATTAAATTAAATATATTAAATAACTTATATATTTATATTTATAATAATTTATAATTAATGTAATAGTTATCTTAAGGTAGATGGTATGTAATAGTTATCTTGAGGTTAATGGGTCGACTTTAGAGTTATTTTTATAATAAAAAGTCAAAGAAAGTCAAAATTAAAAATTTTAAAAAATTGAAAGATGTGATTGGTTAATAAGTTATTAGAGCAACTCTTCTTTAGTATAATAAAAGATAATGTAAGTAATTTCGTTATAATTTAGGTGCATATGATTGGGCTGCATAATTTCATATGTTACGACTAGATATTATGTCTACCAAAAAATGAAATTCTTAAATAGAATTATAGTACTTAGTTTTTCCATTTGATGAGAACAAGCATGCTTGTTTTAAAAACTTGATTTCTAAAACGTCACCTTTTAATAAACTAACCTCATAAAAGCAACAGAAAAATAAATTAACACACTCTCTATTCCTTTTTCACACAAATTAATACAAGAGTTGCCAATCTAATGTGTAGTTTCATAATATATTTAGTTTTGGAATAAATTTATTTTAGAAGCTTTTTTGTGTGAAAAAACAAAACCTATTTAAAGAACTAAGATAATTCAATCTTTTTAGGATTACTTTTGTTTCGAAATAATAAATGAATAAGGTTTCTCTATTCGGATTTTGATGAAGACGTAGTTTTTGTCACTCAGATATAATTTATTATATGCGGGATATATCTTTTTCAAATATTTTCCTATCCGTCTTGATATATTATAAATAATAGGATTTTAATCTGGAGTCTCTGATAAAGATGTACAGGATAATAATGTAGTGTTGGAATAAACATGATTCGATTCGAGTGATAAAACATCCCAGATCGTCCTGTGGAACCTGTAAGAGCATAAAGCATAATTGCTATTGATTTCGGGTTCCCAAAACAAGTTGATTGAGTAATAATGGGATGATTGAATTCGGCTGTAAGTGATGCACGAATTAGAGAGGAGAAAACACACGAAAATTAGGGTATATTATGTGTTGAGATTAACCTTAACTTAGGGTTAATGACTCTCTATATAAGGAGAGTATTTACACTTTCAACCCTTTGGTGTTTAATGTGTGTACCATTAGTCCTCTTAGTTACAATCACCTAATGGGAAACCCTATACTACGTCTTTAAGAGTAAATACGCCCATTATATATTTACTAGACATAGGGATTTCAGTTACTGTCAATTATCATATCAGGAATGATAGATGATCAGTGACGGTCACACTAACGTGGTTCCAACATTCTCCCACTTGACCAAACGATCATTTATCTATGAGTATTTAGTAAGTCCGGCCGGGATAATACTCATTTTGTTTTAAACCGAAATCATAGCCAATAAGTACAGTCGTAGAGAAGAACATCAACTCAGGACCCCCACTAGTCAAACTATGACTCAAATTTAAAACTAATAAGCAATGATCAATTGACTAAGACAAATTTTGTTATATAATGTCTATACACTATTATGAGCTCAAAGTGTAACTAATAGACAAACAAAATCTGAATAAGGAGGAAAATTTTCATTAAAGTAATAATAATGACCAATAAGTACAACATGCTATCATAATACGTCTTTTAGTAAGCCTCATCTTCGACACGTGTCCTACGAAGATTTTAGGAGGAAGACCTTCGGTCATTGGATCCACTAGCATATTATGTGTACTTATGTACTCAATACAAAGAACATTTTCCTCAATCCGTTTGCGTACAAACAGATACTTTGTATCGAGATACATCTCAGCGCCAGTTGAACTGTTACTGTTCAAGCAAGTTACGGTAGCTGAGTTATCACAATAAAGCTTCAATGGTCTGGTAATAAAGTTGACGACTTTGAGTCCACTGACCAGGTTCTTTAACAACATCCCATGACATGGCATTATAGATGACAATGCATTCAATCATCATGATGGACATTGTAGTCAGTTTCTCATTATGACTCCGTCAAGAGATAAGGTCTGCAGCTAATCATAAAAATATGTCCAGAAGTAGATTTCTTATCGGAATCAGAACATCCTACTACTTCTAAGTTGTCACTTCTTCTATAAGTTAATGTGTAGTCGTTAGTCCTTTACAGATATCGTAGAAACTTTTAGCCGCTTTCTAGTGTGCTATTCCGGGATTAGATAAGTAACTCCCAAGCATACCGGCGATATAAGCGATATCTGAACAAATACAGACCTGAGCATACATAATGCTCCCAACTACTTATGAGTAAGGTATCATCCTCATTTGCTCCTTTTCAATCTCAATGTTCGGACTTTGGAAACAATCACATACGTCTCCTTTTACTACTAGATCTATAGTGGGTGTGTAGTGTTGCATGTTATAGCGTTCTAAGATGTGTTCAATATAAGACTCTTGAGAAAGACCCTGAACATCATTACGCCTATCCCGATTTGTTTCGATACCTATGACATAAGAGGTATCACCGAGATCTTTTATGTCGACATTATGCGAAAAGTAAACGCTTCGACTCATGCAACATATCCAAGTTCTTATTTGCAAGTATAATATCATCCACGTGCAAAACAAGGATTGTAAATTTACTCCCACTGATCTTGAGATAGGTGCATTAATCCACTTGATTCTTTAGGAAGTCTTGTCCTTTTATGACTTCATTAAACTTAAGGTACCGTTTTAGTGATGCTTGCTTCAACCCGTATATGGACTTATTCAACTTGCAGAACATGTGCTTTTTACCTTCTGCAATTTCAGGTTCACATGTATACGTCTTATTGCAAGTTTCCATTCAGGAAAGTGATCTTGACATCCATCTGATGTAACTCTAAATCATAATGAGATACGAATGTCACGAAGATCCTTAAGGAATCTTTTAAGAGAGACAAGAGATAAGGTCTCTTGATAATCGATTCATTCCTTTTGAGTAAAGCCCTTCGCAACTAGTTTGGCCTTATAGCGTTTAACGTTTCTATTCGGGTCTAATTTGGTTTTGAAGATCCATTTGCAACCTACAGGTTTGGATTCTTCAGGAAATTCAACCAAGTCCCAAACGTCATTATGCTGTATAGAATTTAGCTTTCAAATTATGGCTTCATTCCACTAAGTGACCTGACCGATATTAATGGCTTCTTGGTGAGTAATAGGATCAGTAAGCTTTCCAATGTCCTCAACTTCAGTTAAATAAGTTATGAAATCATCAAAACTTATGGTCTTGCGTGACCTAGATGATCTCCTGAGTTGATATTTAGGTTTAGTAAGGAAGATGCTTTAGCATTAGTAATAAGATGCTTTATCATTAGTAGTATTCTGATTAGGAGGATTAGGATTCTGATTAGGAGAAGGTGGATCAGTGATATTAGGAGCAGTGTTGGGTACAAGAGGAGTTATTGGAGGAGTAATAATAACCAACGAGTGGTTCCCCCGCTTCTTGTACTTCTTGCAAATCTTAAGTTATGATTTGTCATGCTCCCACTGATCTCTTAGTTCTCGAAAAAAATGTGACATGCTACGTGTCAATAATGCTAGTAGTGTAGGAAAGACAGTAAAACTAATAACCGATAAAGAAACATATAAGGGATTTAGGATCCAGTTTCTTTAAGTTAGAGTTATAAACTTATGCTTCGGCAAGACAGCCTCATACTTTCATATATATTAGACTCAGTTTCCTTTCTGTCCGAGAGTTCTCAGGGACAGATTCTGATGGAACTCTTATTGAGTATATGAAAGGCTGTTTTAAGGCCTCGGTCCAAAAGAAAGTAGGTAAGTTAGTGTTGAAAAGGCATACTCTTCACCATGTCCATTAAGGTTCTATTTCTCCTTTTAGCAACATTATTTCGTTAAGGAGAACCAGTCATGGTGTATTGGTTAGTTATGTCATGTTCCTTTCAAAAGTTATGGAAAGGATCAGGAGCTTAACCAATATCAGTATGTCTACCATAATACTTACCTCCTCTACCTGATCTCACAACTTTTATTTGACGATCAAGTTGGTTTTAAACCAAAGTGTTAAGATCAATAAAAGTCTCTAAGGGTTCAGACCAGATTTAGGTGCATATAACGCGAATAATCGTTAATGAATGTAATAAATGATGAATGTCCTGAAATGGATGCGGGATAGGGGCCACTTAATGTCAGAGTGAATTATTTCCAATAAGTTGGAACTTCTAGTGGCTCCTTTCTTATTCCCTTTAGGCATTTCGCCTTTAAGGCATTAAATACATGTTTCAAAATCACTAAAGTCAAGAGAATGTAATATTCCATCCTTTATGAGTCGTATCATGCGAACTCGTGAGATGTGGCCAAGATCTTTATGCCACAACAAGGAGGAATTCTCTAAGTATTTAGGTGATTTTGTCTTTGTTTTAGTTATGTCATCAATATTAGGAGACAACAAAGACTGTGAGAAATTATGATCTAGTTCTAACTTATATACAACAATCCATCCAAGAAACCAGGACCACGTAATGCATTATTATGAGTAATGGCAATCTCGCCGCAACCATGAATTATTACATAACCTTCAAGGTCTTAGACTAGGAAAATAGATACAAGGTTCCGAGAAATTCTCGTTACACATAAGGTATCTACTAGTCTAATACACTTTCCAGTACATATATGTAATCATAAGTCTCCATGGTTTCGACATATAAGAGATCAACCCTTCCAACTCTAAGCTTTCTTTGGTCATTTGATAGCTTCTGGATTGTATGGAATCCTTGTATTGAGTTAATCACATGAACCATAGAACTAGAATCACTCACACATGTATTAATAAGAACATTAGACGTAAAAGAATCAAATATTACATAAAGTAAGTTACCTTTCTTAGCTAGCTACTCCTTGATTTTAGGGCAATTTGGGCACGATTAGAATTTGCAGTTAGGATTGCTCGTCAAGGACTCAATGCTAGAGGCAATAGCACCCTGATTATCCTTTTGAACTTAACTTACGGTCTTATTACTGTTATTATCCTTCTTCTTAATGGAATTAGCAGTGGTAGTAAGGTGAACAGCTTTAGGTTGGCCCGACTTAAGGCGACCATTTTCTTACACACACATTGCTATTAGTTCACTCATTGACCATTTATCCTTCATAGCGCTATATTTAATTTTGAAGGAGTCGAAATGAGCAGGCAATGAGGTCATTATAAAGTGCACGAGAAAATTGTCAAAGACTTCCATTTTTTAGGACTCTTAAACTTATGAGTCATGTCAGTCATCTACATTATGTGTTCACAAATACTGCTATTTCCTTTGTATTTAAGCTACTTGCAAACGCCTTATACATTCCCTCAGATACTATGATTGATGAAATTCCTGACCATCATTAGTGACAAGCGATTCGCCCTATCCCACTTTCTCAAAATTTGCTTTCTGAGCTGCAAAAGAGTTAGCAGTAATAGCAATGGGTCATTATGGCGAATGACATAGTCAAGGTCTAGCATCTTCAGAGTTAGAGGTAATTAATCCTTTTATAAAGCAAAGTTTGCATCAATAAGTGGCTCAATGCCTAAGTTAGGTACTACAATGGAAATAAGAGAATATAAAGTAATAGAAGATTATAATAGTAATGCCTAAAATAAGTAGGCCTAACAGTAATGAAGTTATAGTGACATGATTAGCTATCTAAGGCAAACTAAGTAATGTCTATAAAAGTAATGGAACTAGAGTAATACCTAAAATAAGTAGGCCTAATAATAATGTTCCTCATAATGACATGATTAGATATCTAAGGCAGACTAAGTAATGTCTCTAAACATAATGGAACTAAAGTAATGCCAAAAATACATAAGGGCTAATAATAATGTTTCTAAAATAATGAGACTACGACCATTGTAAAAGTAATGAAGCTAGTGATAGCAAAGCCTATTGTAAACACCAAAACAATAAGCTAAAGTAAGGCTCTACTTAGACTTTACATCACCTTTGGGCAGAAGTAACTAATATCTAAGTAACACATGAGCATTAGGGTCATGCAACACAACGCTTATCTTTTGACCTTTGGGCACAAAATCAAGAATTGTGTATATTATGCATGAAAATAGTCCTTTTAGCACACAAAGCATATTAAATCACCTTTGGGCAGAATCAATATACTAAGTGTTCATTATGCAAAAGGAAAAGAACGCAACATGAGAATCACATTTGACCTTTGGGCACAAATGATAAAACCATGTACATTAGTGCGAAGCCCCCAAACATTACGGGGTCCGGGGGTAGCGCCCCTGGAAGCGGGGTCCAAGGGGCAGAGCCCCTGGCTGGGATCGAGCACAAATTTTCACCCTTAAAGTCCTATGGCAAAAATGTCTTAGAAAAAATTATTTTTGAAAAATTAGAGACAAATTTAGCCACAAAATTATAGGGTAAAATAGTAAGTACGAACTCATTCATCAGCCAAGATCATCTTCAGTATAACAAGAACTTAAGTAATAACTCGTGATAAAGTAAGCACGAACTTAAGTAATAAATCGTGATGGTGTAAGCACGAAAACATCCATAAGTCGTGATGACATAGGCACGAAAATATCAGTAAGTCGTGAGGACATAAGCACGAGATATCATAAATTCGTGATGATGTCAGCACGAAGGAGTCATAAACTCGTGATGACGTAAGCACGAGTTTGTTAGTAATTCGTGTTTGAAGATAAGCTGAAGTTCGTGATGACGTAAGCGCGAAGAGAAGCAGAAGTCGCGATGACGTCAGCGCGAGGTGGGCATTAGTCCGTGATGACGTCAGCACGAACTCGTGATGACGTCAGCACGAATTTCTTATTCTGCAGATTTTAATTTCGCGAAATTCATCAAATTCGAACCAAATCATGATTGATCACATGGCTCTGATACCACATGTTGGAATAAACATGATTCGATTCGAGTGATAAAACATCCCAATCGTCCTGTGGAACCTGTAAGAGCATAAAGCATAATTCCTATTGATTTTGGGTTCCCAAAACAAGGTGATTGAGTAATAATGGGATGATTGAATTCGGCTGTAAGTGATGCACGAATTAGAGAGGAGAAAACACACGAAAATTAGGGTATAATATGTGTTGAGATTAACCTTAACTTAGGGTTAATGACTCTCAATATATAAGGAGAGTATTTACACTTTCAACCCCTTTGGTGTTTAATGTGTGTACCATTAGTCCTCTTAGTTACAATCACCTAATGGGAAACCCTATACTACGTCTTTAAGAGTAAATACGCCCATTATATATTTACTAGACATAGGGATTTCAGTTACTGTCAATTATCATATCAGCAATGATAGATGATCAGTGACGGTCACACTAACGTGGTTCCA
>CM067171.1:110149751-110210087 GCA_034093135.1 Erigeron breviscapus
GTCCCTAAACTTGGCACGTTTTTCACTTTTCGTCCCTAAAGTTTAAAAATTACAATTTTGACCTTAAACTTGGCAGAATTTTGCAATCGACGTCCTTTGGCCATACGGCGTTAAGTTTCAGCCGTTAAGTCCCACACGTGAGGGACTAAAAGTGCAAAAGGTGACTAGTTCAGGGACGAAAACTGAAATTTACATTATATATTGTCATCATCTTCATCTTCTCTGGCTGAGTGGCCGGAAAATTCGCCGGAAAACTTAAAATGCCGATATCTCACTCGTTTCTTCGAATTAGACCACGAAACCACCACCAAACTTCTCAAAACTAATTTCCGCACGAATCCTAACCAAAAGATTTTAGATTCAACACTTGCCGGAAAACTCAAAATACCGTGGTCACAAAAACCGAGCGTAATAGAGTAACACGCCCTCCAATTAGATAAAACCGAGGTCTTCCATAACGAGAGTCGTGCCTCCACTAAATCAAATACTGGTTTCCAACTCTTGAATAAATACCTTAAGACCCAAATACGTGAAAGGAAAAGTATGACTTACAATGTAGTTTATCCGCTAGCTCAGAAATTTCGGGTCATCAACATTGCTTCCATAAAGATTAGACTTGTAGAAATTGATTTTTAACCCCAAAACAAGAAAGAAGACTCTCATAAGTCTAGTGATACACTCTACATTGGATTTAGATCAAGCAACAAAACGTCATGGTTTCATGTTACTGATCTTCTGTCTCAAATCGATCTGGAAATCACAAGGTTTTATTCGCGATAGAATTTGAGCATGTTGATGTGATGATTTCTTCATTTCGTTGAGTTTGGTCGGCAGTTCGTTTTCCGGCGAGATTTTGAGTTTTCCGGCAAGTGTTGAATCTGAAATCTTTTGGTTAGGATTCATGCGGAAATTAATTTTGAGAAGTTTGGTGGTGGTTTCGTGGTCTAATTCGAAGAAACGAGTGAGATATCGGCATTTTAAGTTTTCCGGCGAATTTTCCGGCCACTCAGCCGGAGAAGATGAAGATGATGACAATATATAATTTAAATTTCAGTTTTCGTCCCTGAACTAGACACCTTTTGCACTTTTAGTCCCTCACGTGTTTTGCACGTGTGGGACTTAACGGCTGAAACTTAACGCTGTATGGCCAAAGGACGTCGATTGCAAAATTCTGCCAAGTTTAAGGTCGACGAAAAGTGTAATTTACTCTATATATATATATATAATATATATATATATATATATATATATATATAATATATATATATATATATATATATATATATATATATATATATGTGTGTGTGTGTGTGTGTGTGTATCTGTTAAAAGAATGAGAAGAAGAAGAAGAAGATGAAGAAGAAGATGGTGAAATGACGAATTTGCCCCTCACTTAACGGACAAAATAGACGGCGTCTAGTAGCGGAGTGTAAATTGAAAAAATTGACCAACTTTTTTTGTAATTAATTCACTTAAGGGCAATAACTGTGAATCTTGCCAAGTTGAGGGACCAAAAATGTAATTTTCTCTAAAATATAATATCAATCGTAGGACAATGGAAATTAAATATCTAGGTTTTAGTTAAAATAAAACACGTATTAAAATTAAAACAAAATAAATAAAACAATATGTTTTCCTTAACTGAAAATCACCATTCATCATGAAAATCATCGAGCATCAATATATATACATGTGCTTTGTGAATCTTCGTGCATCAATTTTACCATGATTTAATGGTCAAGATCTTGTCTTATTTGTTTTACTTTAATAATTTTTTACAATAACGAACCCCTAAATATATATTACCATATCTATGTTATTTCAAAATTAAAATTTGTGTGAAAATTAGAAATCTAGCTAAATACATTGTGATTAGAAACTAAACACAATATATTTATAGCTGCCCACCACCACTACCACCACCACCATCATCTCCACCTACCATCATCTCCGGTAGGCGACGCCATGGTGGAGCCATGGCAGTAAAGGCAGCGCCGTACCGTATCAAACCACCACACTATCTCTTGGATTGTCGCCCACCAAATTCACATCATTAACATATGCGTCCAGTTTCCAGCCCCTTTATAAATGTCTCGAGGTCGGCGACCAAGAAGGCGAAGCCCCCCTGAACAACCCGTTCGATTAAGGGTTTCGCCCGTACCGTATCACAATTTCTGACAATGATGCTGGTGAGTAACTATAAACACATTGTTAAGTTTCAATACATATGTTTGACCAGTTTTTTAGTTTTCACACAAATTTTAGTTTTCTTAAAATTTCATTCAATTGAGTAATGGGTGGAAATATGGAATAGCTAATCTGAGCAGGAGAAGTTGGACTTTGTCAACTATAAGTGCGTCCATGTGAGCTTCCTGTGTCTTTCATTCATCGTGCTTTATCAATATTTAAGAAGTTACATTTAAATACTCAAAATTGTAGTAACTTGAAACTAATCAAAATATTATCAATGATGAGTTGGTGTAGTGGTTTGGTGTTCCCCTGATGACCTATAGGTCTCAGGTTCGAATCCCCATTCCACCAACTTTGAGATATAGACAGTCCTTCTATGAGGGCTTGGCTTGGGTATACCCAGGTTCAAGTCTGAGGGGCAGGGTTTACCTCTATTAATCGTCGTGCCTTCGGGCGGATTAGTAGGGGGTTTTCCCCCATTGGGTATTTGAAATAGACATTTCTACTTCGAGAGAGCTCTCTAGCGCGGACCCGGTTAAGACAACGTATGCTAGACCTCTCGCTGTCAAATCGCGACACGAAGTTTCAAGCGAAATTCACCTTCAAAAAAAAAAAAGATGTTTATTTTGATTCATTTACAAACTATACAATCAATTAGATTTGTATTTACAATATTTGTATTCTAATCTATGATAACAATAAGTTTTATCTTCACATTGAATAAACCTATGGATTATAGATGCATTTGTTCAAATGCAAACTGTTTTAAATCGAAACGGAGGAAAACACGTCACTTTTGTGATAAAAGGGAATGAAATACATTAACATTAGGTTCTTTGTCGTGTGATACGCCAGTTGAACTAGATTTTAAACAAATAACTCAACGAAAACTCAATATAAAAGAATACCTTCAGTGAAAAACGAATATAATTTTTTGATAAGTTCTTGTAACCTTGAACATATAACCCACAACGATTTTGGGTATGATTGTTACATCTATTTTTAAAAGCAGACAGTTACACCTACACATCATATGGTTACAATAATTTTAATATTTACAAATAAAACATATCTTATCATGCGTATATAAAAAGATCTATCATCTCTAAATATATATAAAAGAGAAACCTTAATTCATAATTGGAGAAGTATGGACCCTTAGATGAAGTTCAACTTTTAATTAGAGCCATTAGATCAAATGATGATGTCATATACCTTATTTAACTTTTTTAGATTTAATTTTATTTTAATAAATATTATTTTCTTATTTAAGTTTGTAGACATTAATAATTAATGTTTTTAATGATATAATTATGGAAACTAATATTTTTATATTTTACATCATTTTTATCTTTAAAATTAATTTTTAATTTTTTACAATAAAATTTTTTTTTTTAATGTAATACGTTTTTATTTAATTTATATTTTTGTATATGATTTTTACCATATAACGAATAAAATTTTGTTATAAGGATTTTTGTATATGATTTTATCATATAACGTTTTTATTAAATCAATGTTTTGAAAACCGGACCAGATGTCAAACCGGCCTTCTTAATAAAGAACTAAAAAACAAATATGGAGTCCATAGTAAACTATCACGATTATATATCAAAAAAGTAATTGTATGAAAATTGCAATGATATTATGCATAATGTTAACTTAGATTAACACAACATGCGATATATAGATTGATAATTAAGTTGCTTAGTAATTTTAGTGTATAACTAAATTATTCGAGCAAAATGTTAAAGGACAAGTACAATGACAATGCAGACATATCCGGATGAATGAAAGACATCCAAAAAAAGAAAAACCTTACTTAGCGATACCTTTAATAGATGATGTATCCATTTTTCAACTGTCTGGTCACTGTTAACCGGAATCTAAACGACCACTAATGCATGTTCATGTTTTTTAGTGGTTTAATTATTACCTGGTTAAATTTTCGTCAAATTATGATATTATAAAAATTTAACATGTCATTAGTTATATATGTTTCCCGCGTATTACGCGGATAATAATCTATTTATTTAAGAATCCTTAATGTTATTGGAGTATAAGTTATAGATAGATTATTTGACCACCAAAGGCCACCAGTTATCCGTTACAGTTTGTTGAAGATGGTTTTTTTTGACATATCAACAAGATTCAGATTCTTTCACCTTAATTCTTCTCTAATCTAACGTGTTTTTTTTCTTTTTTTTTTTTTTTTTTTTTTTTTTGTAAAGTTAGTTTCGATTCAGACGTGCTGAAGACAATTTTAACCAGCGATTTGCTGGACCTCCAACCCCTCCTCATGGAAAATACCTTGAGATGAGAAACCCAAGACTCGAACCCGAGACCTTGGGGAAAACTCACCTCCGGGCCCACATAGTGAATTTAGAATATACATCTGGCCAACCCACCTATTTTAAATGTATCATCAAAATTAATTTTTAATACTTAAATAATTGTTATCTTAAAACCATCGAATATTTTTACTTATACATTTTCTTCCATACGTAATCTATATTAATTTCAATCCTTCAACAAAACAAATAGATTGGTGATCCACGACAACGTTAAGTATAAGAGATAGGGGAGAGAATAATGTCACAAAACATTCTTATTAGATGGTAACATGTCAAGTTTTCTTTGACGGTGCTATTTATAATTAGGAGAGTAGTATTTGCTTCATATAATAGCCTTACATTAGCATAAAGTGACGAATGGTGAATGAATGAATTAAAAGATGCTAATAAGTAATAACGGTGATGATTGGATTTGTTTGCATCGAATAACTTTTAACTAATACAAGAACTAGGAACAAGTGCATGAAAATGTAATTAACTTATCACATTTTTTTTATTTACTTTATCACATTTTGTTATTATATGTATTAAATTTTCAAAACTTCATCCTATGTATTAAACTTCCAATTGATAGCTAATATATGTATTCCATTACCTCTTTAGAGATGCACAAATGTGCTAAAGCCTGCAACATGTCATTCTGTCATGTCAGCATAACCAATTCCGGGTATTACATTTTACATATATACAAGCATGTTGGGTAATGACCCATTACCTGCAGTCATAAGTAATAGTGATTGCATTACATTCAACCTAATTTATGACCATAGCCATTCCACACGCCCTATCACCCTCAACCAAGCACCCCTGTATGAAAAACCCAAATTTCGAAAAGGAATGGTGTAAAAGGCATCAGATAACAAAGAAATGATAACACCAATATATTCAAGAGAAAAAATCCATCTACAAGTATTGTGAATACTAACATTAGATGTAAATGCTTCAAAAGCTAGAATGTAAGACAATACTAAAGCATCTACGAGTAACCCTAAAATTATTGATTTCAAAGCATTCTTCACTTCTTGGCTCTAGCAAACGTATGGCGGAGAAACCCTACCTAGTGACTGAGTCTCTGATTTACTAAAATCCCTGTTCTGGAGATTTGTTGAAAGTCTATATCCTTATTTAGAATATATTACAGCCTTGCAGAGTATCTGATTGATTATCCCATACATACAAACATGTATACATTCTCTTCATCCATGAACCTAGAATGCAACCACAGCCCATTTTGTGTGTATGCATTAACCCGTGGAGCTGAGGACGAACTAAGCATCCTACTCCATATGTCCAAATCCTTGTGTTTATTTATATTCTATACATTCTGTCACAACATTGCTTTGTCAGTTTCGCCTGAACACCTAAAATAGAAACAAATGAGTTAACAGACTGTGTTTCTCAGATCCAACTATCCAAAGTATACTAACGATATAACGTGAAGACGAACAAGGCGTTGGCCTAGTGGTAAGGATAGCACTTGGTGACCTTAAGGCCCCAAGTTCGATCCCCACTTGGCACAAAAATCAATTCCTTTAAGGTACCCGTTACCAATGGAGCCTAGACCCACATGTGAAGTTCTAAAGACGCGGGTTCGACCCTTCGGGTGCCCACATCATGTGGAGATTAGGATGGAGGTATTGTACCGGCATCACATGGCTCATACGGGGTGAGTCGATGGGTATCCAATTGTGGTACCGGGACTAGGGTTCCCCCCATAACCCTTTTTTTAACAAATATAACTTGAAGGAGGAGATCCTAAGTAAGTTTTCCTTGCCGGCTCTGCTACTTCAGCTTGTTGTCCAATCCATTCCGGACAATCTTTCACGTAGTGTGCACGACTACCACATCCAAAACACTCGCCTTTCTGTTGATTACCTTGGGGAGGGACGACATGAATAGGAGCCACGTTCGTTGGGCCCGTTCTCGGGGCTCTACAATTCTTGGACATGTGGCCAACTTGGTTGCAATTAAAACACGCCCTGCATTGAACGTCGGTGGTGTGGTGATTGTTGCATCTTTCACATAACGGATGAGGTCCAACATAAGCTTTCCTCACCGGGCCCATCGCCGCCCTGAATCTACCCTTATTATGACCATTGGGGTCACACCTGCCCGCTTTCCTTGCCTCACTAGGTTCTCCGATTTCTTTCCTTTTTGATGAGGCTCTACCCGACACCTTCTCGTTACCCATATTTACTCTAGTTCCACGCGTCTCATTGTTTCCTTGGAGGCTTGCCGTGACTTGGGCTACGATAGTGGGTATGGCATTTACCACCGCTTGGGCAATCACGGTTGCTAAATCCGGCTCATCGCTATGGCTAGTCGTATTCCTTCTTGATCTCACCATTTTCTACAAGGTAAGTAACGCGTTGACCCGAAAGTTAGCCTCACAATGCTCACATATTAGTCACACAAGTAGTTAACGCTCTCACACCATATAACATACTCATTTCATGTTATTACACTAAGGTAAGGGTGTTAGAATCCTATGAAATTGTTACTTATTATTTTATCATGTTAAGTTCATTACCATTGGTTATCTTTACTTCATGTAATCATGTCAATACATCATACAATAAAACTAACTTGTTAACTTCATTCCTACAATCGTCCGTCTACTAATACCTTTTACATGTGCATTACCAATTATCCCATAACCCGCATGCAATCAAGTTTAACTATGCCTCATACGTTTTTAAGTTCACATACCATTAAGCAACATATCCCTATTGTTCACCGATTACGATTAACATTATTAGTGTTGGAAAATCATTCGTTTATAATACATATGAGTTAGGATGTTTACAACCTTGATACTCTCTTAGGGTGCATATCAACATATCTATCACGTTGTATCCTAACCGTTTATCAACACGTTTAAGTCAAATTACAACAAAAGCATTTACGATTTCAACTTGACCACTACGGGCCATACATACATACATACACATCACACATGCATAACATATATGTTACTAAATCATACTAGTCAACATGTCATTCCACCACTAAATCCAATAATAGTAATAGTTCTAGAGTTTATGACCCGGGGGTTAGCTTCACAGTTTCTCTCATGTTAACCGCCGTATTAGTTAGTGTTTTAACGTCGACACACTACACATGTTCAATGTCTTTTACTAAGGCCAACATATAAATATTCTCAATTAGCTGTCATATATCATGTTATCATACCAGCATACCATACGTGTTTCACATTATTACACTAAGGACAGCATATCAAAGTTCTCAAGTAATTGTTATCTATCGTGTTCTCGTGCTAAGTTCACAACAATTAATCATCGTCAAAACCAATTACTCGTATTAAACACATCTCATTACAAGCAGCTAAAACAAGTCACTTAACACGAGTGGTTTAAAGTATAATCCGAATTCGATATGCTCTCTAGTTATTGACCGGGTATGTATACAGGGTGTACCAACGGCTAACCCTCCACCTAATCAATTCCCATTAAGCATATCGGTTCCTTATTATACTCTAAGCCAAGCATGCGCAATCCATGATGTTATTAACTTGTTATAATATTGGGTGACCATAAAAGAGTTGATCGGGTTCTTTTAGGGTTGCCACAATATTATACTAAGTTAATAACATAACTTCATTTTGCTCTAAATCATCAAACTAGCACCAATCAATAACAACAATCCATATTAATGACAGTCAAATTTAATCAAAGCACACATTAACCACATTGTATCCATTCCACATTCATCACGTTGAATTCAAGCCATCACATAAGTGGTCTTAACTACGAACTCACAAGGGGATTCACATTTTTCACATTGCACACGAATTTCCTAACCATGCATGCTATATGAAGAGTTTTAACTTAAGCCGTAGTCTAGGTCAAACCGCCTAATTCTCTACGACCTGCATGGGCCACCATTCTGTAACACCCCAAGCCGAGGCTCGGAATATCACGGAAATCACATAGCACCAGGTGGAATTACAATAGAACGAACTAAATGCAATTAGAGGATTCAGTGAATCCATACAAAGCGATAAACAAGTAACAAAATACATAAGGCACAAGTCGTCAACAGGAATTACAAAAGGGCATCAACAGAAGGTTAACGGTTCTAAGTACAATGCAAAGAAGGCAGATGGATCCTTGATCCATATAGTCCAAGTCCGGGTTCAACAGCAAGCTAAACAAATCAGTCAAACTCCATGCCTTGGAATAACTTGGATACCTGAAAAGTGTACTAAGCATAGTCAACACAAGGTTGGTGAGTTCGTAGTAATGGTTCGTAAAGAACCAACATCAATAATCGACATATAAGAATAGAGGCTAGACATGACTTACAGTGAGCCTCTACATAACACAACATCGCCCAACAACAAGATTACACAAGACAAGTAAATGTGTAAATAAGGAATGCATAAATGATATGTGTATCAATGCAAGTGCCGGAATGCATGAATAAGCAAACATGCCTATCCTATGCGTGACCTTCAGTCACCTATGCAACGATACCCTTCTGCCATCGCAATGGACAAGGCTGTATCTCAAAATCATCGAGATATATATGTCTATATACTCGGGGTCAGGAACTACATCCAAAATGGGTGCATACATCTATGCACCAGGATGCCGGCAAATCCCCTGCCGAGGGTCCAACAATAATGTATGCAATGCTTACAATCAAATGTAAATGCATAAATCATAAACCAACGATCGATATACGATGAATATGAATCCATAATCAATATTCGCCAAACCTGAGCCATCAATCAATAATCGTCAATCATAAACCAATAATCACCATTCATCAACATCAGCCATTAATACTTAACCAAAATATTAACCAAGTCAATCAACATATGATGAACCATACACTAACAATCGATAATCGTCAATCTTAACCCACTAATCAACATTCGACAACCATAAGCCACCAACCCCAATTTAAACCAACTATACGTACATATACTTCAGAGGATTCTACTTCCTTCGAGTCTCAGATGCTTATATATAGGGTCACCCGCAGCCTTCCCACCACATCTAAAACCCGACGAAGGCATAACCGACTTTCATGTATGTACATCTATCCTAATATTACTAGATACTTAACAAATATAAACTAAGTCATTCAAATGTGATAATCATCTCAACAATTCAATACTCAAACCAATTTAACCAATCAAACGAAAAGAAACGTCACATCAATCCAACAACCAATACAATCAATCAATCAATCAATAAATGCAAGTAAACACGCCAGGTTTACACTTTTCAGCCCGAATCTCAAGCGAGTAGGGAGATACGAAACTCACCTTGATCGACAAAGAGCTTAAGTCGAGTTAATAAGAGATTAATAGCGAGTAGTAGGATCCGCACGGCCACAACCTATAAATATACATCATAATACCATAATGTCAACTATACAATCTTAAACAAGTTGGTTTAGCACAATTAGGTCAAATCGCAAACCCTAGACGCCTTTACAACTTAAACGAGCAAGAATAAGACACTTTGACTCGACACTTTTTGAAATGGGAGAAGGTTCATATAAAACGAGTGTCATAACATGAAACTAGACTCTCCTATGATTCTAACGATAGGTCATATGACTCGATTGGACTTACGGATCAAAAGTTATTAACGTTTAAAACTGACGCGCAAAATTTCCCCGAAAGTATCCACTGCGCCGCAGTGAGCCAAAACCATGCCCACTGCGCCGCAGTGGGCTAAGGAGCAAGAATGGCCGAGAGAATCCACTGCGCCGCAGTGGGGACTATGCCCTCCCACTGCGCCGCAGTGGGACAACCTGCAGATTCAGAACCAGCAGCTGCAAGTGCAGCAAAAACGACCCAAACACACCCGAAAACGATCCAACGACCTCCAAATCGATTTGTATGAACTTGAAACTTATTTTGAAGTATGAATACACATTATTACACCTAATAACACTTAACCCATTCCACAAAACCCATTCATAATACCAAAATCGCCCAAAGTCGTTCAAAACCCTAACCAAAACCCTAACTTGACCTAAAACGAGTTTCGACTCGATTCGTGGCTCGAAATGGCTGGACACCAACTAGAAATAGATAAACAAACATGAAATGATGATTATGGAATGAGTTTGACTTACCAAAAGTTCCACCTAAGGTTCAAATCCGAAAGTGAGCGAATGGAAATGATTTCTTGCACTTGAGACTTCAATTCTTTGATATAATGGAGATGAGATGAAGATGATGATGATTCTTGCTCTTGATCAAGTTAACAACAATGATTTGATGAAGGAGACTTAAAGAGAGGTGATTGCATGTGTGTGTGTTCTTGCTAGGAGTTCAAGAGAAAGATAGATAGATGAAATGAATGAAAGGGAAAGGATAAGGGGGAGGGGAAATGGGTCATTAGGGCTGGTGGGTCATGGACTACCCACGGGCCGACCCGTTTCTCCCACAAGCCATAAAACAATCGATTACACTACTAAACGCCAAACAACAAATTAACGACTCGACTAACATACCACATAGTCATAAAATCATAAATGGGCCCAAATTACTTCATTCAATAAGTTTGTTAGTCAAATTACACAAAAGTCAACGGGTCAAAATTCGCGGATGTTACATTATTCCCCCGTTAAAAGAATTTCGTCCCGAAATTCAACAAAACCCTAATTAGCCAATAAATGCGGATACTTAGACTTCATGTGATCCTCTCGCTCCCAACTGAACTCGGCTCCGCGCCTAGCGTTTCCACCTAACCCTATCGATCGTGTAGAGTTTATTCTTGAGTTTCTTGACTCGGCGGTCCAAGATCTCTACCGGTTCTTCAATAAAATTCAAATTCGATAAGCAACCTTTCCAACCCTTTTCGAGGATCTTGAAAGGACAATTATACCTCGGCCCGAGTTTTCCTCTCTTCACGAATCGGATGACGCCTTTCCACGGTGATACTTTCAAACGTACAAAATCACCCACTTCCAACTCTAACGGTCTCAGCCTCATATCGGCATGCCCTTACTTAGCATGCGAGCTAGCTGGGCTATTCTCTTAACTTGAGAAGTTGTTCTTGTCATCCCAACTACTATCTCCGGCCCGCTACATTGGCTTTCTTCGATTCTTGGCTTATCCGGTGGAGAGTAACACCTCTACTACTCCGTGCTTCGGTTAGGGGCATTCGAATACTCGCGTAACAACCTTTATTGCACAAGATTTCCGCCATGGTCATAAGCACATTTTCTTCACATGTGATCAAGTCTCAAGTCGGTTTGAGTACCCGTTGCTCATTGGATGGCTCCCTGAATTGGAGTTAAGCGACTTTCTTTATCTGAAATGATAGAAATCGAATCTCTGTGCACCTACACCATTTCTTCTACATACTAATGTGCCAAGTTGTCAGGTTTTACCGGTTTCGTTGTATCGTGACCACTTCTTGTCGTCGGCAACTTCATGGTGAAATCCATTACAATTTGTTTTCCTTCGAATCTCTCTCCCGGTCTTTCACTACGAGCTTATTCGCATCTCAGAAGTCTATAAGGGTTTTGACTACGCGCGCGATGTTAGGAAGTTAAGTATATACGAAATTTAAGTTATCGAGATGGGACAAGCCCGATAAGTCACCCGGAAAAGCGTTCGGGAGACTCAAGATTAACAAGGACAACGTTAGTTTTCAGACTCTTGAGACGGTAGCTCTAAGGACGCCTAAGTTGGAAGACTTACACGGAACCCTAAGAATCCTACCGTTAGATATTTTACACTAGTAACCCTACTACGCAACTTTAGAACTGTCTTACCCGGTGGCATCCAGATTACACTCACTTTTTCGCCAAGAATCTTTAGATCATAGGCACCAAGTAAATGAGGAGTTTTGTCGTCTTTTAGAGTCGAGATAGATACACGGGGTATTTGAATAAATTTAGTTAGTGAGTCGCTAAACAGTCAAAATTGCAACATATAATTCCAAAACACACAAACGAATGTAACTCAAAGGAGTAACGTTAGAATAAACGAGATTCATAGTCGGTTTCGATATCGATTAGTGTAGTAACATAACAACCATTAGGAGGAATGTACCTTAACCAACGTTAGGATCACTTTGGTCTCCTTTGCCCTTCTCTGCAAAAGCTCGGCTACGAGGTTGAACTTGATGGTCTTGTTGGCCACGGCTTTGGTTATAAACGACTATTTATAGTTGATCGGGAGGAACCGCCACTTGGGCTTGTGGTTCAGTCCATCTAGGACAAGCATCTCTGTAGTGATCGGGGCTACCACACACAAAACAAACACCTTGATGGCTCCGAGGGTGGTCAGCTTGGGGATAGATGGTTTGAAGAGGCGTTACATTCAATGGTGTCGCTATCGGTGCTCTACAATTCCCAGCTAAGTGCCCGCGCCGATTACAATTAAAGCAAGTCCCACATTGGTTAGTGGGAGAGTGATGGCGATTACACCTTCCACACAAGGGGTGAGATCCTAAGTAAGTTTTCCTTGCCGGCTCTGCTACTTCAGCTTGTTGTCCAATCCATTCCGGACAATCTTTCACGTAGTGTGCACGACTACCACATCCAAAACACTCGCCTTTCTGTTGATTACCTTGGGGAGGGACGACATGAATAGGAGCCACGTTCGTTGGGCCCGTTCTCGGGGCTCTACAATTCTTGGACATGTGGCCAACTTGGTTGCAATTAAAACACGCCCTGCATTGAACGTCGGTGGTGTGGTGATTGTTGCATCTTTCACATAACGGATGAGGTCCAACATAAGCTTTCCTCACCGGGCCCATCGCCGCCCTGAATCTACCCTTATTATGACCATTGGGGTCACACCTGCCCGCTTTCCTTGCCTCACTAGGTTCTCCGATTTCTTTCCTTTTTGATGAGGCTCTACCCGACACCTTCTCGTTACCCATATTTACTCTAGTTCCACGCGTCTCATTGTTTCCTTGGAGGCTTGCCGTGACTTGGGCTACGATAGTGGGTATGGCATTTACCACCGCTTGGGCAATCACGGTTGCTAAATCCGGCTCATCGCTATGGCTAGTCGTATTCCTTCTTGATCTCACCATTTTCTACAAGGTAAGTAACGCGTTGACCCGAAAGTTAGCCTCACAATGCTCACATATTAGTCACACAAGTAGTTAACGCTCTCACACCATATAACATACTCATTTCATGTTATTACACTAAGGTAAGGGTGTTAGAATCCTATGAAATTGTTACTTATTATTTTATCATGTTAAGTTCATTACCATTGGTTATCTTTACTTCATGTAATCATGTCAATACATCATACAATAAAACTAACTTGTTAACTTCATTCCTACAATCGTCCGTCTACTAATACCTTTTACATGTGCATTACCAATTATCCCATAACCCGCATGCAATCAAGTTTAACTATGCCTCATACGTTTTTAAGTTCACATACCATTAAGCAACATATCCCTATTGTTCACCGATTACGATTAACATTATTAGTGTTGGAAAATCATTCGTTTATAATACATATGAGTTAGGATGTTTACAACCTTGATACTCTCTTAGGGTGCATATCAACATATCTATCACGTTGTATCCTAACCGTTTATCAACACGTTTAAGTCAAATTACAACAAAAGCATTTACGATTTCAACTTGACCACTACGGGCCATACATACATACATACACATCACACATGCATAACATATATGTTACTAAATCATACTAGTCAACATGTCATTCCACCACTAAATCCAATAATAGTAATAGTTCTAGAGTTTATGACCCGGGGGTTAGCTTCACAGTTTCTCTCATGTTAACCGCCGTATTAGTTAGTGTTTTAACGTCGACACACTACACATGTTCAATGTCTTTTACTAAGGCCAACATATAAATATTCTCAATTAGCTGTCATATATCATGTTATCATACCAGCATACCATACGTGTTTCACATTATTACACTAAGGACAGCATATCAAAGTTCTCAAGTAATTGTTATCTATCGTGTTCTCGTGCTAAGTTCACAACAATTAATCATCGTCAAAACCAATTACTCGTATTAAACACATCTCATTACAAGCAGCTAAAACAAGTCACTTAACACGAGTGGTTTAAAGTATAATCCGAATTCGATATGCTCTCTAGTTATTGACCGGGTATGTATACAGGGTGTACCAACGGCTAACCCTCCACCTAATCAATTCCCATTAAGCATATCGGTTCCTTATTATACTCTAAGCCAAGCATGCGCAATCCATGATGTTATTAACTTGTTATAATATTGGGTGACCATAAAAGAGTTGATCGGGTTCTTTTAGGGTTGCCACAATATTATACTAAGTTAATAACATAACTTCATTTTGCTCTAAATCATCAAACTAGCACCAATCAATAACAACAATCCATATTAATGACAGTCAAATTTAATCAAAGCACACATTAACCACATTGTATCCATTCCACATTCATCACGTTGAATTCAAGCCATCACATAAGTGGTCTTAACTACGAACTCACAAGGGGATTCACATTTTTCACATTGCACACGAATTTCCTAACCATGCATGCTATATGAAGAGTTTTAACTTAAGCCGTAGTCTAGGTCAAACCGCCTAATTCTCTACGACCTGCATGGGCCACCATTCTGTAACACCCCAAGCCGAGGCTCGGAATATCACGGAAATCACATAGCACCAGGTGGAATTACAATAGAACGAACTAAATGCAATTAGAGGATTCAGTGAATCCATACAAAGCGATAAACAAGTAACAAAATACATAAGGCACAAGTCGTCAACAGGAATTACAAAAGGGCATCAACAGAAGGTTAACGGTTCTAAGTACAATGCAAAGAAGGCAGATGGATCCTTGATCCATATAGTCCAAGTCCGGGTTCAACAGCAAGCTAAACAAATCAGTCAAACTCCATGCCTTGGAATAACTTGGATACCTGAAAAGTGTACTAAGCATAGTCAACACAAGGTTGGTGAGTTCGTAGTAATGGTTCGTAAAGAACCAACATCAATAATCGACATATAAGAATAGAGGCTAGACATGACTTACAGTGAGCCTCTACATAACACACATCGCCCAACAACAAGATTACACAAGACAAGTAAATGTGTAAATAAGGAATGCATAAATGATATGTGTATCAATGCAAGTGCCGGAATGCATGAATAAGCAAACATGCCTATCCTATGCGTGACCTTCAGTCACCTATGCAACGATACCCTTCTGCCATCGCAATGGACAAGGCTGTATCTCAAAATCATCGAGATATATATGTCTATATACTCGGGGTCAGGAACTACATCCAAAATGGGTGCATACATCTATGCACCAGGATGCCGGCAAATCCCCTGCCGAGGGTCCAACAATAATGTATGCAATGCTTACAATCAAATGTAAATGCATAAATCATAAACCAACGATCGATATACGATGAATATGAATCCATAATCAATATTCGCCAAACCTGAGCCATCAATCAATAATCGTCAATCATAAACCAATAATCACCATTCATCAACATCAGCCATTAATACTTAACCAAAATATTAACCAAGTCAATCAACATATGATGAACCATACACTAACAATCGATAATCGTCAATCTTAACCCACTAATCAACATTCGACAACCATAAGCCACCAACCCCAATTTAAACCAACTATACGTACATATACTTCAGAGGATTCTACTTCCTTCGAGTCTCAGATGCTTATATATAGGGTCACCCGCAGCCTTCCCACCACATCTAAAACCCGACGAAGGCATAACCGACTTTCATGTATGTACATCTATCCTAATATTACTAGATACTTAACAAATATAAACTAAGTCATTCAAATGTGATAATCATCTCAACAATTCAATACTCAAACCAATTTAACCAATCAAACGAAAAGAAACGTCACATCAATCCAACAACCAATACAATCAATCAATCAATCAATAAATGCAAGTAAACACGCCAGGTTTACACTTTTCAGCCCGAATCTCAAGCGAGTAGGGAGATACGAAACTCACCTTGATCGACAAAGAGCTTAAGTCGAGTTAATAAGAGATTAATAGCGAGTAGTAGGATCCGCACGGCCACAACCTATAAATATACATCATAATACCATAATGTCAACTATACAATCTTAAACAAGTTGGTTTAGCACAATTAGGTCAAATCGCAAACCCTAGACGCCTTTACAACTTAAACGAGCAAGAATAAGACACTTTGACTCGACACTTTTTGAAATGGGAGAAGGTTCATATAAAACGAGTGTCATAACATGAAACTAGACTCTCCTACGATTCTAACGATAGGTCATATGACTCGATTGGACTTACGGATCAAAAGTTATTAACGTTTTAAAACTGACGCGCAAAATTTCCCCGAAAGTATCCACTGCGCCGCAGTGAGCCAAAACCATGCCCACTGCGCCGCAGTGGGCTAAGGAGCAAGAATGGCCGAGAGAATCCACTGCGCCGCAGTGGGGACTATGCCCTCCCACTGCGCCGCAGTGGGACAACCTGCAGATTCAGAACCAGCAGCTGCAAGTGCAGCAAAAACGACCCAAACACACCCGAAAACGATCCAACGACCTCCAAATCGATTTGTATGAACTTGAAACTTATTTTGAAGTATGAATACACATTATTACACCTAATAACACTTAACCCATTCCACAAAACCCATTCATAATACCAAAATCGCCCAAAGTCGTTCAAAACCCTAACCAAAACCCTAACTTGACCTAAAACGAGTTTCGACTCGATTCGTGGCTCGAAATGGCTGGACACCAACTAGAAATAGATAAACAAACATGAAATGATGATTATGGAATGAGTTTGACTTACCAAAAGTTCCACCTAAGGTTCAAATCCGAAAGTGAGCGAATGGAAAGGATTTCTTGCACTTGAGACTTCAATTCTTTGATATAATGGAGATGAGATGAAGATGATGATGATTCTTGCTCTTGATCAAGTTAACAACAATGATTTGATGAAGGAGACTTAAAGAGAGGTGATTGCATGTGTGTGTGTTCTTGCTAGGAGTTCAAGAGAAAGATAGATAGATGAAATGAATGAAAGGGAAAGGATAAGGGGGGGGGGAAATGGGTCATTAGGGCTGGTGGGTCATGGACTACCCACGGGCCGACCCGTTTCTCCCACAAGCCATAAAACAATCGATTACACTACTAAACGCCAAACAACAAATTAACGACTCGACTAACATACCACATAGTCATAAAATCATAAATGGGCCCAAATTACTTCATTCAATAAGTTTGTTAGTCAAATTACACAAAAGTCAACGGGTCAAAATTCGCGGATGTTACATTTGATTGACATATCAACAAATTAGATTCTTTCACCTTAATTCTTCTCTAATCTAACGTGTTTTTTTTCTTTTTTTTTTTTTTTTTTTTTTTTTTGTAAAGTTAGTTTCGATTCAGACGTGCTGAAGACAATTTTAACCAGCGATTTGCTGGACCTCCAACCCCCTCCTCATGGAAAATACCTTGAGATGAGAAACCCAAGACTCGAACCCGAGACCTTGAGAAAACTCACCTCCAGGGCCCACATAGTGAATTTAGAATATACATCTGGCCAACCCACCTATTTTAAATGTATCATCAAAATTAATTTTTAATACTTAAATAATTGTTATCTTAAAACCATCGAATATTTTTACTTATACATTTTCTTCCATACGTAATCTATATTAATTTCAATCCTTCAACAAAACAAATAGATTGGTGATCCACGACAACGTTAAGTATAAGAGATAGGGGAGAGAATAATGTCACAAAACATTCTTATTAGATGGTAACATGTCAAGTTTTCTTTGACGGTGCTATTTATAATTAGGAGAGTAGTATTTGCTTCATATAATAGCCTTACATTAGCATAAAGTGACGAATGGTGAATGAATGAACTAAAAGATGCTAATAAGTAATAACGGTGATGATTGGATTTGTTTGCATCGAATAACTTTTAACTAATATACAAGAACTAGGAACAAGTGCATGAAAATGTAATTAACTTATCACATTTTTTTTATTTACTTTATCACATTTTGTTATTATATGTATTAAATTTTCAAAACTTCATCCTATGTATTAAACTTCCAATTGATAGCTAATATATGTATTCCATTACCTCTTTAGAGATGCACAAATGTGCTAAAGCCTGCAACATGTCATTCTGTCATGTCAGCATAACCAATTCCGGGTATTACATTTTACATATATACAAGCATGTTGGGTAATGACCCATTACCTGCAGTCATAAGTAATAGTGATTGCATTACATTCAACCTAATTTATGACCATAGCCATTCCACACGCCCTATCACCCTCAACCAAGCACCCCTGTATGAAAAACCCAAATTTCGAAAAGGAATGGTGTAAAAGGCATCAGATAACAAAGAAATGATAACACCAATATATTCAAGAGAAAAAATCCATCTACAAGTATTGTGAATACTAACATTAGATGTAAATGCTTCAAAAGCTAGAATGTAAGACAATACTAAAGCATCTACGAGTAACCCTAAAATTATTGATTTCAAAGCATTCTTCACTTCTTGGCTCTAGCAAACGTATGGCGGAGAAACCCTACCTAGTGACTGAGTCTCTGATTTACTAAAATCCCTGTTCTGGAGATTTGTTGAAAGTCTATATCCTTATTTAGAATATATTACAGCCTTGCAGAGTATCTGATTGATTATCCCATACATACAAACATGTATACATTCTCTTCATCCATGAACCTAGAATGCAACCACAGCCCATTTTGTGTGTATGCATTAACCCGTGGAGCTGAGGACGAACTAAGCATCCTACTCCATATGTCCAAATCCTTGTGTTTATTTATATTCTATACATTCTGTCACAACATTGCTTTGTCAGTTTCGCCTGAACACCTAAAATAGAAACAAATGAGTTAACAGACTGTGTTTCTCAGATCCAACTATCCAAAGTATACTAACGATATAACGTGAAGACGAACAAGGCGTTGGCCTAGTGGTAAGGATAGCACTTGGTGACCTTAAGGCCCCAAGTTCGATCCCCACTTGGCACAAAAATCAATTCCTTTAAGGTACCCGTTACCAATGAAGCCTAGACCCACATGTGAAGTTCTAAAGACGCGGGTTCGATCCTTCGGGGTGCCCAGATCATGTGGAGATTAGGATGGAGGTATTGTACCGGCATCATATGGCTCATACGGGGTGAGTCGATGGGTATCCAATTGTGGTACCGGGACTAGGGTTCCCCCCATAACCCTTTTTTTAACAAATATAACTTGAAGGAGGCACCGACTCATATACCCTGAGGGTATCCCTCCCCCAATTTGATTACCGGTTTTTAGTATATTTCAGAACTTGCCCAGATCCATATCCATATATTTTTAATTCATAATTTATCTTACCAAACATATCTCTTTAACTCATTTTCATTACATGAGACGAATTTAACAAATTTGAACTTCTTAAGCTCGTCAATGACACATGCAGCCACAAATACCCAAGATCCCCCATTTGTGTCTTCAATATAGATATTTCACATGCTTTCTAATTAATGTTTGCATTACTCTATTTTTTCAGATTCACTAGGTTAGGCATCTAGCAAAGTAGCAACTCATTGACACAAGAATCCATAACATGCAGTACATAAATATCTAGACCTCCCTGGCTATTATTCCACATAGTTCTCAACTAAATATAATTCTCTTATGTACTACCCCCAAGGCAGAAGATGCTCGCTCCCTCGAACTGCTTCATGAACATGGTTCAATCAGACAGCCATATTCAACACAAGCATGAACCATACGATTATATATACGTTGGGTCAATTGACCACATCATGTTGAAATGAGTTTATCCATGGGTGGTAATTGATTCGGCGTCAGGCCCATATGGGGCATAGTATTGTTGAGGCCTAAGAACCTCCGGGGCCTAAGAATCCCGATAGTTGTTTTGAGAAGAGGCCTAAGAACCTCCGGGGCCTAAGAATCCCGATAGTTGTTTTGAGAAGAGGCCTAAGAACCTCCGGGGCCTAAGAATCCCGATAGTCTCATTGGTTAGCTTATATGGATCCATATATGAGTTGTTAGCGCAAAGGTGAGTATGCAAGTGATGGTATGACGATGCCATTGGCTACATGTGAAAGTCCTTTGTGAAGTTTGCCCTCCTTCGTATGTATAAGCGTATGCAATGGTATTCACTAAGCTTTGGCTTATTCTTTTAGTTGTTTACCTTTTTATAGGTGTCCCGGATGCGGAAGAAAGTTAAGCAATGTAAAGATTGAAGTTAAAGATGCTTTTTGGATATTGATTGCTTTAGCTAAATGCGGATAATGGAATTGGTAATAGGACCCATAGCGACCCCTTTGAACCATCGGCTCCTTGTACTCTTGTTATGTCTTTTTGAAAAATTATTATGATGTCTAGTGTTAGACTCAAGTTTTGGGTATTTTAAATGGGTCGTTTTGTAGTTGTAATGTATTGATTTTGTTTAAATGTGTTTTGGAGAACTCATAATCCGTAACAGGTTTGGATGATGATTTTACGAATGGGTCATGTCGAAATTTCCAATTTTGAATGTTGTCTTTTGTAATGTGTCAACTTGGGTAAAATGACCCGTTTGGTTGTAAAATGAATGTTTGGTCAAATGATACTTTTGTCATGCTTATTTCCGAGTCTAAAACTTATTTGAACTTAGAAATGTGGTATTATGGAGTTTGGTTTTGAGCTAGGAAGTTACAAGTTGATTTTAAGTGTCAAGATGGAGTTTTGAAAAAATGGGCAGTAGGTACCCACTGCGCCGCAGTGGGCAGGTTTAGCCCCACTGCGCCGCAGTGGGGATAATCTGAAAAAAAAAAAAAAAATTTCTCTTATTTCCTAAAATGAGTTTGGGTTCTTTCACGTATCAAACCGCCACCATCTTTTGGATCGCCGCCATCAAATCCATACCATTCCCATATGCGTCCGGTGACAACCCCTTTAGAACGGATGAGGGCAACGCCCGTACCGTATCCATACGTTTTCAACACGTAACCCATATGATTTTTTATTTTTTAAAAATTATTTTTTTTTTATTTTGGAATGGGTTTTTGTTAAAATAAAATAAAAACAAAAAAAATTCAAAAAATAAAAAATAAAATTAAAAAACTACACCAAAAAGGAGAAAGAAAAAGGAAAGTAGTGGTTCTCAAGGTTCTCTCCATATTTGTTGTTCTCACATTAATTAAACCTATCCATGTACAAAATATCAAAATAAATAATAAGGATAACACTTTCAAAACTAATTCACAATTCAACTAACAATAACTATGTTTTATATTGTTTGTAGAGATTTTCTTTTTATGAAGGGAAAATAAATACAAATATCCAATTAGTTAAATTAAGTAATGGGTGGAATAGCTAATCTGAGCAGGAGAAGTTCGACTTTGTCAACTATAAGTGCGTCCATGTGATGTGAGCTTCCTGCGTCTTTCGTTCATTGTGCTTTATCAATATATTAAAGAAGTTACATTTAAGTGATATTATCTTATTTTGTACAGTAGTAAGTTGAAAATACTCAAAATAGTCCTCGATTACCATTACCTTGGATGTTTATTTTGGTTCATTTACAAACTATATAATCGATTAGATTTGTATTAGAATATTTAAGGTAACGACTTCGGACATAATCAACTCCTGTTATATGACGGGGGTATTCAAATTTGGGATGAAACTCAGAACTCTCAAAACTTCCTAATAATCCACTCCTACAAATATAGGAAGTGAGATTCGAACTCTGATGGATTTCCCAAGGTCTAAGACCTTACCGATGAGCCACCAAACCATGGCCTTTAAATGTATTTAATAACACATTTATTGATACATTTTAATCATGTTTTAATTTGAATTACATAAGGATTATTAATAAGATTAGTTCTTTAATAATTGCTCCATAAAAACATTTAACTTAATCATTTGAGTTTATTAAAGATGAACTCATGTAAAAAAAATAACAAAGGAAAGAGCCTACTAAAAGTTTTCACCACCCAATGGTGGCTACCACCTATATGGCGCCTATATCCTGTTCATCTAGTCTTCTATCTTCATGTCATAAGCCTTTGCTTATGGGAGGATCTGTGACCACCAAGGCCACCTACTATGCGTTACAGTTTATTGAAGATGGTTTTTTCGACATATCAACAACAATTAGATTCTTTCACCTCAATTCTTCTCTAATTTAACGGGTTTTTTTTCATTTTGTTTTCTTTCTAGTTATTTATTCTAATTTTATCATCAAAATTAATTTTTAATACTTAAATAATTGTTATCTTTTAACCATCAAATATCTTTACTTTTACATTTTCTTTCATACGTAATCTATATTAATTTCAAACTTTCAACAAAACAGATAGATTAAAACATATAAGCAAATTGCATATGTAAATTTCCCCACCTACACCATGCACACAATGACTCACCATCCATTAACACATTAATTTGTTTGTAGGAAGTTACCTAGTCAGTTTCAACATGTGCTAGAAAACAATTTGGGTAAGAACTATTCTCCATGAAGTTTGCTTCAAGCCAAAAAGGGCGACACACATGTATCGTGACTGGTATAGTACTCGCATAATACAGCGACAAAGATAACACCTGATAATTACTCGCTTTATCTTTAGAAGTTGTGGTGATCCGTGACAACGTTAAGTGTAAGAGATAGGGGAGAGAATAATGTGTCACAAAGCATTCTTATTAGATGGTAACATGTCAAGTTTTCTTTGATGGTGCTATTTTTAATTGAGATAGTAGTTGTTTCGTATTATAGCCTTACATTAGCATAAAGTGAAGAATGGTGAATGAATGAACTAAAAGATGCTAATAAGTAATAACGGTGATGATTGGATTTGTTTGCATCGAATAACTTTTAACTAATATACAAGAACTAGGAACAAGTGCATGAAAATGTAATTAACTTATCACATTTTTTTTATTTACTTTATCACATTTTGTTATTATATGTATTAAATTTTCAAAACCTCATCCTATGTATTAAACTTCCAATTGATAGCTAATATATGTATTCCATTACCTCTTTAGAGATGCACAAATGTGCTAAAGCCTGCAACATGTCATTCTGTCATGTCAGCATAACCAATTCCGGGTATTACATTTTACATATATACAAGCATGTTGGGTAATGACCCATTACCTGCAGTCATAAGTAATAGTGATTGCATTACATTCAACCTAATTTATGACCATAGCCATTCCACACGCCCTATAACCCTCAACCAAGCACCCCTGTATGAAAAACCCAAATTTCGAAAAGGAATGGTGTAAAAGGCATCAGATAACAAAGAAATGATAACACCAATATATTCAAGAGAAAAAATCCATCTACAAGTATTGTGAATACTAACATTAGATGTAAATGCTTCAAAAGCTAGAATGTAAGACAATACTAAAGCATCTACGAGTAACCCTAAAATTATTGATTTCAAAGCATTCTTCACTTCTTGGCTCTAGCAAACGTATGAAAGAAATGGCGGAGAAACCCTACCTAGTGACTGAGTCTCTGATTTACTAAAATCCCTGTTCTGGAGATTTGTTGAAAGTCTATATCCTTATTTAGAATATATTACAGCCTTGCAGAGTATCTGATTGATTATCCCATACATACAAACATGTATACATTCTCTTCATCCATGAACCTAGAATGCAACCACAGCCCATTTTGTGTGTATGCATTAACCCGTGGAGCTGAGGACGAACTAAGCATCCTACTCCATATGTCCAAATCCTTGTGTTTATTTATATTCTATACATTCTGTCACAACATTGCTTTGTCAGTTTCGCCTGAACACCTAAAATAGAAACAAATGAGTTAACAGACTGTGTTTCTCAGATCCAACTATCCAAAGTATACTAACAATATAACGTGAAGACGAACAAGGAGTTGGCCTAGTGGTAAGGATAGCACTTGGTGACCTTAAGGTCCCAAGTTCGATCCCCACTTGGCACAAAAATCAATTCCTTTAAGGTACCCGTTACCAATGGAGCCTAGACCCACATGTGAAGTTCTAAAGACGCGGGTTCGACCCTTCGGGTGCCCAGATCATGTGGAGATTAGGATGGAGGTATTGTACCGGCATCACATGGCTTATACGGGGTGAGTCGATGGGTATCCAATTGTGGTACCGGGACTAGGGTTCCCCCCATAACCCTTTTTTTAACAAATATAACTTGAAGGAGGCACCGACTCATATACCCTGAGGGTATCCCTCCCCCAATTTGATTACCGGTTTTTAGTATATTTCAGAACTTGCCCAGATCCATATCCATATATTTTTAATTCATAATTTATCTTACCAAACATATCTCTTTAACTCATTTTCATTACATGAGACGAATTTAACAAATTTGAACTTCTTAAGCTCGTCAATGACACATGCAGCCACAAATACCCAAGATCCCCCATTTGTGTCTTCAATATAGATATTTCACATGCTTTCTAATTAATGTTTGCATTACTCTATTTTTTCAGATTCACTAGGCTAGGCATCTAGCAAAGTAGCAACTCATTGACACAAGAATCCATAACATGCAGTACATAAATATCTAGACCTCCCTGGCTATTATTCCACATAGTTCTCAACTAAATATAATTCTCTTATGTACTACCCCCAAGGCAGAAGATGCTCGCTCCCTCGAACTGCTTCATGAACATGGTTCAATCAGACAGCCATATTCAACACAAGCATGAACCATTTACAAAACAATAATTAAACAATTACATGTTCATTTACTCGACATTTGCTTACAGGTTTCTTTTAACACTGTACTCAACAAAGATGAGTTCAATAAAAAATGAAGAAAAAATCTACAAAACAGGTACTAGGATTCATTTCATATAAATAGAATTTTAAGAAGGAAAAAACTAAACATTTTGTTCCATACCTTTAGCATCTTTAGACCGATTTGAACTTCTAAGTGAACGTCGAGCCTCATTAACCTGTACCAGCAATATAGGCTGAAACGTAAGAAAGCAACTTAGGGCCTGAATGTTCTGCCAATACAGAAGATAAACAGTTGAAACTTTCTAAAATATAATTACCTCACTTTATAGCAACTCTTGTGGGTAGTTTATCATGCAAGACTCGGAAGGCATCAGACTTCTTCACATGTCCTTTGTCTCCCAACTTTATATCTAAAACATTGATAATTACCAGAAAGGCCTACATAGACTTCTTCGCCTTTGTGCATATCAAATCGATAAATGGTTCCTCAGCTGAATTGATGGATGTCACTGTGCTAAATAAGCATTTTTGGTGAAAAACTTTCTCCATATGGGAATGTTTGGATATGTATTTGTCAACCATTATAAATGAACCAACAGATTTCTTAAAAGTTGGATTTCCATCAAATCATGGATGAGTTCCAATCTGATTGAAGCTCCATATCCAACAATACATATAGAACACAGTTATGAACAAGAATCCCTTCTGATTGAATTTGGTTCAAAATACACAAATCTTATCTATGACTCATCAACCTCTTTAACGCAACTGGATACCAATATATACCATGTTATGTCATTCGGTACGAAGCCTTTAGCAACACCTCTATTTAGGAGCATATACGCTTCAACATACATGCTTTCTTTACAATACGAATATATCAAAGTATTATAAGTAATCACATCAGGATTCATACCTTTAAGCTGCAAGTTTTCAAACAGCTTTATGGCTTCTTGAACATTACCCACCTTACATAACCCATTAATCAAAGTGTTATATGTTACAATATCAGGAATCATCCCTAAGTGCACCATATCCCTCATGAAATCAAACGCTCGTTGGACTTTACCAGTTTTGCACAAACCACTGATCAAAAGATTACATGAAATTGTACTCGGGTTCAAACCCTTATCCACCATCTCCTCAAACAGTGCCCATGCCTTCTCAACAGCTCCATCTCTACATAATGCCTTTATTAACCCATTATATGTGATTTCATCAAGCGGACATCCCCTAAGTAGCATTTCATTTACAAGTTTAAAAGCTTCATGAATGGCACCTTTTCTCAGAAAAGCGTGAATCAAAGTGTTGAAAGTTACAATATCAGGAATGACACCCTCCAACACCATATCTTGGAACATTTTCAAAGCATTTTCTACCTCATCAATGTCACACAGCCCAAAGATTAATGAATTAAAAGTGAAAATGTCAGGTTTACATCCTTGGGTACACATGTCACGAAACATGTTTAGAGCTTCTGGGACGTTCCCAACCTTACATAAAGCATGTATGATGGAATTGTATCCCACCGTGTTTAAACTAAGACCCATTTGAGACATTTCATACATGACTTCACTAGCTTCCTCTAATCTGTTTCTCTTACAAAACCCATCAATTAAAGTCGAGTAAGTAATGATGTCAGGCTCACAACCTTTCAAAGTCATTTGTCTCATCAAATCACGAGCCGAAACCAAACGCTCATTTTTGCAAAGACCACGAATGAGTGTATTATATGTATGAATATCAGGCTGACAACCATTATACATCATGCTATCACTAATAACAGCTTTAGCTTCATCAAATTGACCTTTCATCACATAACCATTTATCAACATATTAAACATGACGTTGTTCGGTTCAGGCACTTTGCTAAGAAGAACCTTGGCTTCCTGAACTTGGCTCAATCGACACAAGCCATGGATGAGAAACCCATAAGTTAAGGAATTAGGAGTGAAACCACGAAGAAGCATCCTATCAACCAATTTTGCAGCCTCATGAATTCGATTCGCCCTGCAAAGTCCATGGATAACATCGTTAAAGGTCTCGACATCAGGTGTACACCCCATCAGTATCATCTGCTCCAAAAGTTTCAACGCTTCGTCCACTCTATCCCCCTGACACAACGCATGCATTAGAGTCTGGTAAACTATAGCATTTGGTACACATCCATGCTTCGTCATGTCTCTTAGGAGAGAACAAGCGGAATCGACTTCATTAACAGAACAAAGGGATTTCATCACAATGGCAAAACTAAAAACATCAGGAGCAATGCCTTTATGAAGCATTTCATAAAACACATTGGAGGCAACTTTGGGACAATTTCCTTCAACCAATATATCCAACACAGTATTGTACGATTTGAAAGTTGGCTGGCACAAGAAAACAGACGTCATTTCCAAGAGCAATCTGGTAGCTTGACCAGGTAAACCAGCTTTTTGGTAATGCCTCATGATCATGACAAAGAGAGTTTCTTGAAAAACTATCTCCTCTTCTTTCATCTGCATTAATAATCTATCAATGGCCTTAAACTCTCCGGCGGCACCAACTTTATCAATTAAAGTATAATATACATCAAAAGTATGACAATAGCCTTTTTGGGTTTTCGCCCAATTGAATAACTCAAGTGAGGTTGAAACGTCAAGTGGAAGTTTAAGCAACTTCTGAAGCTGAAGCGGAGTAATTTTATTCAGGGATTCCCTGAGCTGTTCAATATCAAAAGGTTTGAGCAATCTCACCCAGTCTGTTTCAGGCTCAGAACCACTTTTAGTAACATTATCACCTGAACCATTGCCTTGTGAAGTACATAAAGGATATGATAGTGGTTTGCATAACGATTTTAAGGTTTTGAGCACATGGGCTGTTGAAAGATTTGATCTTTTCAGCATAACTTCACGGATTGAGGTGAAAGTAAGTCACAGCTCAAAAGGGTCGACGGAAAGTGAGCCCACTTATAATCTTAGAAGAACTCGCGGTCTTTTAAACAAGATTTAATCTTTTCAGCATAACATAACGTTCACGAACATAATCTTCGATATGACAACAAATTAAGCTCCAACATATGAACTATCTAATAAACCATACATGAAATGAGCTATTATCTACTTGTAAAAAAAACTAACAAATCTATAAATTAATGGAACAGAACGAAAGACGTTAAAGTTATTGAAATTGAAAGTATAAGAACAGGTAAGGAACATTACACGAATAATAAAAGGGTAAACCTGAAATTATCACATTTTCATTCACAAGTGCACAACAAAGCATTTTAAATTATCAATTACAAAAAAGTTGCTGCAAACTAGCAGCAAAACATAACAATCCTAAGAGACATGGTAAACAGATAGAAGTACTGCCAAAATGTTAGATTAAGATATGTCAAGTTCAAAGCAAGTTACTGTTATTAATTTAGTGTAATTGAGGGATATGGTTATGTCACTTGGATATGGGTTTGGAGGTACGGAGTGTACACCCATTAAGTGAATGACATCCCGAACCCAAAAGATTCATAATAATTGATCACGTTTAAGTAATTTACTTTTGATGGCATGAGTTATTGAGATGCATGATATTTACATATAGACAAGTTTGAAAAGGAAACTTGATATGCAGCTACATACAGTTACTTTGAAAATGAAGAAGTAATATTTGCATAAAACATGGAAAGTGTCTTTGACTATATAGAAAAACAACTGTGTCTTGTTTTGACAAAATATGTCTGCACATGTTTAATTCACACGCATAGTAAAATAGCCAGAGTCATTTTCATGCTGCCAATTCTTATGGAAAAATCATCATGATTTTAATATATTTTTATGCCATCATAGCCACCTCTATATATATCTCCATGCACACATGCAAGAGACGCATGAAATAGATATACGAGAACTTAAAGCTTATTGCTTGAATCTTTTGGGTGTCTCAGAAAGAGAAAGATACGTGAGAAAATATATACAAAACACGAAATACTCTCTAGCGAACGGGTTCTAGATTTCTGCTAAAATCTAGAACATTACTCTTTGTATTATCCCAAAACAAAATTCGTGTAACCCAGGCAGATAGGGTCGAATTGTTGTTTTCGGAAAGTGATATCACGATACAAAGAGATATCCGGTCATTGGTTTCTTACCCGTGTTACACGGTGATTTATTTCTAACCCTTGTTACAGGTTTCCTCTAAAGGATCACGGACACAAGAAGGAGGAATAGATCAAGATTCCCCAACAATCGAAAACAACAATTTTGTGAAATCAATGGCGGCTACGATGAAACACATGACGGCTAATTTCTTCAAACTGGATAAGTTTGAAGGAATGGATTTTCGTATATGGCAGAAGAAGATGAATTTCTTCCTCACCAGCATGAATGTGGTTTATGTGTTCAGTACTCCTTGTGCCGAAGCTAATGGTGCACGACGACTATATTGCTTGAGGTTTAATCATCAATGGTATGACTGATTCTCTTTTGATATTTATCAATACCATGAATATGCTAAAAAAAACTAGGGACTCTTTGAAGACCAATTATATGACTGAGTATGCCTCTAGTAAAAGGTTCCTTGTGGGTAATTTTAATAATTACAAGATGGTCTATTATAGACCTGTCATGGAACAATACAATGAGTTCTTTCGGATACTTGGTAAATTCACACAGTATAAAATGAACATGGACGAGACTATTCAAGTCTCTATTGTCATTGATAAACTCCCTCCTTATTGGAAAGAATTTAAGTATTCTTTGAAAAACAATAATGAGGACTTAACTCTTGTTGAGTTGGACAGTCATTTGCGTAGTGAGGAATCCCTCAGGGCGCAAGATATTGACAAGCCAAATAGCAACACTGTTGCTGGTACGTCTTCTATCAATAAGGTGGAACATGAAAGTCCATTGGATATAATGATAGAAAAGTAAACATCAAAGAATTAACAAAGCTGGTCCCTTTAATAAGTCTAAATTGACTTGTTAAAAGTGTGGTAAAACTGGACACTTGAAACGGGAATGCAGAGTTAATATTGGTAATAAAAATACCAATGGATCTAGCACAAACGGTTCAGGAAATGGTTTTAATAACCAAGACTTGAAAAGTCAATGTGTATATATAATGATCCGGTTTAGAATTATTATGTTTCATATATATTTGAGGTTTATTTTGTGCTAGATGATGATGTTGTGTGATGTGGTGACTCGGGTGCTAATACCCATGTGTAAGGATAGATGTTGGTTAAAGGCTTACGGGTCGATGACTAATGGATCAGTTCTTCGTATGGAAAATGAGTCAACCGCCCTGTTCATAGACGTGGAAGTGTGGATTTGAATTATAGTTCTTGAAAGTTGCTTATTTATTTGATGTTTAGCATGCGCAACAAATTCGTAAAACTTGATTTCAATTAGTATTTTAAATAATTGTGGTTATAAATAAGTTATTGAATTTGATAAGTTTGTTTTTAATCAAAACATGGCATGCTTGTTGGTTTTGGTTAACAAAATGATTAGACTTAAAATTAATCACATGAATGTCAAGTTTGCTTTTAAGTCACATGTGGAATCAAGTATATTAGGTGATGACGAAAATGATGTATATGTACGGTATAATATAATGACGTCTGATCACCGTGGTGATATTCAGTTGTCACCATCATTAAATATTTGAGAAACATTTGATGCGTAGGAGTAGTGTAACTCTACTTGCTCATGTAGACATGTACACTTTACAAGATTGCATGATATGTCTAAAGGTGAATTCATACTGGTCTTTGACATGATTATGAAAAGTGTAAAGCTTGTATGTTAATAAAGATCACTAAGAAAATGAACCATTTTGAAATGTGAAACATGATTCTGAAATTTTAGAATTATACATAGTGATTTATGTGATTGACATGCAACTTCTACTTTAGTGAATAATAAATATTTTGAAAATTTTATTAATGATGCTTCTAAATTTACTATGTTTATTTGTTACATACTAATGGTGAAGCATTGGGTAAATTTAAAATATGTAAATTTAAAGTAGAATTGCAACTAAAGTCTTTGATAAAAAGACTTGTAACGGATAGGGGAGGTGATTATATTGATCAAATGTATTTCCAATTTCCAATCCGTTGGGATTATCCATGTTACCATGTTCAGGTTTAAGTAAAGGATTTTGATGGGAAGCTGTGCTTACAGCTTGTTAGTTGCTTAATAGAGTTCCTAACAAAAGGAACAAGATTACACCTTATGAACTTTGGAATTAAAAAAAAAAAATTTGAATTATCCATGGGTATGGGGTTGTAGGACTGTTGTAAACTGTCTAATCCGAAGAAGATAAATTTTAGTGAAAGAGGTATAATTGCATGTATTTGGATATGTTGAACATTCCATGACGTATAAGTTTTATGTTATTAAACCTATTGAATTTGTATCAATTAATTTTACAATTGATTAAAGGGATGCAATTTTGATGAGGATAAGTTCTCATCTATACCTAGACCAAAGGATATGGTTCAAAAAACCAATGTAATCAATAAGGACTGTAATGATAAATTCTCTGAAAAGGCTTTGATTAGTCACTTTGGATTCGGAAAAGCAAAAGAGAAAAGAAACCTAAGTCACTTAGACCAGTTTTTCAATTATACGTATGGATAATAGATTTAATTATGCTCTAGGACGGGTTGGGTTGAGCGAGTTATGTGAAGGAATAGAGCCTGCATATGTATTGTATTGGTTAATATATAATTTTGATTTGGTGGCCTATATTCCTTGTTTGCTCGCTCTTACCTGTGACTTTGTGTTTGTGTATGTATTGATTTATTTGTATATAAAATAATACATCTTATTAATACACAAAAGAAAAGTGGACATAATATGTATATAGCAAATCTGATGATTTTGGTAAAGGCGTTATCATTTGCTTATATGTTGATGACATGCTGATATTTGGAACTGACCAAAATCAGGTTGATATAATTTTGTCATCAAAGCTCTCCATGAAAGATATGGGGGAGGCTGACGTTATCCTTGGTATAAGGATTAAACGTGAAAGCAAAGGAATTTATATTTCTCATTCTTATTACATTGAGAAGGTTGTAAAGAAATTCATGTGCTTTGATTAAGTATACCTATGGATTCAAGTGTGAAGCTGATGCCTAACATGAACAAGCTGTATCACAACTTGAATATTCCAAGGTGGTTGGCTGCTTGATGTATGCTATAACTTGTACAAGGCCTAACATTGCATTTGTTGTGGGAAAATTGAATAGGTATACTAGTAATCCTGGCACTCATCACTGGCAAGCAATTAGGCAGGTACTGATGTATTTGAAGAAAACTATGGATTATAGTTTATCTTATACTAGGTTTCCTTCGGTTCTAGAAGGATATACTGATATGAGTTGGATAACCAATGTTGAAGATCATTATTCAACATCTGGTTGGGTATTCTTGCTTGGGGGAGGTGCTATCTGTAACACCCCAACCAAGGCGGAACGATGAGATGTACAGAAAGTCGAGTATTCAAAACAAAGGATAATAGATAACATTCACCATAGCTTTAGTTGATAAAAATAATTTACAATGCACAAGCATGTGAACCAATTCCCAAGTACAATACGTCTACCATACTTGGATATTGAGTCCACGAAACAAATAACAAATACATGAGATGATATACTACAATGATCAAGGCGGATTCCATTGCCCGTCACAAGGTTTGATCTTTGACTCCAAAGTGCAATGCAAACAATCATGATGCATATAAATCCTCAAAGCTTATGCTAATTCCTGAAAAGCATGAAGAGAAAGTGTCAACTACGAAAACGTAGTTGGTGAGTGCATAGGTTTTTAAGTACATTCCGTTACGTATCCATTTCAAAGAGTTGAGAAATCCATGGTAAATTATAAAGTTCTCATTTGTCACATTTATCGAGAGAGAAAAACATATCAATCGATGTATCATTCATCATACCAAAACCATTTGGTCATCAATACTTCAATATTGCCAAATTCAACAACTTTCAAGATTCCATATAAGGTCCAATACCCAAACCGTATGTTCAATCCATAATATCCAACCATAAATAATATCAATACCGCTTGGTCAATGGTAAGACTACCATGACGTAATTCGATGAGATTGTTCTTGAGCCACTACTAAGACCGGTTATGTCCCAATAATCAAATATACTGTCCCAAATGATAGATACTGATAAGCACATGCTGTCAATCACGTGCATAAAGATAACCAAGGGTCGTGCCATGGAGACGCCCATAAATATATAGTAGTTAGAGCACCGCGAGGCCAGACTGGAAATGAAGGTGGCCACAAAGGCAGACCAAACATCCCACCGTTACCTATAATAGTGGATGAGGGGACAAATCCTAGTTGCGCAACCCTCTAACTACAGGCCTCAAATGAGTTAATAGTAGTGTACAGGGGACCACCGTTTGACAGTACTCAAGCTCATCATAATACACATAACACGTTGAACATACAATATAATTCCCATATCATTATCATTATTTCAAAGAATCATTTCATAAGAGAAAGTCATTTTAATTAATCATGCTTTTTCACCCCGCAAGTAAAACATATAAAAGAGTTTGAAAAGGGGGCTATGACTCACCTTGATATGCCGCATATAATATTCACTTATCCAAAATGGGTACTTCCCATCTATAGCTCCCTTGATCAAATGTTCCATCGTGGTCCTCAACCTTACTCAAAGCCAAGACTATCCCTACGATAGGACTAATATACGTAAGTTCCTATCTTAAGCCATCACTAAGAAATACCACTTTTATTATGTTGTCATAAATTTTGGGATCCAAGTATATTGTTAATATTTGCATCTTTTTGGTTGAAAGGAGTGTTGGTGTAAAAGGGGTCACTTTCATTATACATGTAGTTATAAGTTGTTAGAATTTCGGTAACTTGCCTTTGATTATCATGGTTCCCATTGTATGCTTTGCTTAATTATAACATTTGACATTAGTAACTTCATAATATTAATATTTATGAATACTTTCTGATTTATAACTATTTATTTAATTTAATATTATTTAATTAATTATTTATTCATTTTCTTGATTTATTAACCCAATAATTCTTTAAAAATACTTTTAAATACCTCACTTGCCTTTATAATTTGTGGCTAATTATATTTGGGTTATATTCTGATTATTATGCTTTTTAACTTAGAATATTGTGATATATATATTTATTTATGTAATTTTTCTATTATTTAAAAATAGTTATTAATTAGTGATTTTCACTTACTTAATTATTTCTAAATTATATGACATTTGTTCTTTCACTTAAAATGATTTTACTCCAGTAGGTTTTAGTCACTTTCATCAATTGGTTGTGATTATTTAACCAATTTCATGATTTATACAATTTATTTATTTATTTACCTTTTTAATTATCATTTAAATTCAATAATTAATAGAAATTCTTAGAAATCACCACACAACTTTTTGGCTAAAAATCCCAGGCCTTTTAGGCAACTTTTATCATGGGAAAAATCATATCAATTCAACTTCTCTTGTGTCTCGCTCATTTTGAGGATTCTAAGCTTATAAATCGTTTACCGAAATAGTGATTTTAGCCTCATTTTCCAAGCAATTCAAATGCGTCAAAATGGATTTTCATCCTTATTTCATTATTTCCAAAATGTTCATTATATTTTGGTGTCTTAAGTCGTGATAGTGGTGGTGGTGTGATAAGTGCAAATTTAAGCTTTCGGTTAGTGCTTATATGAACCGAATTAGTGATTTGTAGGCTTGTCTTTGCCATTTAATAACCAAGTTAAGTTTTATAATTTTTATTTGACATATTCTCAGTAGGTTTATAATACTTTTTGTTACGAGATTGTTGGAGTTGGTTAAAGTTGCAATCTAGTGACTTTTAGCTTATTTTGTTGTGAAGAACTTTTACTTGGAATTTTATGTTTTAACACTTATTTTCATAAAATGTTGAGTAGTCATTCTTGGTTAAGTTGAATTATTTGGACGTTGGTGATTTTTATACAGAGACATATATGTGTCCTATATTTATGTGAGTTTTGCTAAAGTTTTAGACATTGTTTACTACCTCTAAAAATTACCAAACCAAAACTGGTCAGAACAAGAGCTGTTGTGCGACTCAAGATATTTTATAAAAGATTTCTATGATGGACATTTAAGAAAAATCTCCCAATTTTATTTTAAGTTAGGGACACTTTGAACTCAGTTCACACCAAGTTTAAACTTCTGAAACCTATTAGTTAAGGAATTAAAAATCGTCAAAGTTGACTCAACATTAAGACAAAAATCCAGTTTTGACCACTTTTGGTAGAAAAATCATATCTTTTGTCTGGTTTTAGTATTTTTGAGTGATTCCAGTTGGAGGTTAAACTTAACTCTTTTATCTACAACTTTTATTTTGAAAGTTTTGCTTGAAACGGCCCTCACATGCTCAGTTTATCCGTTCAAAGACAAAAGAATAATTCTGTCAGAAAGTATTTGGGTCCAAACAACTCACCAATGACCATTCTTGCTTTATTAACACTTGAGTTCATCATTTACAAGATTAATACTTTATTTTTATACCTCTTAACATCAAATTTCCAGATTATTATACCTCTTTTAACATATTTTTCACTTAATACAAGTCCATATCCATCTCATAATCCAACAACAAGATTCAACTTTCTTAGATCTAACATGCATTCATTCAAATCAACACTTTTCAATACCAATCTTTATAGATCTAACTTTCAACAACATAAAAACATCTTTTTAATGAAAAATCTCAGAAATATATTCTTCAAAATATACAAAACATATAGATCTATGAAAAGGAAAATCACTTTAAAAGCTACTAATCTATAACAACACTTTTGGGTCTTAAACTTGTTGAATCCTTGGATCTTTCTCATAGATTTCGACATGCATATGCATGAGGAGAAAGATCCTATCAACTTTGCCTTCATCAAGTGTATATCACAAAGAAAACAAGAAGAAAACATAAACTTTTGATAAAACCTTTAGAAAATAAGCAAGAACAAAATAGATCTAGTAAAGAGATAAAGATTTATACCCTTGATGAACTTGGATTTGAAGATGAAATAGGGCAGAAATTTCGTGACCTTAGAAGCCTCCAACAACCCTTATTCTAACCTTAAACAACCCTTAAACTATGCTTGAATCAAACCTTTATTAATCTAGCCTACAACCCTTATTATTAGTATGAGTTTAGATGAATTTTTGCCTTGTTTTGTCTTGATTTTTGGTTGGCCGAAATGAAGAAGAAAGGAGGGGAAAAGAGAGTTTTTGGATGAGAGGAAATGTGTGTGAAAAATGTGTAGAATGTGTGTGTGTGTGGGGGGTGGGGGGGGGGGGACGGCCAAAAGCTTAAGGATAGGGTTTCTCCCCTTTTTTTTTTTTTTTTTTAATTTTATAAGTGTATAAGTGTGTATGAATGTATGTATGAGTTAGGTGTTTGTATATGTATTTTGTAAGGTTATTTGTATTAGTTTGTAGTGTAAGTACATTTTTTATTCTAGTATGTGTATATGTATATATGTCGTGTATATGTATATGTATGTATATATTTTTGTGTTTTTAATTTGTTACATAAGCCTTTATTTATAAACTTGTATTTATTTTAGCATATATATATATACTTATTGTTATTTAAACACTTTTATGTACATATTAATTTATAAATGTGCTTTGAGATAAAAATCTTTATTCTCATGTCATATTTACTTAAATTGGTTTGGTGATTGATTTGTTGGACATTTATAAGAATATTGATTGATATCTCAACTTGTGAGACTCACATTATTATTTATATAACTTAACTTCTCGAAATAAAGTTTTTGGTTCGTTGACCTTTTGTCAAGTTCAATTAGAACTAGTTTATAGCTTGAGATTGTGTTGAATGATTATAGTTATTATTCATGGTATTTATAAGATAGCTAGTCACCTACAATACTTCATTGAACTAGAGGGCAATTATCACCATGCCGAAATGTCTAGAAGGCCAATTCTCTTAATAAACCTCTAGGGATAGATACCTAGATAAGTCTAAGTAAATTGTCCTAGTCGGAAATTGAGGGTTGTTACATCATTACCCCCTTAACTGAAACTTCGTCCTCGAAGTTCGATCATTCATACGGTAGTAAAAATGGATAAACCAACAGTATGGGTGTCTACACGGAGACATAAAATGTGTGAAAGTCAAACAAGGTTTCATCACGATTCTTGGTTTCTTGTGAGCTTCCAACTCTAGGGTCGGGGCATCCATCCCTCGGTTCCTTAAAATTCCTCTTGATTAGAAACTTCGAAAAAGAGAAAGGTTACGAATGTCGCTCACTTCTTGAGACGACTGGAGTTTAATCGCAAGTAATCGTTACGGGCTGTCAATCTTGCCTAGATCAATACTAAGTAATGGGATGATAATAAGAATGGCAATGCGGAGGTGTAAAATGAGCAACCGGCTCGTAACGTGAGTTACAATAAAATAGTGAGAGACGTTGGGATATCGATCGTTGGTGGCTATTCATTTCCATTGTTACTTTGCATACTTCCTTTATCGTCTTCTACCCCAATTAAAGAATCGTTCCAATAGCTTCTCGCCCACTTTCATCCTTCTTTGGTTTGACATTGGACACGCTTGCCGCTTCTTGAAAATATTGGCTTCGTTTGTGACTAATCACTTGTTAAGGGATTACCTCTTTAACCAAAAGCGATACTAACTGGGGTGCCGAGTTGCACTAAAATTGCAAAGGTACATCTTCGTAGTATCTCATTTTAGGGTTTTCCAATGTCGTCTTTGTTGCTTTATGGTGTTCGAGGGAATCATCAATTGTATGATGATAGTTCCATCATACTCCTCATACTCACCTTTTGTCTTTTCAACTTCGTCCTTATTTTCCCATAGTCACCTCTTTCATTATTCGCTAAGTCATATCGTTACCAATTTCTCTTGCTTTTGCCGATATTGGCTTTCAAATCGTTTTAAGGTACCTTTAATTACTTCTTCTTACGCTAGGAGGAACATTATCTATGGCTCATCACCGACAAATCTCTTTTAACATCGCACATATAATCTATTCGGTTTCCTTGCTATACCTACGCATTCCTCATGATAGGATTTACACAATCCTTATGCTCTTAAGTAACCATATCACCACCATCATTTCAAGGTAAACACTTCGATGTCCTTATTCGTATGAACTCCTCCTTTAAATAATCCTTCGTAGGTCCTCATGACCTCTACAAAACTGTCAATTACTTTGCTCTCTTGAGCCTCATATCCATTTCCAGCTTTCTAAGCTAAGCTTCTTTTAAAATACAATAACCTAATGTCCTTAGAAATTGTGACATAATATAATTCAGGGAAAACATCGGTTACTTTATCCCTTTTTTTTTTTTTTTTTTTTTTTTTTTTTTTTTTTTTTTTTTTTTTTTTTTTTTTTTTTTTTTTTTTTTTTTTTTTTTTTTTTTTTCTTTTGGTCGATCAACATAGATAGGGAAGACCTTCAATTCTTTCTCCAAGTTAAAGCTTAGTATACTCTTCGCTTGTGCTTCCATGTACTTTGACTTATACACCACAAATCTTCTCCGCCCTACTTTATGTACATGATTCAATAACATCTTCTATGCTATATAGTTATCCCAAGTATTTCACTTATGGACGGCCGATGTCTCACGTCTTTCGTATCCCTTGATGTCGCAGCAAGGGCAGGGTTCTAGTTACTCGATTTCGCCGTTGCGGAGAGTCGCGTAAGTGAGTCGTGTGTTGTTAGGTGACTGACCTTTGAAGAGAAACGGTGATGATCATTACTTTGAATAATCAAAAATATCAAGGATATAGAATTTGGTTTCGAATAAATGGAATAGGAAATAGGAAAACAAAATATTCATTAAGGCTCGGATTACTCCTTGCGCGAAAGAAAATCACTTTAAAAGCTACTAATCTATAACAACACTTTTGGGTCTTAAACTTGTTGAATCCTTGGATCTTTCTCATAGATTTCGACATGCATATGCATGAGGAGAAAGATCCTATCAACTTTGCCTTCATCAAGTGTATATCACAAAGAAAACAAGAAGAAAACATAAACTTTTGATAGTGGTTCAACGACCAACTTCCTCGATCGTTGTGGTAGTATGTGCCTTTACTTCTAGCGTCGTATTCCTTCTTTGCTTTCACTACCAACTTAGTGTTTCCATGTTGTTTTCCTTCTTCACTTTTCTTGGGCGCAATACTCCGTGGGTCGATGGTCCCTGACGGTTCACCATGTGTTGCAGAATTTTTTTCTCACCCAAGTTCATCTTGTTTTAGCTTACCTCCATTTGACCGTTGACTTTGAGGGGATAACCATCACAGGTCATCATGCTTCCTTTATTTATCGACCATACTTCTCCTCTTTAGTAAAGCTATCTTTCATCGAGTGTTGGGCGTATACCGCTTTCTCTTAGCTTAGTTGATATGTTCTACTAATAGCTTGCCTTTCGATAGAGGTTTTCAAATTGATATTCAGAGAATAACGTGTGGAGTGCCGTAAAGGTGAACGCTACCGGAACTACATCTGGTAAATGGCGTCAATGCCTTCACTTCATTTGTTTGAGTCAAATGACATTTCTTCACTTCATATTCTACTCCTAATCATCTTCAATGATGCTAGTGAATAACTCTTCTTGAAAGATAAAGTAAGATCTTGCGCTTCATACTCCTTGTTCGAGTATCTACCTTTTCTGTGATTACCCCTTAACATTTTTCCTCTAGTAAAATGTGAGGGATCTCCTGCTTTTCACTTCATCTCGCCTTCCTTGACGATCTTCAACTCAGCAATTTCCTTATCCCTTCGCGTAACAATCTCCAACTACACACTTGTTTCGAAAAAAGAAAGGATAGCTCGGAATCCTTTTTGTTACTCTTTAATCATGAGGGTTACTCAACACATCCTAATTATCTTATTGTCCTTGGTTTTCTTCTTCTAACCACTTTCGTCTTCCAACATTGCTAGTGATCTCCCCCAAGTTCTAGGGAAGTCTTATATTTATCCAAAGGTGACCTTCATGTCACACGACCTTCCTTTCGTCGGCCGCTCAATTTTTTTTTCTTTTGGTCGATCAACATAGATAGGGAAGACCTTCAATTCTTTCTCCAAGTTAAAGCTTAGTATACTCTTCGCTTGTGCTTCCATGTACTTTGACTTATACACCACAAATCTTCTCCGCCCTACTTTATGTACATGATTCAATAACATCTTCTATGCTATATAGTTATCCCAAGTATTTCACTTATGGACGGCCGATGTCTCACGTCTTTCGTATCCCTTGATGTCGCAGCAAGGGCAGGGTTCTAGTTACTCGATTTCGCCGTTGCGGAGAGTCGCGTAAGTGAGTCGTGTGTTGTTAGGTGACTGACCTTTGAAGAGAAACGGTGATGATCATTACTTTGAATAATCAAAAATATCAAGGATATAGAATTTGGTTTCGAATAAATGGAATAGGAAATAGGAAAACAAAATATTCATTAAGGCTCGGATTACTCCTTGCGCGAGTTAAAGAAATCACTTCTTTGTCCTTCGTTGCCCGATGGACTCCAACTTTCAATGACGTCGATATATGTCGCACCGACTTAAATAATATAGATAGATGTTCGCGTATACGTGTTAGAATAGAAATATCGCACCAAATTTCAGGGTTACCTTTCTTAGGACGTGTCGTCTAGAATATATATAGGAATGCGTCCTACTAGTGTCGTTGTATCGTCATATGGCTTTAATACCGCTTGTCTTTCATAAGTCTCCAACTTCATTCGACGTTTCCATATGTTTCGCACCATCTCAGATCGAGTACAAAGGTTATGCGTAGTATCTGAGGGAATAGAGTCGCGTCATATCTTGGGACTACAATTCTTAGAGTATATCGTCCGACGTTCGTGAGAAGATGCTCCACCGATGTTATCGCGTTGTCGTATGTCCAAAATGAATTGTGGTGTCATAAGCATTAGGATGATGGATAATTTTCAAAAGAGTACGAGTGAACGAATGACGGAGGGGTATTTAATGGCAACTTTCATACTTAGAAAATATCTAATTCATAGTGAATTTCTCAGGGACAATCATTAGTTCTCAAGCGGTCAAATCTCGACACACAATATCTATCTTTATAGTAAGGACTAACCTCATTATCATCTCATCTAGTAGGTACTAGTTCTCAATAGTCAAATCTTAGAGCATAATAACTATCTCAATAATAAGGCACAACTATATAATCATTAAATCGTTCATGCACTAGCCCTCAATTAGCTCAATCTTAGGGCGCAATAATTATCTCCATAGTAAGGCATGACTACCTAATCATCGCAATATTCACGCGCTAGTTTCAAATAGCTCAAACTTATGGAGTAAAGGCTCCTTTATCCATATCTTCCATGAAATTTTATATCAACTCGTCATGCCTATATTTTATTTCTAAATCGATCATAAATAATCCACATCATTACTCAATAATTTGAACATGTCATATCCCAGAATGATTTCGTGCCTTACAATAATCTCATTATTTTAAAGTGTATATGCAACTTAAAGTTCAACATCATGAATTATAAGGCTTTTACGCATGCATTTCTCCCCTAATTTCCACATTGCACATTCCAAACTTTCACATAGATATTTCAAACTTTCACATTGCACATTACAACTTTCACATTGCACACTATATATAACTTTCACATTGCAATCAAATCATGCCCAAATTCACATGTTATAGCATAGAGTAGCATGTATAAACGGATTTATTAAAGATCTTTTTTTTTTTTTTTTGAAAAGGAATCCTTTTGAACATAAGTCCAAGTGGCCGTTTGAGTTTTACATGGTCCTCTTATAATTAAACGTAGATTCATGACTTTACGTTTAATTATGGTCCTACCATGTAAAGCTCAAACTAGTCCGCTCAACCTTATGCTCGACTCGACTATAAAATTCGTTTTGAAAAGAGACTATAGTTTTGGAATTCCCGGAGGAACCCCAATGTTCTTTATAACCTTAGGCTCTGATACCATTTTCTGTAACACCCCAACCAAGGCGGAACGATGAGATGTACAGAAAGTCGAGTATTCAAAACAAAGGATAATAGATAACATTCACCATAGCTTTAGTTGATAAAAATAATTTACAATGCACAAGCATGTGAACCAATTCCCAAGTACAATACGTCTACCATACTTGGATATTGAGTCCACGAAACAAATAACAAATACATGAGATGATATACTACAATGATCAAGGCGGATTCCATTGCCCGTCACAAGGTTTGATCTTTGACTCCAAAGTGCAATGCAAACAATCATGATGCATATAAATCCTCAAAGCTTATGCTAATTCCTGAAAAGCATGAAGAGAAAGTGTCAACTACGAAAACGTAGTTGGTGATTGCATAGGTTTTTAAGTACATTCCGTTACGTATCCATTTCAAAGAGTTGAGAAATCCATGGTAAATTATAAAGTTCTCATTTGTCACATTTATCGAGAGAGAAAAACATATCAATCGATGTATCATTCATCATACCAAAACCATTTGGTCATCAATACTTCAATATTGCCAAATTCAACAACTTTCAAGATTCCATATAAGGTCCAATACCCAAACCGTATGTTCAATCCATAATATCCAACCATAAATAATATCAATACCGCTTGGTCAATGGTAAGACTACCATGACGTAATTCGATGAGATTGTTCTTGAGCCACTACTAAGACCGGTTATGTCCCAATAATCAAATATACTGTCCCAAATGATAGATACTGATAAGCACATGCTGTCAATCACGTGCATAAAGATAACCAAGGGTCGTGCCATGGAGACGCCCATAAATATATAGTAGTTAGAGCACCGCGAGGCCAGACTGGAAATGAAGATGGCCACAAAGGCAGACCAAACATCCCACCGTTACCTATAATAGTGGATGAGGGGACAAATCCTAGTTGCGCAACCCTCTAACTACAGGCCTCAAATGAGTTAATAGTAGTGTACAGGGGACCACCGTTTGACAGTACTCAAGCTCATCATAATACACATAACACGTTGAACATACAATATAATTCCCATATCATTATCATTATTTCAAAGAATCATTTCATAAGAGAAAGTCATTTTAATTAATCATGCTTTTCACCCCGCAAGTAAAACATATAAAAGAGTTTGAAAAGGGGGCTATGACTCACCTTGATATGCCGCATATAATATTCACTTATCCAAAATGGGTACTTCCCATCTATAGCTCCCTTGATCAAATGTTCCATCGTGGTCCTCAACCTTACTCAAAGCCAAGACTATCCCTACGATAGGACTAAAAAATCATATCAATTCAACTTCTCTTGTGTCTCGCTCATTTTGAGGATTCTAAGCTTATAAATCGTTTACCGAAATAGTGATTTTAGCCTCATTTTCCAAGCAATTCAAATGCGTCAAAATGGATCTTCATCCTTATTTCATTATTTCCAGAATGTTCATTATATTTTGGTGTCTTAAGTCGTGATAGTGGTGGTGGTGTGATAAGTGCAAATTTAAGCTTTCGGTTAGTGCTTATATGAACCGAATTAGTGATTTGTAGGCTTGTCTTTGCCATTTAATAACCAAGTTAAGTTTTATAACTTTTATTTGACATATTCTCAGTAGGTTTATAATACTTTTTGTTACGAGATTGTTGGAGTTGGTTAAAGTTGCAATCTAGTGACTTTTAGCTTATTTTGTTGTGAAGAACTTTTACTTGGAATTTTATGTTTTAACACTTATTTTCATAAAATGTTGAGTAGTCATTCTTGGTTAAGTTGAAATATTTAGACGTTGGTGATTTTTATACAGAGACATATATGTGTCCTATATTTATGTGAGTTTTGCTAAAGTTTTAGACATTGTTTACTACCTCTAAAAATTACCAAACCAAAACTGGTCAGAACAAGAGCTGCTGTGCGACTCAAGATATTTTATAAAAGATTTCTATGATGGACATTTAAGAAAAATCTCCCAATTTTATTTTAAGTTAGGGACACTTTGAACTCAGTTCACACCAAGTTTAAACTTCTGAAACCTATTAGTTAAGGAATTAAAAATCGTCAAAGTTGACTCAACATTAAGACAAAAATCCAGTTTTGACCACTTTTGGTAGAAAAATCATATCTTTTGTCTGGTTTTAGTATTTTTGAGTGATTCCAGTTGGAGGTTAAACTTAACTCTTTTATCTACAACTTTTATTTTGAAAGTTTTGCTTGAAACGGCCCTCACATGCTCAGTTTATCCGTTCAAAGACAAAAGAATAATTCTGTCAGAAAGTATTTGGGTCCAAACAACTCACCAATGACCATTCTTGCTTTATTAACACTTGAGTTCGTCATTTACAAGATTAATACTTTATTTTTATACCTCTTAACATCAAATTTCCAGATTATTATACCTATTTTAACATATTTTTCACTTAATACAAGTCCATATCCATCTCATAATCCAACAACAAGATTCAACTTTCTTAGATCTAACATGCATTCATCCAAATCAACACTTTTCAATACCAATCTTTATAGATCTAACTTTCAACAACATAAAAACATCTTTTTAATGAAAAATCTTAGAAATATATTCTTCAAAATATACAAAAACATATAGATCTATGAAAAGGAAAATCACTTTAAAAGCTACTAATCTATAACAACACTTTTGGGTCTTAAACTTGTTGAATCCTTGGATCTTTCTCATAGATTTCGACATGCATATGCATGAGGAGAAAGATCCTATCAACTTTGCCTTCATCAAGTGTATATCACAAAGAAAACAAGAAGAAAACATAAACTTTTGATAAAACCTTTGGAAAATAAGCAAGAACAAAATAGATCTAGTAAAGAGATAAAGATTTATACCCTTGATGAACTTGGATTTGAAGATGAAATAGGGCAGAAATTTCGTGACCTTAGAAGCCTCCAACAACCCTTATTCTAACCTTAAACAACCCTTAAACTATGCTTGAATCAAACCTTTATTAATCTAGCCTACAACCCTTATTATTAGTATGAGTTTAGATGAATTTTTGCCTTGTTTTGTCTTGATTTTTGGTTGGCCGAAATGAAGAAGAAAGGAGGGGAAAAGAGAGTTTTTGGATGAGAGGAAATGTGTGTGAAAAATGTGTAGAATGTGTGTGTGTGTGGGGGGTGGGGGGGACGGCCAAAGCTTAAAGATAGGGTTTCTCACTTTTTTTTTTTTTTTTTAATTTTATAAGTGTATAAGTGTGTATGAATGTATGTATGAGTTAGGTGTTTGTATATGTATTTTGTAAGGTTATTTGTATTAGTTTGTAGTGTAAGTACATTTTTTTATTCTAGTATGTGTATATGTATATATGTCGTGTATATGTATATGTATGTATATATTTTTGTGTTTTTAATTTGTTACATAAGCCTTTATTTATAAACTTGTATTTATTTTAGCATATATATATATACTTATTGTTATTTAAACACTTTTATGTACATATTAATTTATAAATGTGCTTTGAGATAGAAATTTTTATTCTCATGTCATATTTACTTAAATTGGTTTGGTGATTGATTTGTTGGACATTTATAAGAATATTGATTGATATCTCAACTTGTGAGACTCACATTATTATTTATATAACTTAACTTCTCGAAATAAAGTTTTTGGTTCGTTGACCTTTTGTCAAGTTCAATTAGAACTAGTTTATAGCTTGAGATTGTGTTGAATGATTATAGTTATTATTCATGGCATTTATAAGATAGCTACAATACTTCATTGAACTAGAGGGCAATTATCACCATGCTGAAATGTCTAGAAGGCCAATTCTCTTAATAAACCTCTAGGGATAGATACCTAGATAAGTCTAAGTAAATTGTCCTAGTCGGAAATTGAGGGTTGTTACAGAGTCAATGCTGGGGCAGATCTCGATGTAGAGGCAAGTGCTGAGGATGATGAAATAAACAAAGAAATATGCTCCAGAAGCTGAGAGGTACCCATAGAATGATCTAGAGAAGGAATCTCATCTACAATGGGAAACTCCTTAGCTCCATATGCCTTACTTGCTGCCTGCAGATCCTCTTTAGCTTTAGGATGAAGGATAGGAAGATGCTCAAGAATAGGAGAGTCACTGTAATTTTCCACCACCCAATTAAGTACCTTGATACTACCCGAACGCTCGCCAGCAAACTTAGCAGCGTTATTAAATTTTGTAAGGGGAGAAAGAAAATCAGGGTGGCTAAGGACACCCCTAAATAAGTCGGGAAAGGCACTAATGAAAGCCTCTCCTCTCTGGGAAGAATCAGACAACTCCTCTCTCATACTCCTCTCCCTAGCAAGCTCCTCCCTAAGTCTCTCCACCTCAGACTTAGACTCAGTGAGCTCCCCCCCAAGCCTCTCAACTTCAAGCCTCACCTCAGTGAGCTCCCTATCCCTATCCCCTAATGTAACACTCCTCAACTGCAACTCAGAAGTAAGTTTAGCAATCATCTCATCCTTCTCCCTAATAACACCCTCAGCTTTCTCAGCATTCTCAAAGAAAACCCTCCTATCTTCCTCATGCTTAGCAATAATCTCCTCAAGATGACTAATTCTTGCATCTACAAGTGTGTGATATGAAGCACCTAGGGCAGCGGCATGATAAGCATGGTAATGAAGTCTACCACCAAGCTCCTCTAATGTCCTCTGCCCATGCTCGAAGGCCACAAGTGGGGAAGTCATAGCATCAGTAACAGCTCTAGCCTGGAGAGGACTGCTAACGTCATCCTTAACACAAAGGGGCGTGGGAAAAACAAGCCTATGAGTACCCAGGCCTCGGTTAAATTCTGAGGAAAGGCTGGAGACCTGGGTAGAACCATGCCTCAAGGGCATAAATGGAGCCGACGGGTAGGGACCCTCTACCTCAATTTTCTCTTCCACAACTTTCTTAATAGCAACCAAGTCATCATGACCAAGAGGAACCGTACGGTGACCATCAGGAGTAATAACACCCCTAACAAGAAAAGGAGGAACTAAACCACTGGGAGGAAGGTCACTGGCAGAAGAGAAGGGCAAAGAAGAAGGACTTAAGTCAAGTGAACAAGTAACTCCTGGAGGGAAGAGAGTAGAAATCCTTTGATGCTTGGAAGAAGAACTAATAAGCATCTCCCCTTGTCTCTTCTCACCTATGGTAGAGACATGATGATCATCTTCTTCCTCAACATTTAAGAGATCATCTCCCTCAACGGGAGTGTCTCCACGAAAACCATCTGCATAAAACAAACAAATATGAATTAGTTCATATAAATTATAAAAAGTATGAAAAACTTAAGGATAATGCTTACCCTCATTAGGAGAGGGAGAAGGAACAGCATCATCCTAATTAGCAGAAGTGGCTGCTACAAAGTCAGGTCCAGAAGTATCCTCGGGCTGGATGACATCATTAATGTGTGTGTCATCAAGAAGAGAAGCCTGGGTAGCCTGGGTATCATCAAAGATAGTCCCACAATCATAACCATCCTGCCATGCATTTGGTCTCAAAGGAACAACTTCTCCAACTTGCTTACGAAGAGCCAATGCCTTATTTGCTCTAATAGGAGGAACATCCAAATCAGCTAAGTCAAAGTCAAGAGCCTCCATTAAAGTCAAATCTGAAAAATAAAAACAAAAAGTTGGAAAGGAAGACAAAATATAGCAAACATGCATATAATAAAAGATAAGGATAGAAATTTTACATTCTCGAGATGATTTTGTCCTAAGTATAGGGATTTTAGCCCAATCCCAATCTTGGCTAATCCTAACCATGGCCAACATCCCCTCAGGATAGGATCTATATGGAATGGACCTACCCTGAAGCGCTTTGCAGTGAGCTCTATTAACCAACTTATCCGGAACCTTTTCATTAACGCACTTATTCATCAACCTATCATCAACCAGATAATGTTCGGATGATTGAAAACTTTTTTATAATATTTAATCATTAAAAATTATAAATTGTATAATAAAGTAATTAAATAATAAGGTAATTGTAAAATAAAAAATTTAATTAAACGAATTAGAAAAGTATCACTACCAATACTCACCGCCATCACCACCCGTCTCGGCACCACAAGACCCTTGTCTTAGAGAAATTGTTGGCGTCAAGAGCAAATAGAATCGAGATCAAATATTTTCCTCGCGACCACTACTACCGCATTCGCGGGTATCGTGTTATCTATACTAAAAGTTTCTTGAAACAAGGGTCCCCTATATACATATATATGATCACCCGCGTATTACGCGGGATAATTATATACATAATATAATTAGGAGTATTATTTTAACCATGTTTGTGTTTGTGTATTCATAATCCATGATTTAATATATAATTGTTGATTTTTTAATTTTTATTGAGACGTGCACATTTTTAGATTATCTGATACATGTAATAAAAATTAAAAGAATTAACAAGCATATTATCAAAAATATAAAACTATATACCGTATCACAAAAATTCAACTATATGATAGTGAAAACGAAACATACTTTTAATAAGTTTAATAATGACCTTGTACTATAAACTATAAAAAAACAAATTAATTGGTTATTTTTATACCCTTTTCTTAAACTAAAAGAGAAACGATAGAATTATAAACATTATACAAATAAAAATTTACAAACACGTATAACATGTGAGATGGATTAATTAATAAAGAAAAAAAAAGATAAAAATGACTAATAAAATATGTATTTATAAACTTTTGTTAAAACAATTAACTATATTGTAAACAAGTAAATATTCCCGCGCTTCGCGGCGGTAACATAATTTAAATAAAAGCATTATATTTGACACTAAATAGGTAAAAAATAACCCAAGTTAATTTAATAATGAAAAAATAAAATTGTTAACATTGATAATTAATATAATATAATATATATATTAAAGCAAATGATAAGTCTTTGATTATTGACGTACTTAATATACTAACAAATGAATACACTGCTATCAAAACATTTGTCTCCATAATCACTTCCACATCTTTGAATAAAGATTATCTTATTTTCACATGATGAATTATAAGATAATTTCCTTAAATTTATCCGTTGCGTTTAAATAATTCTTCAAAAAGCTACCACCACTCTGTCATTTAATTCAAATTTTGTACAACTATCATCACTATTATCGGTTACACATACACACATCTATAAACCCTTATAAAACATATTGAAACTCTATTTTAAATAATTTAAGCATTTTTTTCAATATCCCCATATTGCCCCTAATTCACACATTACCTCTAATTTTATATCTCTAAACACAATTAGACAAACACCTTACCAAGATCTAACACACAGTCACTTCTTTCTCTCCTTCCTATTTACACACACGCATATCAATTCCGCTCCCACTGTTTTGTATTATCATCACCGTTTTACCGCCGCAACGCGCGGGCACCAACTCTCGTATATACATATACACATACGTGAGTGACCGAGTTCTGTTGATTTTGGTTGAACTAACTGTATTTTAAACAACAAATTAGGCTCAACAACAAAGTCGTTAAACTAAAATGACTGTTACTTTTGAGAAATGTATGCTTGCCTTAATTAGACATGCGTTAAATAAACATATGCATTAATTTACAAATATTATTTACTAACCTATACATTTTCTCACAAAAGTTTTACCATTAATACTGTAACACCCCAACAATGTGTGTGAGTCCCTGAAATACGATGGTTAAGCTAGAAGTGTAAAATACAACAAGTCTAATAATCACTAGAATGGACTAGTATTACTTGTAAATAAATGCAAGAATATATAAACAAAGTAATACAAGACTTAAAACAATAAACAAGTAAAGTGGAACATTATGTATTTTTCAATGGTGTATTTTATTTATGATGTTAAATAAAATACAAGGTTGTGCGGAATCAAGATAATACAAATAAGTATGTATCCTAACAACCTATGAATTACAAATGATTTATATTTGTCAAATAACTCTTTTGGATCGAGATACTTAAAGTTGTGAAGTATCCCAGTTAAAGATCGAGAGTATTTAAACAAATTCACTCTAATGCAAAATGTATGCTTAAAAGTATTTTCTCAAAGAAATGACTTTACAAATATGGTTGCATGCATTTAATGATCCGACAAGAACATTAAATGCATTGGTTAATGGTACAAGGATAAAGTCATATCAATATGATTTTATTCTTCTAACCAACCACCTTTACACGCATAAACTTTGGTAAAGAACAAGTGGATTGTTCTTTGGAAAGTGTGTAAAGGCAAAAGTCAATTCCTCGATATCAGTGTTCAAACTTGTAAGGTCTAGAACACTGACAATCCTCCAGTGTACAGATCTGGTAAGACTTCCAGTGGACTCCGCCATTTTTCAGTCTTCTTTATTCTGACTTCAGTCTTTGACTTCAGTGAGAACGTCTTCAGTAGAGTAGATCTGGACTGGGGTGAAGTCAGTGAGCTAATATGGAGAATACTCCAGATTTCCTATACAAGTATTTGCTCACTGGTCTTCCATTATTTCTGGACAAATCTTCAGAGGAACTCCAGATTCCAAGTCTGGAGTAGGTCCAGTAGAACACGTTTCTGGACAGATCTTCAGTAAGTCTCCAGTAGTCGAGTCTGGAGCGAGTCCAGTAAATCTGGACCTAACAAATTCCCCCTATTTGTTTAGAAATAATGCAAGTGATTTCAAGCTTAAATCTATACAATTTTGTATGCTTGAAAAACACAAGTTTTGATTTTAGTCTAAAAAATCTAAGTTACTGGAAAACACTTTATAGATCATGAGTGTTTTCAGTTTCATCTTTTAAGTTCTAACTTAGAATAAATCTGATCATTTACTTTTATGAATCAAAAATTGCAACTAATATTACATACATCAACTGATAAATAGTTACAATTTTCTTTAAACAATAAATTACAATAAGTAAATGATAAGAGTCAGGCCCTTCTCTTCGATGTCTGTCCTGGAGCATCTTCAGAAGCCTTTCTCTTTGGTGATGGAGAAGATGGTAATGATTCTGGCGATTTCATGCCCATTGCAACTTCCATCTGTTGCTTTCTTCTCTATACCTTCTCAATTCTCTTCAGAAATGCTTTAACATCAGTCGACACATTTGTCTTCCCCCTGAACGTTAAAGCAATCTCTTTCAGTTCACTCCATCCAAACGCTTGGACTAAAGTACTCTTTCTTTCATCAGTAAAGTTACCTTCCCTGGTCAACTTTACTTCAAACTTAGACATACCTTCATGATTACCAGCAAGCTTGATTTCTGCACCAGTGACCCGTCTAGCATCAGCCCTGAAATTTAACATTTCATTATACTTGTCTTTTAATTTGGCTGTCTGGATCAATGCTTCAGTTTCCTTTGACACCCTCTTTTGCTCAACAGCAGACTGAAGTTGTTGACGATTAATTTTCAGAGAAGTGTCCAGGGGAATGAATCTGCTTACATCAGCATCTTTAATAGCTTTGATCTGTTTGGCAGTCAGTTTTGGTAAGCCAGTTAGTTTCTTTCTGTACTCTATCTCCAGAGCACTAGCATTCTTCCTTATCTTCCTCTGGAGCATCACCAGTTCCTCCTTCCTCTGCCTGATGAGTTCTGGTACACTAACGCCATAAATTATAGAATCATAAACCTGTTCTTCTTCGGCGTAAAAGGAGCATACATGAACATCATTCAATGCATTCAGACATTGATGAACTCTAGGGTCTTCCTTCATCTTTTTGTACACATCAATATTTATGCCTAACCTGCCAGCATTGTAAGAGTCCAGAGTCCCCATAGTTTCCATCTCCCTTTGATGGGCCAACAGTTCATCTTTTTGATTTCTCTTAAAGATCTCTATCATTATGCATTCTTGTTCTAGCTTCTTGGAGGTTTCATCATCAGCAGTAGGATACTCTGATGATTCTTCAGCAGTTTGTTCTTCTTCACCAGATACCAATTGTGCTTTTCCTTTAACAGACTTCAGTGTAGTTGGTATATCTGGGAAAGACTCAAACTGGGGCTCACTGGCTTCAGTACCAACAGCTTCTTCAGACAGCATAGTGGCTTCAGTGCCAAATGCTCTTTGTGCCAAATGCTTCAGTGTCACTTGTTTTTGGTCACCAGACGACTTTTCTCCCTTGGAATGATCACCAGTTCTGGACTTGAGATCATTCCATAATTATTCTAGCATATGTCTGTCCAGTGCACCAAAGGTTCTTCCTGCCACTGGAGTTGTATCAGTCACAACTTTCTTAAGTGCCTGCACTTCCTTTTTAACAGTTTCAACTTCTTTAGGCAAGTGCTTTGGCAATTTTTCTTCCATCAACCTCTCCACTTGGGGTAACAGCCCATCTTGAAGAGTTCGAAGAACAGTCTCAGAAATTTCTTCAGATAATTCTTTCAGCATACTGATTCTGAACTTCTTTGTACATTCATCACTAATCGTACTTACAACTGCATCCTGATCAAGTGTGGATCTACTCTCCAGAGAACTTATCCTGGCAACCAACTTCTGAACCTCTTCATTCAGACCTGCCAGTGGTTGAACAAGTTCACCTTTCACTGCAGTCTGAACAGAGTTCACCAGCCTTGTCTCCAATCCCTGGACTGCCACTTTGAAATTTTCAGTATTGTTGTTTGTGGCCAGTACCAGTTCATCAAGCTTCTCATAAACAAGCTTCTCATTCCCAGCAAACACATTCATCTCAGATGCAAGGTTATTTGATAGTAAAGATTTAAAGTCTGAAATAACCTGCGATGAAGTCTGGAGTGATCTCTCCAGGTCCGCCACCTTACTTAAAAGGCCTTGGACCTCGGCAGAAGATGAAGTGGAGAGACTACTGAGAGGTTCAAGATTGGAAGGCAATCTGGTTATAAGAGGTACTTGTGCCCAGTCCTCTTCAGTTGCAGCTTCAGATGTTACAACTGTTGAGTCCAGCGCACGAGGTTCAGTTACGTTGACTGGAGTTTGAAGTGGTGGAGGTTGAGATTGTGAAGTTTGAGTGGTTGCAGGAGTGAAGTATTGAGTATTTCTTGGAATTAAAGGTGGTGGTGGTGGTGGCATGTTTGATTCTGGTGGAGGTGGTTCATTTGATTCTGGTGGTGGTGGTGGCATTTCAGCAGATATAATTGGTTGGGTGACTGAAGCAATAACAGATGTGTCAATATTTTCTTCTTCATCGCCCAGGAAATTCATGTTTACATCAAAACCTTCAGACATTGGGGAATCTACATCATCCCAATTTGGAGCCATCACAACTGTCTGATCACCAGTCTGTTCACCAGCCTGTTCATGAACTTGTTCACCAGCCTCTACATTCAAGTCGATTTGAGCCTCTTGCTCACCAGATACATGTTCATCAGTCTGAACATCTTGTTCGACTTGCTCAACAACCTGCTCAATAATCTGGGCCGCATCATCTGTCTGTTCATCAGTCACCTGCCCAACAACCTCTACATTCTCTCCAGGTTCAAAAATTGGAGACTCATCCAAATTCATTACATCACCAGGATGTCTTTCAGGATTCACCTGAACTCCAGCTCTCATCAGACGCCTGTTTGTTCTAGGTCGTCTGGAAGGTTCAACAATTTTTGGTCCTTGACCTTCAGGAGCAACTTGTCTAATGGGTTGTACAGCTTCTATTATCTGTACATCTTGGTCACCAGAGGGTCCTTCACCAACTTGACCTCTACCTGGAGCTACTTCAGCTTCTTCTCTTTGAAAGGAGAGCATGGACTGAGGAATATCTACCTCATTCAGTGGAGATCTGAGGTTGGTCAGATCCCTCATATACTCACTCACAGAAAAGTGAGTAGTTTCAAAATTATACTGGTCTCCAAGAGCTCTTTTAAATATGAGTGAAAGAAAACGGATATAAGGAACAAAGGCTTTTCTACCTTTCACTCTAAGACGCTCTACCAGATCATCAAAAAGAATCTGAGCAAAATCCACTCTAAGTCCAAACCAGAGGCAGTAGGCAATCTGGAGATGGGTTTGATTTATCTGGTCTAACCCTCCAGAACTGCCTCCCAGACATTCAACAATGTGGGTGAAGAAGTATCTCCATGAGTCTGATAGTTTGCTCATGTAGATAGTTCCCTTCCTGGATAGCTGGCCATGCTCATCCATTATATCTGTGTGCCCCATCAGTCTGCACACTTCCCTTGTATTGATACCAGAAGGAAGTTCGATGGGCAACTCATTCTGTTCAAAATAATTCAATTGAAGAACAGACCTGAGTAGACTAGCAGTGAAACCCAAGGATCTGGTACCTTGCTTCAGAGAGTAAGTAATTGATGAAGTTTCATCATCATATTGTGTAGTGTACCAGAATTCACAGAGGTAATCGTGGTACATCCTCCCTGGATTTAATGTCAACGCACCATATAGTAGGCATGAGAGAAAAAATGTGTTTAATCTCCCAATAACAGATTGGGCATCATGAACACTGGAAAGTGAAAGTCTGGCCATCCAGTTGTTCATGTTTATTCTTATAGCTTTTGCCTCTAGAGTGATATGGGGTGCCTTGTCAACATTTTCAGTTGGATCATATTCAGCAGCGAGCAGATTTTTAAGTGATTTAGATTGTCTAGGTGCCATTATATGAAGAATAGATGAAGATGAAATTGAGTATTTAGGGTTTAGATGAAGATTTGATGAAGGAATGAATGGAAATGGAGTAAATATGAGAGATGATGATGATTGGAAAATGAATGAAGAAGTAAATGAAGGAATTTGAAAGATTTGGGAGTAAATATGTTCGAAGTAAATGCAAATAAAATTGAAAGTGGGTATTTATAGGAGAGAGAATGTAGAACTCAAACGGTTTAATTTGAAATTATCAAATAAAATTTTGATCGGGTTCTGAGATCCGCATTAATTACATCACATCACACATAAATGTGTGACGGTTTACGGCCCACAAACAGTATCAAGTTGCTCTTTTTGACTTCCCAAGGTAAAAATACCATCATTACGTTGAAAAATTTACATGCCACGTAGGATTATAAGATAAATATCTTTAAAAATTTTGATCCAGAAATCTATTTATGCAAAGACAGTACACAAAGGCGTTCAATATCTGAGTAGTCCCAGATTTAAGGGTTTAACATTCCCAACTCACCAACAAGATATTCAAAAGTTTTGAAATCCAGAGGTTTAGTAAAAATGTCAGCGAGTTGTTTGTCAGTGCGAATAAAATGGAGTTCAATGTTGTTTTTCATAATATGATCACGAATGAAGTGATACCTGAGATCAATGTGCTTCGTTTTGGAGTGCATGACTGGATTGTTAGAGATAGCAATGGCACTGGTATTATCACAAAATATTGGGGTCTTTGAGTACTTAATACCATAATCAAGCAACTGGTTCTTCATCCAGAGTATCTGAGCACAACAACTGGCTGCAGACACGTATTCAGCTTCAGCAGTGGACAATGAAACTGAAGTTTGCTTCTTACTGGTCCAGCTGACCAGTTTGCCACCAAGGAAATGACATCCACCAGTAGTGGATTTCATGTCTATCTTATAACCTGCATGATCTGAATCTGAATAACCCATTAGATCCATGCCTGAGCCTTTGGGATACCAAAGACCTAGACTGGGGACACCTTTAAGGTACTTCAGTATGCGCTTTACACAAGCATATGAGATTCCTTTGGATTAGACTGATATCTGGCACATAAACATGTTGAAAACATAATATCTGGTCTACTGGCAGTTAAATACACCAGTGAACCAACCATGCCTCTGTAGACAGTGGTGTTCACTGGTTTACCATCTGGATCGGAGTCCAGTGTCAGTAGTGCAGAAATTGGAGTTGGTTTAGATGGTGAAGAGTTCATATCATATTTCTTTAAAAGATCTCTAACATATTTTTCTTGATTAATAAAAATGCCATCTTTGTTTTGTTTAATCTGGAGTCCAAGAAAATATGTTAATTCACCCATCAAACTCATTTCATATTCAGTTGACATTATTTTTGAAAATTTCTTGCATATGTTTTCATCAGTAGACCCAAAAATAATATCATCAACATAAGTTTGTACCATTAACAGAATACCTTTTTCATGAAGAATAAATAAGGTATTGTCAATTGCACCTCTTTTGAAACCATTTTTCAACAAATGTTTAGTCAGAGTGTCATACCAGGCACGTGGGGCTTGTCTGAGGCCATACAGCACTTTGTCCAGACGATATACCCAATGTGGATGCTTTTCATCAACGAAACCTGGTGGTTGTCTGACATAAACTTCTTCTTCAAGCTTTCCATTCAAGAAAGCACTCTTTACATCCATCTGGTAGACCTTGAACTGATGATAAGCAGCGAATGCTAAGAATATTCTGATCGCTTCAAGTCTAGCCACTGGAGCAAATGATTCATCAAAGTCAACATCTGACTGGTAGTAGACTTGTGCTACCAGTCTGGCCTTGTTTCTGATTACGTGGCCATCTTCATCTACCTTGTTTCTGAAGACCCATTTTGTTCCAATTGGTTCTTTCTTTCCAACTGGGAAAGGAACCAGATACCAGACCTTGTTCCTTTCAAACTGGTGAAGCTCTTCTTGCATAGCAGTCACCCAGCTTGGATCTTCCATAGCCTCGTCAATCTTCTTAGGTTCCATCAATGATAGAAAACTGACATATAAGCATTGATTACTGGAGGCTCTTCTGGTCTGAACTCCTCTACTGGAGTCACCTATGATCTGATCAATAGGATGAGCTTTTGTCCATCTGGAGTACTGACCAGGATTGTTACTGACAACAATATCAGTGCAAGAATTCAGTTGAGTCTCCTCTGGAGTTGCTTCAGGAGGAGGATCTTGCCAGACTACTTCAGCATCTTCATCTGAGTTATTTAAATCACGATTTGCATCATGAAATTCTTCATTTGAAGGCATTTCTTGAAGTACTGGTTCAGTTTGGAATTCTTCATAAGAAGACATTTCTGGTATATTCTCAACTAACACTGATACTGGGGGAGTAGTACGAACATCTGATCCAATATTAATTTCAGAGGGTAGTTTGAAAATAATAGAGGGATAGAAATGAGTACTACTGTAGCATTTCTTTTTCTGAACAGGTTCCAGATCAGGATGACTGGAGACTGTGTCTTCTGAATCTTCTTTATCGTAGTTGATAGGATCAGATTCACCGAAGACAATTGGAGTTACTGGGGGAGTGTCAAGGGCTGGCTTCTTGTTGATTGCAGCATTTGATTCATCAAATGTGACATGAATTGACTCATGGACCTTCTCCAGTCTCTTGTTGTAGACTCTGAAGGCCTGCGAATGGCTGAATAGCCTAAGAAATACCCTTCATCAGCTTTGGCATCAAATTTGCCTAACTGACTGGAGTCGTTCAGGATGTAAACTGGACATCCAAAGACGTGAAAATAACCAATATTTGGTTTTCTATTTCTTAAGACTTCATAGGCTGTCTTTTTGTGTCGTTTCACATACACTGACTGGTTCTGGGTGTGGCAAGCAGTAGCAATTGCTTCAGCCCAGAAACTGGTAGACAGACCAGATTCAGCAAGCATACTCCTGGCAGCTTCTATCAGCGTTCGATTCTTCCTTTCCACCACTCCATTCTGTTCTGGAGAGCGGGATGATGAGAAGTTCTGGGAGATGTCAGTGTCAGTACAGAATGACTCCAGAGTTGCATTCTGGAATTCTGTTCCATTGTCACTTCTTAACTGACACACCTTTCGACTGTACTTGAGCTCAATTTCCTTGATAAGACTGATGATTTCAGCAACAGCTTCACTTTTAGACCTCAGAAAGATCACCCAACAATATCTGGATAATTTATCTACGATCACTAGGGTGTATCTTTTACCAGCACGAGTCTGAACGTTCACTGGACCATAGAGGTCCATATGAAGCATATGAAGAGGTTCAGATATGCTGAAATTCTGTCTGGTCTTGAAACTGGTACGTTTCTGCTTACCCATCTCACATCCTGGACATGGTCTTCCTTTTTGAAGGAAACTGAAGGTATCCCATCTGCAAGTTGTTTTCTGGACAACTTATTAATATTCTTGAAATTTAAATGGGATAACCTTTTGTGACATAACCAGTTTGTGTCTTCATCAGCTTGAGTATAGAAACACTGCTCTGAAGGAGAGCTTTCCATATCCATCACGTACACATTCCTTTTCTGGGAGCAATCAACACTACCTTCCAGTCCTTGTTGAATACGATACCCTGAGCAATATTGAATAGAACTTGATAGCCATCATCACACAGTTGGCTTACACTGATCAGGTTATATTTCAAACCATTCACAAATGCAACACGTCTGAACTTGACTTGTCCATTGTTCAGAAAACGTATCCCTCAGTCTTTCCACAACCATCATTTCCAAAAGTAATGGAGGGTCCATCAGAAATGGTGAACTTCCTCCAGCAGGGTCTTACATCCGGTCATCGTCCTGCCAGCAGCACTGTCAAGATACCAGATATATTTCTTTCGATGCCCTGCACACACACCAGATATTATCAGTTAGATTTGGGAACCCATCGACTGATGGGTTCGCTGGACCCTCCCTTATAGGTCCCTGGGCAATCTGGTTTAGTTCACTTTCTTCAACAGTGGTCTTAGTTGAAAAGACCACTGGGTTGATAGTTTTGAAACCTTTTTCTTTTCTCAACTGGAGAAATAGATTTAACTTTCTTTGCAAAAGGTTTTGTATTTTGTCTAGGGCCAGATGAAGTACCCTCAATAAAGTTTAATCTTGCATTAAAACTTTGAAATTTACGAGTCAGTATTTGAATCTGGCTCTCTAACCTGGACAAAACATTTTCATCAGATGATACCTTAGCCTTTCCAGTCCTAGGCTTAGGTAGGGGATTGGTCTTAGGCAAAGGTTTATTCCGATAAACCTCTTTAACTGGAGCAGTCATCTGGAATGCTCCAGTCTTAACCTCTGGGGATTGAACTGGGAAAATATTGGCCTTGGGAGTTACAGGCTCATCATAAACAGTGGTGGCCTGAACCCCTCTGGTAATCGATCGATTACTGGTATTAATGATGCTACATGAGTATTTCCATCTAAATATGCACGTTTTTTAGCAGGAAATTGATTTACTCCAGCATCATATGGCTTTCTGGTTTCTAGACATGATTTAATCACCAGTTTTTCTTTCTCTAAAATGACTTCAAGATCTTGTTTTTCTTGAATCAATTGTTCAGTTACTAGAACCTGGGCTTGAAATGCCAGTTCAATGTCTTGAAGTTCTTTTAACTTTGATTTTAAAGCAGTTATTTCAGAAAATCTGTTTCTAGACCATTTACACAATCAGATCTAACAGTTTCTACAAATATCAAATCAGAATTAAGAGCTTCAGCTATGTCCAGTTTTAATTCTTTGTCAGTTGCAGTATCATAATCACTAACCTTTTTAATAACAATGTCCGCCTATCGTCCAGATGTGACATCCTCCTTCACCAGGTGCTCTTCGTCTGCCAGAGCCATGTAACAGCAATCTCTTTCTTCTTCTTCATCAGCAGATGATTCATCAGAAGGAACCCACTTCTCTTCAGTTGTTGCGATCATGCACTTATTATTGTTTTCATTTGTTGTGCCATGAGAGCAATCTGGGCCTTAAGCTTTTTATATTTCAATTTATAGCTATCATCAGGCTTATTATTTGAAGAAAATGGACCAGGCTTGGATACAAACTGGCTGGACCTGCAATCTTTCATGAAATGACCCTTTTTGCCAACTTAAAGCATGTCAAATTGGTCTTATCAGTTGAAGAACTGGATGAAATTGTCCAGATGGCCTATTTGCTCTTGCTTTGAAACGGTTAAACGTTTTAGCAATCATTGCAATAAGGTCATCATCATCAGTTTCATCACAACAGTCTGGAGAGATTTGACTGGACTCTCCTGAATCCATGAGTTCAGACACCATCTTCTTCATAGAAAATACATTCTCAGAAGATATCATTGCTGTACTTTGTGGTTCAGTATGACTAACCACATTAGGACTACTGGAGGCATGGTTATAAGCATCTTGTTCTGCCACCACTCTCTGAGCTTGATTTTCTTAAT
>CM067171.1:110211087-110238698 GCA_034093135.1 Erigeron breviscapus
CACTGGACAGAGAGAGTCTGGCCATCCAGTTATTCATATTGATTCTTATGGCACTTGCCTCAAGATTAATATGAGGTGCCATTTCAACATTATCAGAAGGAGCATATTCGGCAGTAAGGAGATTTTTGAGTGATTTTGACTGTCTAGGTGCCATTTTTACGCCAAAGGATTTATTTAGGGTTTAATGTGTGTATACGGCTGATTTGCGATGATGATGAATGAATGAGGGTTACCTCTCGTTATATAGAAGAGAGTAACTTGGGGAGGAAGCTAGGGTTTTAACCCTAGCTAGGGTTTTGGCATATCTAGGATATATTTATCCGATTTACTTGCCATCTTTATCCCTTTATAATTGGGATATGAATTTGCTATAATTTAAGAAAGGATTTAGGTTTATCCCTAACCATTTAATTATTATTAACACCTCCGGGCATAAACCCTTCGTGCAGGTGCTTCGTGAAGAGTGTCCTTCGTAAAGTGGTACGAAGGGGTACACAATCAAGCCCCCCAGTCTAATATTATAGACTGCTAAGGCTATGATTTTAGACTATATTCTCATGCTCTTTGTATTGCACGGATTCTGAATATTGCTTCGAAGGTGATCTTGTAATACGATCTTCTTGTTCCTTTAAATGCACTTTCCTTTCTTATTTCTTCACTTTATATCCGTCGTTGTTGATCGCCACGTTTCTAGGTAACTCTTCTTACTCCCTTGAATCTTTATCAGTAATGACGAAGGTAGGTGTTGAATCCACGTTATCCTTCGTCACATCCAATCAACTTAGGGGTTTTACGGATACGTACTTTCCTAATAAGATTAGGGTTTTTCGATTGCCTAATCGAATCCTTTGGTTGATTCAAAAAGCTCGTCCTTTTATAAGGGGGTTCCTTTTTTGTATTAAAGCAAATTGCGAAGGGTGACTTTTGTCAAATGAGAAAAGGTAATGGGCGATATGTTAACCGAGGCAATAGGTGGATATCTGATTTGTATGAGTGATTTTGATCGAAATTTGAGAAAGCGGGACCTTTGTAAGATTTTGGATAAGGTACTTTCAGGGAGGCTCTTGATATGGCCTTTGCTAGAAATCGGTTGTCTCGTTTTATGGACCTTTGATCTTCGAATCTCACTTTTTGCGATAAAGTTTTAAGCGGGCGTGGATTTACGGAGATCAGTGAGTCTTGTTGACGATGTACCCCTTCGAATCACTATACGAAGGAAAACATAACGGAGCACATTTGCGAAGGACATAAGTACGAAGGAGAATAACTCGATCGAATAACAAAAGGATTAACACAAATCCTTTCCAAAGATAAACATAATACTTACCTAGTCCGGAATATCTCCTAAGGAAACTAAATCGGATAAACACGGTAAGTGGAGTTTTATTCAAAGAAGGAATAGGGAAAACCCTAACCTTCTTCTCCAAGGAATCTCCTCCTATAAAAGGAGGAGGATTCTCCCATATTCGATATACTTCGATACACAAACAATTCGACATACAACATATTCATACGATCACGGATCGAACTAAAACCCTAATCATAGTCGAACTAGCTTCGACAATCAACCAACAATCTTAGATTGGCGTAAAGGAACACCGTCCCTACCTTCGGGGAATCTCCAACAAAACCTATAAACCTTTTAGGGTTTACTACCATTCTCTAAAAAACCTCTTGACGCGGTTTGGTGCACAATCATTTGGCGCCATCCGTGGGACATTAACCACAAAAACCCTCCACCCAACCACGACATCGATTCACCAAAACCATGTCGAAAACCAATCAAGATGGTACGGGAATTCCCCGAATGAAAGCCGAAGCCCTTGAACCTGTGGTTCACCAAGAAATCACCTTCGGAAACTAACCCACCTGTTTCTTTGCAAGAGAAACACTGTCTCCTGCATTCGTCACTCCTCTTAACAGACCCTCGCACACGTCTGGATCAGATCGTAGGTCGACTTATGACCTAAAACAAGCCGCCAAAGACAATCTTTTTCCCCCAGAACGGGACAAGAAACAAAAGAAGACCTCATCCAGACAAGCAAGGGCAATCAACGAAGAACAACTTTTAGAAGATCCGGAGCTGGTAGAAGAAGCTCTCAGGTACCTCAACAAGCGAAAGGCAATCCAGAGATTTGCCAGAGTGTTGGATTTTGAAGAAGGAGGTACGGACGAAGTTTACGAAATCCCGAAGGCCTCGATTGTTTCTTCAAAGAAGCTCCCATCAGAAAACGCATGGTACGTCCCTCAAACTCCAGACTACGTCTCAGGAATACAAAGCAAAGCTTCGGCCAGGACCAATTCACAGCTTACGGACGGCGTGCCATATCCCAGTAGTTATTACCCGCACTGGGGGGCTCCAATGACCTTCGAATACGGTCCTATACCTCCTCCATACTCTCAATGGTATCCCGGACCTCCGTTTGGCACCTCCGGAAGATACCCTGCGCATTTATCGGGCAACTTTGCACCATACCCACCTCCATCACCCTGGCTCCCTCACTATGAGAAAAATGCATGGACTACGGGTGCATCATCAATTACCAGCTCCAAAGTCAGCCCTTCGATGCAAGAACAACCATTCCCTCTAGAGAGCAAAGCGGACGCCTCACCTCTGGCTGAATGGATACAAAAGTACCCTATGCCCACCAACATGAAGTATCCGACCAATATGGAGCCCTACGAAGGGAAAGGCGATCCAGAGGACTTCCTGCAATCATTCATAGGAAACGCTACAATGTACCAATGGAATGACCCTTTGGCCTGTAAGGCCTTTGGATGGGTACTCAAAGGTGATGCTAGGGAATGGTTCAACAGTCTCCCGCAGGGTTCAATCTCCAATTTTTCAGATTTAAAAGAAAAGTTCAAATTATACTTTGGCCAAAGAGAAACTCAAGTAAGATCTTCCATCACCGTCCACAACATAAAGCAAAGGGAAGCCGAAGATGCCAGGAATTTCATAATAAGGTACACCAAGGAGACACAAAGAATACCTGCATTGCCTGAAACACACAGGATTTCGGGCCTTGTGCACGGATTCCGAAGCCCTTCGATGATTAAGTACTTGGTTAAAGGACTCCCGAAAACATACGAGGAAGTAAGGGTTAAAGCGTACACTTGGTTGGATGCCCAAGACATGATAACCGGCGGGGCAGGAACCAGGAACTATTAATACGAAGATAATCCGAGAAGTAAGAAGCAAAGTACCCTTGTCTCCCAAAAAGAAACATACGAGCACTTATCATACGAAGAAAGAAGCAGGATAAGGGATAATACGGGCCTTCGTAAACTGTCCCCTAATCCCAACCAGATCTCAACTATGAAGCAAGCAACCAAGACACCCTTCGAAGGATTGATAGATGAGGGAGTCGCCACCGAGTCTGACCGTAAAAGCAATGCCGAAGCGGACGCAATACGGTCGCGAGCAAGCATCAATGGAAAAGGAATCATGATGACTGAAGAAACAAATGAATCTCTGGACTCAACAATCTATAAGCTGCACGAAGACTCAACCAAAGGGATAGTCATCAGAGAAGGAAAGGATTCCGGAGGTAAGAAGAAGAAGTCATCCAAATCCCAAGAACCAAATTGATAATACTTTATACCACAATGTGCAAGGATTGCTTCGGAGTAACTTAAAAACTACTCGCTTTGCGATGAATGTAATAAGTTACTCCCTTAGATGAATAAAAAGCTCTCCTTTTAGGAACTTATGTAATCACAATGTGATTAATTTGATTTTTCTTTTTTAGGACATTATACAAATTGTCGTTTAATTACGAAGGGTAGCTCCCTATCGAACTATATTAATTTACCACATGCGATTTGATATGTCGTATTTTATACCCATTTCCCACGGATTAATTAGTTGTTTTTAAGTGGTTTTAGAGTCGTTTTCGTATACATTTGTTGCGTTTATGGTATTTGTTAGTGTTTTAGGATATTAACAGGTATTTGAGCATAAATATGTAGAAAACGATGTTTCTGAGGTGAAATGAGCGCTTACGGATGATTTACGAGGCACGAAACTGAAGTTAGAAGCTGGTCAAAGCAGGTCAACCGGGAACTGCGACGCAGCCTTGGACTGCGCCGCATCACAAAAACAGAGATATAAACTGTGACGCAGTGAGTTAGGACTGCGACGCAGTGGGACCATGTACAAGCCAGCATGCCGGTCAACGATTGTCAAAGTCAACGAAGGTCAGAGAAGACTGCGACGCAGTGAGGAGACTGCGACGCACTGTGAGTCGAAATTTTGGCATCTTTTTGAGAAACTATAAATAGCTTGCAAAACATTCACAAACCCTAACTTTACTTTCCAGCCGATTTTTACATCTTTAGAGGAGGATTTTCATCAGTTTATTCATCTTTGAAGATCAAAAACACGATTGGATTAATTTCGTTAATTGCTTTCATTCCTTTGTATTCGGTAACGATGAATTCCTCATATTTGATTTGTTATTCTTATTTTAATATGAGTGGCTAATCGCTTCATCATCCATCTTGATGAAGTGAGACAATATGTAAGGATTGCACAATTTTATTAATTCAATGTTGATTTTATTTAACGTTATATCGAGATCTTAGCGTATTTCTTCCTTTTAATTTATCTTGAATTGATTGGTGATTTATGTGTGTCTTTAATGGTAATTATTGATTACATATATTCATTTTGATTGTTTGGGTACAAATGATTGGATCTATGACGGGTACGGTAGATAATCATTCAATGATAATAGGGAGAAATGTGTTAACGGTTGGGTACAATCGATAGGTATAATTGTTATTTTAATAACCAAACCAATTGTTTGATTAGGGAAGTTATAAAAGATGTCTTGGGGTACCGGTCTTTGTAATGAAACTAGTTTAAGCAAAAGAGTCAAATGATGTCATTAACTTGACGGGTACGGGGTTGGTGCTTTGTTTGAGTCTCGGTTATTTAATCAACTGATTTGGATTTGAACTTCATTTATGTGCAATCTGAGCGTATTGTTGAGCGAAATCAAGATGGATGCCTTTTAAATTATTGTCATACAAATTATTTTTACTTTCGTCTTCAGACGAACCTGCCCCGGTCATACCGGATTTAATTATTTACTTTTACTTTTTGCAAAGTGACAATTCGGTCACAAAACCCCCCTTTTACTTGAACTACTTTATTTCAACAATTGCTTGCTTAGTCCTTGTGATCGACCTCGGATTTACCAGTTTACTATACTGCATACGATCAGGTTCACTGCCTGTGAGTGTGTTGTAGTCAGTCTTTTGGTAGTTTCGTGTTTATAAATTTTATTACTCGATTTCACACATCACACTTCCATAAAAAGACATGTTACTCAAGGCTAAAATGTGTGAAAGGGACGCCTACACAACATAAAGCCAAAATTGTGAAAAGATTACCATCTATCACAAAAAACATGCACCAAAAGAAAAAGACATGGAATGAACGAAGGGAACTACCTTCGACACCATGCAAACCATAAACAACCATAAAGACACGGAACAACCGAAGGGCAGAGCCCTCGGAATCGTGCAAAAAATACATACAAGCAAAGCCTACAACGGCTCCCAAGGGAACCCTTGAGGAATTATAACGCAAGCAAGCCAAAGATAAAATAAAGTTTCATATTGTAACATAAAGAAGACAGGTGGCCAATACAAACCACCGCCCGACAAAGGTTGTTAAAAATATTGTTCGAAGGTACGCAGGCCAAATCAAGAATTGTTCAAAACATGTTCCACAGAGCTACCAATAAAACCATTCAAGAGACAGAAGTACCTTCGGGTTGAGATTGAGAAGTATCAATAGCGGAGGTATCGGTTGCAGGAGGAGTAACAGCAGCAGGAGTAGGAGCAGTTTTATCCGGTTGAATTTCAAGAAGCGATTCAAACGAAGCCATGGGATTACTTGCAAATTTGCCGAGAAAGGGAAAATGGGCGCTCCGGTAATTTTCTATTGCCACATTAATGGCATCAACAGTATTCTCTCTATATTCTGAGCGCGTGGACAAATCAACCAAACCTTCCTCGCTCAAACCACGAAGCACGGAGGCCCTCTCATCATCCCTATTAGCAGAAATCACCTCCGCAAGCAGTCTCCCAAACTCCTCGCTATCAACCAAACTCCTACATGCATAGGGAATCACCTCAGTAACCAGACCAGTCCGCTGCGACACATGCTTCCTGATAGAGGCTGAAAGATTCTGAGAAACCTCTTTCTCCATATTACACTCAGCCATGGTCTTCGAAAGCTTTGACCTCAAGTCAGCAAGTTCATCCTCCTGAATCTTCACCCTAGCCTCTGCCTCCATAAGTTTGCCCTTCAGCAACTTCACCTCCTCCAAGTCCTTGATGGTATCATTCATCGATTCTTGGAGCAAAGCACACTCTGCTTTCTTCTCTTCCAACATCTTCTCGGTCTCCAACTGCACACCCAGAAGATGATTTAAACGAACAAGTATCTCAGCATCCATCATATTCCTCTCATCCAAGCGATCTTTGTAAAACTGTGCAAAAGCCCTTGTCTCCATGCGGCAAACATCAACTGCAAAAGAAAAGAATTAGAGGAATAAATTATAATAATCAAACAAAGAGGTAAAAAACGGCCATTACTTATAGCTCCGGTCTTCTCCTCATCAATCTTCTTCTTCTTCTTTTTAGGAGCAGTAGCCTCCGAAGCCGCCTCCTTACCCCTCTTACGAAGGCGAGATGCAACACCTTGCACCGGAGCAGCGCTCTGCTTCTTCCCTTCGCCAGTTATTATAACCTCATCTTCTACGTCCTGACTAGGAGGAACAACATTATCCTCCTTAGGTAACACAGAAGTACCGGATGAAGAACCAAGGCTAAAAGGAACACTTCCAACTGCCTTCGGAGTACGCTCAACATCAGAAGGAACATGGGAAGAAGAACCAGATGGGACATCACCAGATCGGCCACCCTTTCTGACAAAGTTCTGAAAAGACATATCTGAAAATACACAGAACAGGGAGGAGTCAAGCTACAAAGACGACGGTCAAAGATAAAGATATATATACAACTCACCATCGAACTCCTCTTCCCCAGCAGGCAAGGCATTGATCACTTTGGCTTTGAACAAGATACTATCAGGATATGACACAACTAAAATAGGGTGCCTAATGATCTCCTCAAATAAAGGCCCAGATTCCTCAACATCGGGCACCGGATCTACACTTTTCTTCACCACACTCAAATTCTTATTAATCAACACATCAAAATCCCGATGGAACAGATCAACGCTCACAAAGATAAACTTACTCTTCCAATTTCTTATATCTACCCCTCCCGGCCCCTTGAGAAAACAAGAATTATCCTTAGATCTAGTGGCAATGGTAACCCAATCACCCGTGTCGCAAACATATGCAAACCTCCTAAATAAATCTAACGAAGGTTCACCACCGCAAGCACGACACAAGACCTCAAAGGCCACAATTTTTGAATGACCCTGAGGATGCCAGCGGGAAAAATGATTCCCATAGTGCTTTAGAACGGATAGAAAGAAAGGGGTAAAAGGATACCTAACGTTACCATGGGTGACAAGAGAATTGAGAGTATAAGTCTAAAATCATATCCCTAGCAGTCTATAATATTAGACTGGGGGGCTTGACGATGTACCCCTTTGAATCACTATACGAAGGAAAACATAACGGAGCACATTTGCGAAGGACATAAGTACGAAGGAGAATAACTCGATCGAATAACAAAAGGATTAACACAAATCCTTTCCAAAGATAAACATAATACTTACCTAGTCCGGAATATCTCCTAAGGAAACTAAATCGGATAAACACGGTAAGTGGAGTTTTATTCAAAGAAGGAATAGGGAAAACCCTAACCTTCTTCTCCAAGGAATCTCCTCCTATAAAAGGAGGAGGATTCTCCCATATTCGATATACTTCGATACACAAATCGACATACAACATATTCATACGATCACGGATCGAACTAAAACCCTAATCATAGTCGAACTAGCTTCAACAATCAACCAACAATCTTAGATTGGCGTAAAGGAACACCGTTCCTACCTTCGGGGAATCGCCAACAAAACCTATAAACCTTTTAGGGTTTACTCACAAGTCATCTCTAGGCCAAAAACGGAGGAAATTGAGAATGTATTTATGGTATGGATAATCATGAAGTGCTATGCTTCTGATTTGGTGATGTAATGGTGTAAATTTGGATGTATCTCCGCATCTTTTGTTATGCGTAATGTAAACAACCGGTGATGTATCCTTCATATGAGAGGTCGTATTTCCGTTGCGTCAGGTTGTTCTACTTCGATGAGACTTTTACGTGTGTCACTTTGTTGAGTAACTTCGTGCGTTGATGAACTTGATGTACCATTGATTTTACTTGTCGTGTGGTTATGTCCTTCATATATTGTCGATTTGGCTTTGGATGACTATTCTCTTCTTGTAATTATCTACGAAGGTGCTAGAGGTATCCTCGTTGTTATGGGAGGTTTCTTTGAAGTTCCCAAGGGATCCCCTTTTCTCTTTCTGATTTTGGTAGTGGTTTATGTAGGCCACCATCCTTTGTTAACTCTTTCAAGCTTTCTTTATGGGCTTCGGATGATGAATTATTCTTTATATTATTCGGAAGTCCTTTCTTTAGGCTTCGAAGATATATTACGAATGGATCATCATTCCGAGCTACCTTTTTATTGCTTTGTGAGTTGTTCTTGAACCTATCGGGGGCACATATATGGCCTCCGTAGGGTAGTGCAGAAGTTTGCTGGAAATTTGAAGGTCTTTCCTTGTATATGCACGGTATCGAGGGTACCACCATTCGATTGTTCCGTGTCTCACATTTTAAAGGTCTGCATGGTCTCGAAGGCGACCTCCCTCGTATTTTCCATGTCTTTTTTGTATTTGCATGCTTCGTAGTAAATGTTTTACTTACGATTTGACTGTATGTTATGTAGGCGTCCCTTTGAACATACATTAAGCCTTTGTAGCATGTCTTTGATGGTTAGATGAGTACGTAAGTGATAAAATAGATAATACGATAGGGAGCGACCCTTCGTAATGGTTAAAGATGAGGGTGTGTTCACCGCTTTCTGAACTTATTCGGGCCATGGGTTTTACGACGTAGGACATATAAGTCTCTTCGTCGTGTACAAAATAATTCAAACTTTTTTTAGGTCGTATGTATGTGATTTTGGGGATTGTCCCTTTGAGGTTAGGTTCTTTGTATCGTGCCTTCTTTGAACCTCAGTACGCACATAACAACTCCATAAATTAGCAATGGAGCTTCCTAAACTTTGTAGTTAAGTCATTACGCCATTTAAACAACTATCAAATGCAAGTTGAGATCAAAGAGTTAGCATAATATCTAATAAATACATATATGGTTGCTAGGTTGCACCATTTATTCAGTTTAGGAATAATAAAACGTTGTGGTCTTAAAGGACCAATGTTTGGCCAATTGCGGAGGGCACTGCCTTCCGATTTTTCGTTGGCCTCTTTTTTTATTATTATTATTATTTATTATTACTTTATTATTATTATTATTATTAAGGTTACATGAGGTATTCTCCGTATTGAGTGAAGGGTATCTGCTATGGCAATTTTGTACATTTTTGTGTTGAATATAATATTCCTTTAAAGTGTTTGATTTTGTTTTAAAGGGTTTCTAGTTTTTGTTTGTTTTCTCGAAGGGGTATCCCCTTCGTTTTATGACTCTGAAGGGTGTTCTTTTTCGGTGTTCTACGTTCCTATAGGTTTAGGAATATTAGTGCATGGTTCCGAAGGCAACCACCCGCGGGGTTCCATGTCATTTTTGTTGCCCAAAGGGCTGCATGGTTTCGAAGGTAACCACCTTCGATGTTCCATGTCTCACATTTTCTGCGTGTTATAACCTCAGGATTGTATCCTTGTGGCTTTAATTATATGCTATTTGAGCGTTCTTTGTTATACTTGGATTTCTTTAAGTTTTTGGGGTAATATCTTCTTTTTGGGAGTGGAGTTTAATTGATGTTTAGTTACGAGGCTGAGGCCTAGGTAACTATTTGAGTAGGTTTATCTCAGTGAAAGGTGTTTAGAGGATATTGTCTGAGTCTCTAGTCATGTTTGACAAGAATGAGGTAAGGACTTCTTTGGTTTAGATTAAACGACTTATGCGTTATGGAAGGTGTTATTGATAATATGTTTATCGATGGGTCAATCTTCTATTATTCGAATGTTGTTTAGGGATTACGGGAGGCTATATACTACCTTCCACAATCGCGAAGAGGTGTATCGTTGAGCTCCTCGTGATTAAATGTGAGGCGTGTATTTGTTGTCCTCCATGCTTACGGAGGGGTATCATTGAAAAAGCTTATGTGATAGAAGTGGGAATGATAGTAGTCTCGACCTTCTTAGGCTTGAATAAGACCTTTTTTTATATATATAGGGGGTAACCTACTTTCGGAGTTTTACTCTATGGAAGCGTTATGAAGGGAAAGTATTATACCCGATGATTTTGCTCTATGGAGGTTGTATGATCTACGAAGGATAGTAAACTACGTCCGAAGTTTTATCTTGACGGGAATTCTTTTGAGGTATTCATTGACAAAAGGTTATTTGACCTACAGTGAGGTTAGTAGTTTTTGGATGTCAATACCTACGTAAGTTGGTCAGAGGATTTTTCTTCACGTCTTGAGCTTCGTGGAAAGAGATTGCAGATGTGATCTTTTTTAGTGTAGCTCCGTGGCTGGGGAAAGTGTCAAAGAGATTTGTGAACTTGGCGCAAAGTTACCGAAGGTTATATGAGGTATATATCATCAAGCCCCGAGTCTAATATTATGGACTGCTAGGGTCGTGATTTTAGACTCTACTTATTATTCTTAGATTGCGCGGGTTTCTCAAGTTGTTGAATTTACTTCGGCTTTCGAATGTCGCTAAAGGTTGTCGGAGGTTTTCGAAGCTCGTCGAAGGCTGCTGGGGGTCTTCAAAGGTCACCGAAGGCTGCTGGAAGTCGCCGAAGGCTGTCGGGTCCGAAGGTCGCCGAAGCTGTCGGAGGTTTTCGAAAGTCATCGAAGACTGTTGGAGGTTTCCGAAGCTAGCCGAAGGCTGATAGAGATTTCCGAAAGTCGTCGAAGATTGTTGGAGATTTCCGAAGCTAGCTGAAGGCTGCTGGAGGTTTCCGAAGCTAGCCGAAGGCTGTCGGAGGTTTTGGGTTAAGCTTTCTATCTGGATCTATGTCGGGGAAGGCTGCAGAGTAGACCCTTCGTTTTGATCTTTTTCTTTTATCATAAGGTTTTATTATTATTATGTTGTACCATTAAGATGGTTTTCTCTATGACCGTGATAGATCATGAGATACGCGAAGAAACATATTCAAGCGTGACTAGCCGCATTAACATGATCTCTTGTACATGTTACTTTGGGCTGCCGCAAATTACATGGATTTTTATTATCCAAGGGTGTGGTACGTGTAAGTTTATTACGGCCACTTTATGTAAGTATCATAAATTATAATAGATGTAAGATGATAAAAGGTTTTGAAGAATCAAGTAGATAAATGGCAGATAGGCTCACACATGGCCAATCTCCATGTAATATCTTCTACTTAATCAATTTAGTTTATGCAACCTTACTTATTATGGCTAAGATATAATGATATTGATATAATAGATTTATGCTTTCTGGACCATAATGGTCCTACTAGCAATTATTAATTGTTGTCAAATAAATTATGATCAAAAGATTTGTCGGATAATAACTATCATATTATTACTATATTATAAATCAAACAGTAATATAGTAATATACATATGTATGTCCCCGCTCTTATCTTTCGTGTGCAGTATTATCATATCATCTTTTCGCGTGTATATGATATATATATAAATATATATGTTTGTAGGAGGGAACTTACGTGTCTTGATCTCAGATTGTCAGATTAGCTATTGTGCGCATAGTATACGAATCCGACTATAGAACAAGCTCGATCGTCTGGAAAAAAGGGAAATCGTTTATTCGTCGGCTTCTCCTTGCGGTGATCTATCATCCATGTAGTTTGATACGACAGATTCATGGTGTGGTTTAATGGTGGGTTTTGTGATATGTATCAGTGTTGTCCCACGGATGGCGCCAAATGATTGTGCACCAAACCGCATAGTTGATGATGACTCAGGCAAGGGGCTTCGTCCGTGGAGAGATGGTTGAGGTTTAAGGGTTTGTTGGCGATTCCCCGAAGGTAAGGCAATGTCTCTTTACGCCAAAGGATTTATTTAGGGTTTAATGTGTGTATACGGCTGATTTGTGATGATGATGAATGAATGAGGGTTACCTCTCTTTATATAGAAGAAAGTAACTTGGGGAGGAAGCTAGGGTTTTAACCCTAACTAGGGTTTTGGCATATCTAGGATATATTTATTCGATTTACTTGTCATCTTTATCCCTTTAATTATTATTAAGACCTTCGGGCATAAGCCCTTCGAGCAGGTGCTTCGTGAAGAGTGTCCTTCGTAAAGTGGTACGAAGGGGTACACTATCAAGCCCCCCAGTCTAATATTATAGACTGCCAAGGCTATGATTTTAAGAAACACCAAACACGTACCTTCTATCACTGATCACTCTATCTATACTTCAATTTGTTTTTTTGCTTGGATCAAAAAATTAATAAATTAGTTTTATTTACTGATAATCATAAAGATCGATTACCATGCTAATGTTTTATGGTAGGTTAATCATTCTTTTATCTCATGGTTTTCTTGTATATGGTTTTATTGTCTAGAGGAATCACACCAATCAACTCTGAGATTTTGGTTTGGTTTAAGATTGTATCAAATGTTCACACATCTATAATCCCTCATAAAACAAATTGGCACTCTATTTTAGGAAATTCAACACTTTTTTCAATATCCCCAAACTACCCCTAAGTAACCCTAACAAATATATTTAGAATGGTTAGTTTTTGCACCTTATTATTTTTTGCATCTAATCCTCGACTTATATTTAGAATGATAACCACGGTTAGATGCTCATCGCCATCTATGAAAGTATCTTCAACAACCTATATTACCGTTACGACATCTCACGCGTTATATACCGTTGCCGCTGCAACGCGCAGGCACCCTTCTAGTTGATGTAAAAGGTAAGAGTTCGGTTCATCGGTTGAATATCTTATTATTAATCATAATAAAAAACTTTAATATACATGCGGTGTGGGTTGAGCAAGTTAACGTTTTCGGGGTAATGAAGCAGTTTTTAAGCAAGACAATAAAAGAGACAAGGTACTCGTAGATTCTATTATTAGCTATTCTTGGTTGTGATATCGGCATAGAAATAAGAAAACGTGTATTGGATGGGACGAGTGAATTACAATTCCTCTTATATCATTGTAATATTGTTTGACCGGCTGTATCAACCATTTTAATAAGATTTCTTGTTAAAAAAAAACACTTTATTATATGAAACACAAAATTGACCAACAAAAAAGTCAAAAAGTGATGGCACTTATGAAATCTTATTGCTGTCAAGTTTATTGTTTTAAATTTTCGAAAAAGACCATTTAGATGGTAATGGGTTATTAAAGAGCTTTTTAAAAGTTTATTTGTCATTTATAGCGGAAAGATGATAACTTAATCAACAATAATACTAAGCACTTTTTTTTAAAGGTGAATTTCACTGAAAACTTCGTGTCGTGATTCGACAGCGGGAGGTCTAGCATACGTTGTTTTAACCGGGTCCGCGCTAGAGAGCTTCCTCGAAGTAGAAATGTCTATTTCAAATACCCGATGGGGAAAACTCCCTACTAATCCGCCCGAAGGCACGACGATTAATTAGGGTAAACCTGCCCCCTCACTTGAACCTGGGTATACCCAAGCCAAGCCCTCATAAAGGAACTTAATTCTTATGTCCTCCCAAAGCTTGAACACAAGACCTCTTGAAATGAGAAATGACCTTTCAACTATTGAGCTAAAGCTGAAGGACTACTAAGCACTTAATGTTAAGTAAATTGATTAAGTAAATTGAACTTATACAAAATTTATATATACAACCACTATAATTCTGACAATAGAAAAACATAATTAGTTAGATTGAAAATGACAATTGAGAGATTTCTTTTACCTAATAATCGAAGTGGCTAAAAGCGACTACTAGAGTAACTTTTTTGAGTGGTGGTCGCGACCCACAAAGGTACCAAATCTCAAATAGTTAAAAAAGTCACGAAATTTTGGGACCTTTTTCTTTTTGTTTGTTTTTGTAAACACCCATAAAACCAGGATAACTAAATTTATTATTACTAACACGTTATCCGCGCAATGCGGCGGTGGTCGTGGCGGCAACGATGTGGTGGTGAGGGCGATTGTTGGTGGTAGATGAGACGTCAAGTGGTGTAGATAATTGATATAAAAGTAATTGATGTAAAGGGTTAATGGAAATAAATAAAAGATAAAGGATTGATCGTGTAATTTAATCATTAATGTTAAAAGGGTAGTGTAGGTGAAAATATTTTAAGGGGTGCTAAGTGAAATATTACATATTTTTCAACACTTTTAAAAATAAAGTGTTTTTTTTTATAATATAGTATAGATTATGCTAAATATTTTTGAAAAAGAATGTTATTACATTAAAGGTTTAAAAATGTTCTTAGTTAACTATTTACTTAAATATAATTTGATTTGATTTGATATACTCAAGGTTAATAGTTTAATCTGATAAGATAATCAAGTATATAAATATCTATACTACTATATAAAAATTATAAGCCCCATGTTGAAAGTTTACAAAAAATGACATGCGAATTGACCAATATACCCTTAATGAATTAAATCACCATCAACCCTTAATATTAAATTACACCATTAGTCCATTATATTATAAAATATCTCTACTAACCCCCTTTAAATCAAATACTTTACCTACACCAATTGATGCCGCCACCACCGTCACCATCCGTCGCCCCCATCACACCACCGTCATCGCTGGCTCGCCGCCGCATTGCGCGGGTACCATGCTCGTATAAATAAATAACATATGTAAATGAACTGGTTGAAGTTTAGCATACATAGAGTTGTTCAAAGATTTCCAATTTTTAGGTAGTGTGACGAGTTTCTAAAAAAAGTAGAAAACTATACTTAATGTGCGAGTAAGTTTGTTCTTTTGAAGCCAAGTATACTATGTTTATCAAAAATCATATAATAGTTGTAAAAAATAGGCACATGAAGCACCCTCTCTTCAGAGGTTGTGGTGGGTTATAGTTATGCATAATTGCATACAATTAAGAAGATGTAGACAGATGGAAAAAAAATCTTAAAGTACCAACAACTATTGTATAAAGATTGAGGAGAAAAACGAATGACAACTATGGTATTGTAACATATTAAAATCAAGCATTTTGGACACAAACAAAAACAGAAAGAAATGCTAACACTATCCCTTGTTTTTTTTTTGACTAAACATAAATTGAGTTGATTGAGACCTAACCAACTTGCTATATTTTTCTTATCAAATTTGATTGATGTTGTTTTTCTTTGTCAAAAAGTCTGGATTCATTTATTTTATTTTCTTAAATTAAACTTCATTTTTTTTTCTTATTTGTGATTATGATTTCTTTCATTGTTTGGTTTGACAGATACTTAGATTATTGATGTTATCATTTTTCCTTTAAAGAGTGAAGGAAAAAAAAAAAAAACCTCATACATACTACCCTACAAATCTACAATTATAGTCATCTCCCTTAAAGAAAGTACTTTCAAATTAACCATATCCTTAATTATAATTATTCCAGAAATACTATACTAAAATCATATAAAATCAAGAAACAACATAAACTTTTCTCTTCCTCCTCAAACTAACTGCAAAATTACATATATATAGGAAATGGAAAACTTGCCAACTGCTAACTACCCTGACTACCTGGCCTACTAAGCCTTAATCCAAAGAAAAAATGCATGCATGATAGTGGTGGTCATGCTCCATAAGTAGCCTAATTCAAGGAAATATGATGCTACATCTAATCTAATAATTGTTGCTACGATAAACTCTAAAGACATGCGGTGCTAGCCCACGGTACGTATCAGGTTGGATAGCCGCTCATAGTAAATTTTGATCATCACGTGTAATGCTCAATCAAGTACGGTCGCAAATATTAAATCAAAAGTTTAAGACGCTAAATGTGGTAATATAAACCGGTTGAATAGCTGCTAACAAAGAATTTTGATCATTACTTGTAATGCTCAATCAAGTACGGTTCAAACGGGTTGGATGGATTAGGTTCTGTTACTAGACAACACTTTTAGATCCTTTTTTTTCTTACCTTAAAAAATGTGATTAAAAACTGATTTTATCAGAAAAAGAAAAAAGAGGCTTGACCTATCCAACCCAGTAAGCATATTTGCCTTTAACATGTTTTTCAACCATAATTTTCACCCTATATCATTAAACAATAAAATCCACCACATACTCTTCCTGTTTCGCTATCAAGGTCTATCACACGAGAAACATGCCTATAGTGATTTTAACTACCAACTTCACATACTCATGATTCACCTCCCTTCAGTCTCTGCTCAAAGCTAAACAAGAAAGATAGTACTTGACATGAACATCAACTGTCATATGTTCAAACACCTATAGGATCATTAAGAAAAACAATACTTGACATGAATGTCGACCATCAAATGTTCAAACACTAATTAGATCAAAAAACCATCAAATGTTGAAACACCAATACACCATAGGATCACATCAAGAACCACAGTACTTGACATGATTGTCGACCACAAACGTTAAAACAACTACAAGATCATCCAGAAAAACAGTACTTAAGACGAATGTGGACGATCCAACGTTCAAACAGCGATAGGATCACATCAATCACATCCTCGAGTTTCAGACTAAAAGATATGAGTAGTAACACATATGGATGCAACTTCTACTGTTAACAAGTATCAGATAGTACATAGCATGTTTAACATGAAGAGAACCAAAAATATCTTCTTAGACTACTAGTGACAGCACCGTTTACATCTTATCTCAATAGTAACAGATATGGATGCAACTTAAACACTTTCACTGTTTACAAGTATCAGATAGTACATAGAGTTCATCTCTACATTAGAAAAGAACCAAAAAAATATCTTCTTACTAGTGACAGTACCATTTACATCTTATCTGAATAGTATTTACAATGTCTAGAAAACTTACCTACCCATTAATGATACAACAATATCTTACAAAGTACTTTTCTCCAAAACTGGAAACTGAAACTACACGTACGGTTCGTTAAAAATGATCAGGACTTATATAAATATCCAGCATGCCACTAAACTAAAGAACGGATTTACGTTTTGAATGTATGAAAGCCCAACTATGATACAAATTACAAAGCAGTCTGGTTTCCATAAAATTGTACCATGAAAAAATCTACTGCACAGGTGAATTCACCTTTTTGGAGTCCTTTAGTTAGTCGTGGGGCTCTTCTGCAAACAAAGAAAAACACAAATTAAGACAATCAGATTATTTTGATAAAAAATTAACAGCCTACTTTTCAATTAGTCCCTCATCGCTTACATTTTACTGTCTCATCTTACCATATAACTTTTAGAAGTTGTCTTACCCAACTTGTAACCTTGTTTTCATGTATATAACGTAGCAAAATTTAGCTTGTAAAATGATACTGATATAAGAATTTGCTAAACCACAGTTGCATTATGTTCGATCAATCAAAACAATTGTCATTAAGTCATTAACTCATTATAGAACCCAAATCGTGATACATCACTCGTAAGCTAAATTATGCCATAGGTTGACAGAATTTTTCCACCTTTTTAGGAATCTAAAATGTTTAAGAACAAACATGTTTTTAAAGTTTGATGATTGAATAAAGCATGGAGAAATAAGTTATCTTATAAGGGACAACATGAAAAAAGGATGTTATTTTAGATTTTTGCATTAGAGAAACTAAGATAATTGCCATATAACTGTTACGTAATTAAACTTTTGTGATAAAAGTTTGGTGTATCATTAGCTTGACTAAAGAATATAAGAACCTCTGGTTTTGTTTGCAATATGAGGAGAAAAAATACTATCTACCACAATCCACTTTCAAGCTGCTATCTTTATTGCCCCTATCTCGTCGATCTTTGAGCTCTTGTGCTGCAAAATGAACATGATAAGTAAATGGAAAAACAGAGATCCAAGAATAATCGGTGAGAAATCACAAAAGAGCTCTTTAAATGCATCCCAATTACCTTACTTTTCTTCTGCTTGTGAATGTCATTGACATCTTCGTTTCCATCATGCTTTCTTTTCTGAAACAATTTGAAGGGACAACCCACACCGATGATCACTAAACTAGAGTGGCAACTCTATACCAATTATGTTATATTAGGTTTTGGGGTTATGTTTTATCTCTAATGGATCAAAGTAGTAAAATTAGTAAACTCATCCAAAATGCATTTTGAAAGGAAAAAAAACTCATCCAAAGTGTATTTTTAATGCATAAAACCTCCTGAATCAATGTATTCAAAAAAACTGACATACTAATCATAAGTCAAAATATTGAATGACAACATTTGGCATCTGCCCAAATCGACCTGTGCCAATGGAATTACTAATTTTGACCCGTTATTAAAATAGCTGAGATTCGTTATGTCTCATTAATACGTAATATCTTTGGTCACCAAAGGAAAGCACAGCCACCTATAATCAACACTCTTTAGCAATCAACAAAGTACATCTCCAGAACCAAATGATAACTATGCAACATTAATGCATACTCTAAACAAAATTTGTTACATAAAAGTACCATATTGACCAAGAAGTTTTTTGATTTTATCTGAAAATGAGTTATGAATGTTAAGAGGTAGTCTTTGAAGGCTGAATGCAGAATCTGTAAGACTGTTTAGTAACTAAATTAGTAAAAAAAAAGTAACTAACACCCAATGCCGTCTTCCGCAGGTTTTGGGTCCCAATACCATGATGATGTATGGGGGAGGTTAAGATGTAGACAGCCTGACCCCTACCTGAGGTAGACAAGTTGCTTCCAGGTGCTATCAAAGATAGAAAAGGACCTCCGGCCTTGCAAGGCATGAGGATAGAACCCTTGACCTCTGTCTTCAGAGGCAAGGTGTGTAACCCTTTATCCAACCTTGCTGGGTTTTAGTAGTAAACTAATAAAAATCACAATTCCCATGAAGTATAAGGACCAGTTAATCATAGCCCTTTACAGATTCTTCATAATATTGAGATTAATGTGCATGCTTTAAAAAAGAAAATGAGTATAAGATGTGAAAAGCATCTAACCTTCTCATGGTGACTACTTTTATCCTTCTTTTTCTCCTTGTCCTTGTCTTTACTTCGATCTTTATGTCGATGTTTGTGTTTCTTGTGCTCTTTGTCTTTATCCTTCTCTTTGTCTTTATCCTTGTGCTTTTTATGTTTCTTTTCCTTGTCTTTTGATTCACTTCTAGATTTTCCAGCTATAGTAGGCATCCCCTTCTCAGACTATGACACAACACAAGACATGTATATAGACCAGGATATTACATAATCGTAGAAAGTAGAGGTGGCAGTTATGACTCATTTACTTATGAACAGCTTTATATAAGTTATTCTGTTGTCTTTAACAGGTCAAATAGGCCATACGAACAATAAGGTACAAATGAAAAAGGATTTTTAAAAAGAACGACTCAACCTGCTTTTTTCAAATATTGTGTGTCATCTAGGAAATTCAGATAATTACTTTCTTCAAATGGTTCGCCAAACACTATTCTCCCTGATAATGATTGTTTTAGAAATGCCATTATGACATAATTTCCTCAAAACGCGATAACAAACACCATATTAATACAATACTATTTACAGAAAATGAAAATGTGTCTCCTATCAGCCCGACCAACTTGCTTCAACCCAAACAAATACCCACTTTGACCAGGTAGCCAAATTACCCACAAAAAGTAAAAACATAATCGAAATCTTACAGCTGGCAGGTCAACAGGTGCAGTCTCCCTCAGCTGAAAGGCTTCCGTAAGGACACTAAGGTCAAATGGTTGTATGCGTGTGTTTGTATCTCTAGAATGTGATGTGTTGTGAATAAGCTGATCTAACTGCATTCCTTCGCCTTTTCTGATTTCTGTGTCTCCAACAGCATGGTGAAGGTAATGTGTATCTGAAATTGACAAAGGAAGTGACTTCTTGCAGAAGAACTCATAGTGGGGTAACAATTTATAGTAACTTATAAGATCCACAGCGCCCGTGAGTTCCCTTGGTCCTAGATTACAAAAAGCAATAATGAATAAGAAAAAGTATACAAAATCCAATAAGCAACAACTGTACACATGGACCTGATTTGGGTGGTATGTCATATGTGGCTGCTTGATGTGCGTTACCAAAGTGATTATGTGTTGAAGGGAGCACAAGTCTTTTAACTTGTGTACAATGAAGAAGGTAAGTAGTAATTTTGTCATAAATAATACGAATCAGTTTAGAACGGTTTTCTTAAGAATCAGTTTAAAATGGTGTTCTTATGGCTAGTATGAAAGTGACTATCCAAGACTGTAAAATAGGAATCAAATAAACTGTCTTGGATAATCACTTTCATACTGATATAAAGGAATCATTCCTATATATCAGATAGCCAGAGGCAGAATTTGCTTATCCAAACATTAAAAATGTTGATTGCAACTTAGAGTAGAGATAACCAGTTACAAAATGAAAATCCAAACACCTCCTTTGACATGTGTTAGTCAAGGCATCCAGATGCGAAAAGAGAAGTAACAAATTCTGATGTCTGGATTGAGTAAGAATAGTTCCTATTAAAGACATCTTATGCAACCTAGTAGTATTGTTTTTGTACATCAAATTCATCCATTATAACATTATTATTTTCCCAACATAGGGTAACCAGAGTGGTTTCTTTATGTATGATTTCAACAGAATAAACCAAATAAGAGAACAGTTTAAAAAAATGCTATACGTAACCACAAAGCTTGATGGATATACTAAACTTTAAGCATGGAGAATAAAGTATTTGAACTTTGCAACTTACCTTTTCCAAACTTCTTACTTTCTGGATCCATCAATCAGTGTCACGTATGAGGATATACTATTATCATCCGATAATCTTCGGGAAGAAATACAAATAGCTTCCAATCCTAGATTCCTGGCCAAAAACTTTATGTCCCGACTTAGATTTAATAAATAAGACACACAACCAAAACATATATTAAGATGTTCACACCAAATACATCTAAGTTTTACAAAAAATACATTATTTATACAAGTATCCCAAGAAGACAAAACTCGTCAAAATGCAGCATGCGCTAAAAAACATGAAAACAAAGAGAATACTCTAAGAAGAGTTACAACTTATAGGTGTGAAAATTGTTTAGTTTGGCAATTTATCTTGGAAAACCTTTTACTGTATATCAGCTAGGGCCTAGGGATACTAGTGGTTTGCCTAACTCCAGGACCCGAAGTCCTTCATCTTGAACCCACATTTTGACTTTAATTTTTTACACCCCAAAGCTTACATTGTAACAAATTCACGCCTTATATTAGTTGTTCAAACTATGCCAAATTAATATACAAGATTTTGACGATACATGCTAAAAATGGAACCGTCCTTTACAATGTGCGGTTATGTAACTTAAAAGATTCGCGAATAATATATCCTTTTCATATCAAGGTTACTCATTACACCCTGGATGTGTTATCGTTATATGTGTCACAAATGCTGAAAACTATATCTAATATTAATGTGGGTCAACCGTTACAACTAAGGCAGAAAGCAAAAAAACGGGCTAAACCATGAAAAGAAAGATTAATCCTAAGACGAGACACGAGTTACAACGTATACAGATTCAAATCATTTAGTTTGGTACATTATCCCGAAAATTTGATACTGTATATCAAATACAAATACTATATCATACTCCAGAGTTGGCAGACTCATTTATGGAAAATGGGCCGAGAGTATGCTAAACTTTAATCGGGCATAACTTATATCTATCAAAGAGCTACGGCTATCCTGTTGCTTGAAAGATTTAGTAATATATCATTTCCAATTTGAAAGTTAGTCCTCACACTTTGTCTATGTCTGTCCTTAGGTTCAACGTCACGAATGCAGAAAACTAAATCTAACATTAGAAATGTGTGTCAACTTTTAACCATTACGACTAATCCCGAAAGCAAAAAATAATAAATCCATATATGCATATAATATATATATATATAATATATATATATATATATATAATATATATATACAGTACACACACATTACTCCTTTACTCATGTCCTCATCACAAAGGCACAAAATAAATAGTAACCTACAGTTTTCCCAATTTCCCAATATGGAAAGAAAAACAACCTATAAACAGAAATATCACAAACATCAAATTTCCAAATCTTATGATCTATAAACTTAATAACACCTCCCAAAAAAGTCAAAATCATATTCATTTTGACTACCAGTTAACTTAAAAACCCTAAACTTAAATTTTTCTAATTTCAATCCAAAATTTCAAATTTCACAAATTAACATCAAAAAAACTAATTTTAACACATACCCACATCAGATTTAGGGACTTAATACAATAAAGTTAAACTTTATTTGAATATTTAGCATAGGAATGAATCTTTGATAGTTTTAGTAGATGTGAAGTAATGGGTGCTGCTGTACTTGTTGAATGATGAAAAGCGGTTAAAAATTACCTGATTCGGAAGATGTTGAGCTTGAATTTTGAGCTAATTTTTGAGGTAAATTATGAAATTTGTGTTTGTGTTTGGGTGTGTGTGTGTGTGTGTGTGTGTGTGTGTTTTCGTGGTCTTGGTGTCTTGGCTGAAAATGAAAATGAAAATGGAAATGAAAATGAACCCTAAAAAAGGTTGGAAAGGATTTGGTGTTTTTTGTAATATAAAGGAAGGGACTAAAATATGGAATATATATAGTCACATGACTAACACTCAAAAGAAGCCTAAATTTTGTTGAGCTAATTAGAGGTGTAATTTGGCATGGACCTCGGAATAAAGCAAGTAATTTTGACACGGAATCTGTTAATACGACACGACACGACCTGTTCTTAACAGGTTTTGTGTCTTAACAGGTCCGGACCTGTTAAGACCTGTTAAGATTCGTGTCTTAACAGATCCGGACCTGTTAGGACCTGTTAAGACCTGTTAAGATTATACATATATATAAAATACTAAGAATTGATATTATGATTTGATATATGATTTTTATAAGGTAAATGTCTATGAACTTTTGTAATGTAAGGATTATTATCGCTATATAATAGTTGAGATTTGTAAGAGTTTTTGTATCGTTAAAGTTTTTTTTTAATATTAGTCAATAGTTCTATAAAATATATGTTAACAGGTTTCTTAACATGTCTTAACAGGTGCACCTGTTAATTTTCGTGTCGTGTTCGTGTTTGAAAAAAATGACACGATTAGTTAACAGGTCGTGTTCGTGTTTGATCTTAACAGGTTCGTGTCTTAACAGGTTTCGTGTGACCTGTTATGCCAGCCTTACCTCAGAAGTGTTTAATTCGAGTCGATAATGTTAGCCAACATAAAATATTTTATTGATTAGAAAATTTTGATGTTTCCATAAACGATTTCAAACTTAAAATCTCTTAAAATAAATATGACAAATGTTAAATGTATCCTTAGGACTCTACTTAACGTAGATAAATAAATTGCATGTTTTCATATCAAAGTAGATTGAAGTCCTTAGATGTGTTTAGCAAAAACCAATAAATTTATTGATCGATTATGAAAAAATATAGAAATAACTCGAACAATATTTAGTTATGATATCTGAATTTTTGGTTATGAGATCATCTCATTTCACAACCCAATCTAACATACTATTCATTTAAAAAAATTTCTTATATGAACTCAGCCCAATTAAATTCAATTTTTACACCTTCATTAATAACTCAAACAAACTATATTTTCTAAACAAATAAATGTTTCATATTTACAATTAACCTTATCAAAAATAAATATTGTTTTATATGCTTGGTGGTAGCAGATAAATTTGTTAAGATGTTTGTATAATTCTTTGGATATAGCCATATAGGTATACATATAATATTGTATGTATCTTTTGGGGATATTTGTTTTGAGAGAAATGAAATCGTAATGAACATACTTATATAATTAAAAATAATATTATGTATTTAAAAAATATAATGTAATTAAAAAATGGTCGCGTCAATGATTAAGATGTTATTATTTATGGTAATAAATAGAAGTTTATTGATAAAAAAGTAAAAAGTTTAAAAGTCATTGGTATTTTGGTGAAGTTATCCAAAAAAATTGACTTTCCAAGTAAAAAAATATACAGTTCTTATATTTTGATTTTTGACGCAAGCAAGCAAACCCAGAATTCTATTGTGAACCAAATCGGAAACACCCGCCCTCAAAATTATACTCACAACACCACCGTCTTCCACCGGCGTTCAACCGAACTCCGCCGTTACTTTTCCGGCGACTCTCATCTTCACCGGTTCATCAACCATATATTAGTAAAAAGGTACAGCTTTCGTTGATCTCCTAATCCCCTTTACAAAACCCATATCTTAATTTTGTTTATAAAACCCTAGTTTTACGTGCTTTATTGAATTCTTATTTATTTATTATAAATTAAATCCACCAATAGGCTTGTATTCATTATTTTATAATCTTTATCATATAAAAATATGAACTTTAATAATCACTCATGTAAATATTAGCATATAAAATTTGTTAAAAAATTTGTGTTGGTGATCATATATAGGGTTGTGTGTTTGGAAATGTATATCCATACCCTAATATATATATATATATATATATACGTATACATACACACATATATATATATATATCACACACGCATATATATATATATATAGGATTTATCAAGTTTTTGGCCTTAGAACAGCTTAAGTTAATATGCTTATGTTGTATCATAACACAATGTAGGAGATAGTGTGCTTATCAGCTTATGATGTATAGTAACACGAAGATTTCTTAAAAAGCCGCCAAGGGATGAGGGTTTATAAAAAAAATGGTTTATTTAGCTTTTGAATAGCTAATATACAAACGATGTTTGGATAATGCATACATCAATAATAGCTCTTTAGCTTTATCTAAACACACTTGCTATTAAGTTCATCTAAAAAAGCCAGGCCAAACACCGGTTAATGGGTTTTTCTCTTTTGGATAATGTGGCAACTTGTATGGATGCCACATCAGAATAAGTACCACCTGATACATACCGTCTCTATTTTTAAAAGTTGAATACATGTCCAAGCGCTTATCAATAAGAAATTGTCTTCTAGTTGGTTTTGAAGGCGGTGGCATTTAGAAAGTATATGGTTTTAAATTTTAAATCCCATTTAGAGTTAAGGATAAACCCGATTCAGGAAAAAAAGTACCTGGGTGAAGGTAGACAACTGGACATTGATTGGACCACTAGGTGAACTTGATTTACATCTACCTCGCACAGGTGGTGTGACCAAATCGGGGTTGCCTGAATTTCAATCTTTTGGGTATATATATAACTAGGGGTTGGGTATTGTAAAACAAGTATTAAAGTAAAACAAATAAGAAAAGATCTTGACCCTTAGATCATGGTGAAATTAATGCACGAAGATTCACGAAACAATTGATGCACGATGATTTTCATGATGCACGGTGATTTTCAGTGAAGAGAAACCTATTGTTTTATTTGTTTTACTTTAATACTTGTTTTATTTTACCTAAAACCTATATAACTAAGGTGTTTTTTTGTGAGACCATGGTGTAGTTTTATTGATAGAATTTTACCTATAGTTATTAACTTACTAGTTTTTTTATACAGGAACAAAGTAAAGTGAAATGAAATACGGATTAAACTTAAGAGGACCTTCCTCCCAACAAAAGAAGCAACCTGTCAAACTTCCTCGCCCTTCTGCGCTTGGGTTTGGTGACGACGATGACGATGATGTTGAGAGAGAGATTTCTCGACAGGCTGGCAAGAACAAGGCTCTTAAGGATGTAAGTCAGCCATGAAAATGTAATATTTTTTTTCCGTATAGGTGTATGTTTTATCTTCAACGGGTCAAATAAACATGTACCAAAAAGGAAACGAATCAAAATTGGCTGAATTGTATTGTTAATGCATACAACCTACTTTTGAAAGTTCAATTGCTATTGTAACGATATGTATCTTCTGTAATCATATTTAACACAAATTGTCTAAAAATTATTTAGAGCATTGACCAGTATGGGACCAAACCATACCGGAAAGTACATTGACCTGTTACCCAGAAGCCCCATTTTACCATCCTTACTTTCACGAGTCTCCGTTTCTTATCATTTGTGTATGTTGTTTTGTCTAGGTAGAAGAGCAACATAAGAAAGCCTTAGAGGAGGATCCTTCGGTGTTTGATTATGATGGTGTATATGATGAGATGAAGGAGAAAGCAGTTCGTCCTGTAGCACAAGATAGACAGGAAAGGAAGGTATCATATATATTTTCACTACTTAAGTACTTATGAGTGTTTTAGCAATATATATTGATGCGAATCTTCTATGTTGGAAGTTTACTACCATTTTGTTTAGTTTAATTGAATATATCCAATATGTAATTATTAAAACATAGTGGAAGTTTGATCCTTTTACTTTTGAAGGGGTTGATTGGGTTGCCCCCCTCCCCTCGTCCCAAATAGGTCAAAACTGAAATAAGTCAATCAAAAGTTTAAGCTAAAAGGGAATGGGTAAAACATGTCAAGTCATCTGATGTCTACTTATAGTTTTATTTATGTTAGACTAAATAACCGATTGGATGATTAGTGACAAGGAATGGTTCAATCATTATTTTACAGTAGCTATAGTTTGTAGGGGTAAGAGTAAAAGCGAACTTGTGAGTATTATGGGCTGTTTTCTCTGCAGTAGTAAAGGCAGCAATAGTAGTCATTGTTGTTGCAGGGTTTTTTTGTAATTGGAGAATTAGGGTTAATTTGGGGTTAGAGGCTGAGGTATCCTAAGCTCTGATACCATGTAAAGCCATGTGTATCGATTGATCAACAAAGGGTTACAATAAGCCCAATATAAAGAGCCTGATATTACACATAGAAGTATAAACTAAAGACAAATACTTAGTCTAACATTTTATTGCATTACAATATCTAAATTATTGTTGTTACTGGCTTACTGCAATCATAATTAAAACATTAGTTCCTTATTTTAAAAGATTTGACAAAATAGCTTTGTTGTATCTCCTTGCCCTGGCCGCGCTGGATTATCCATGGTAACAATGACACGGTCTGACACATTATCCAAACTGTACGATGCTGAATGTTGTCACTTTTAGTGGTGATATAGATATATGCAGTATAAATATATGAAGCCTTTTTCTATTGCTAACTGTATGTACCTCTTGTTACAGCCAAGGTATATTCAAGCATTGATTGATAAAGCAAAAGAGCGTGAGCGAGAACATGAGATAATATATGAGAGAAAGCTTGTCAAAGAGAGGGCTAAAGAAGACCACCTTTTTGGGGACAAGGACAAGTTTGTGACTAGTGCTTACAAAAGGAAACTCGCAGAGCAAGCAAAATGGTTAGAGGAAGAACGTTTGCGTCAACTTCGGGAAGAGAAAGAAGATGTAAGTTGCACTTTCCTTTC
>CM067171.1:110239698-110284839 GCA_034093135.1 Erigeron breviscapus
GTGAAAGTGAGCATGATGAGGAACCCTTAGATGCATATTACAGCTTTATGAGCTTACGTAGTTTCTGGTACAATGAAGGCGTAGATACAGGAGTTAGGTATAAAATAGGATTAAGTGAGTTACATAGGGAAACTAGTGTTGAGAAATTGGAGAAAATCTTAGAAGAAACCGAGAAAGGAATGAAAAAGGGTAAAAAGATATTAGTTAAAGTGAATAGATTTCTCGACAGCATAGGATGGAATGATGTGGAAGACCGACCTTTATCTAAGTTTAACCCTTATTTGTCCACAAATGCCCTAGGAGACCCGACAATATTTCAAGTTCATTGTTTAGTACAAACATATCTCGGGCGTGAAGCTTTCATAGATGCTAGGGCAAGAGTGAATATCCTTCCCATGACATAGGTACTAGCAAATACAATAAGTATCTAGGTAAGGTAAATTGGGAGGATAAAGTGATTAAGATTTTTAAGAAGGTCAATATTATAGTTAGGGGATTTGTTAAGGAAATTGTGATATCTATAGACGGTCTAAAATTCCCAACAGAGTTCTATTTAGTGAAGGAGAACGTTGTCACTAGGAAGAATGTCATTTTAGGGCAACCCTTTTTAAAGACCGCATGTGCTGATATAAATATTGAGTTAGGAGAATTAATGTTACAGTCAGGGATTAATATATTGAAGGTTAGTAAGAAGGACATAAGTGAACATAATCCCTAAGGTTTTGACTGTAAGACTAAGGTTGCCAAGGACAAGGAGAAAGGATGAATATCGAGTCATACTTGGAGGACACATCCAACATTTACATTCGATACAACTCAACGGGAACCGGCCCCCGGCCGACCCCGCCTTCTCCTCAACCTAGTTCCAAAGCCGAGTCTGGCTGAAGACTCGTTAAACTTAGTGCTTCTTGGGAGGCAACCCAAGCCGTATTTTTGTTTTTTGGGTAAATGGGGGTAGTCCCCGTTAACTTTTATATCACCCAAAAACATTACAAAACAAGTAGTACGACTGAGTTATCGTACTAGTTCATATATAGGACATGCCCTATATATGTTAACAAGAAATACAAGGGAAAATCAACTTGAGGCAACCCAAGCTTTGTTTAGTTTATTTTTATTTTTATTTTTATCTTTTTAGGAATTTGTGACTAATTGCAATTAAGCTTATTGTTTTGAATTTTATCATTTGTGATCTGTTTTGTATGAGATTATCTTTAGATTCACATATGCAAGCTTTGAATGGATTGAAGAAACAAGTAACTCAATTGCAATCGTTTCAGTTTTATTTTCATTTTATTTATGTTTTAGCTTGTTATTTCGTTTTGATATTTTGATTGAAGTGTGCAGGAGTATTTTGTTTTCTAGTCTGAAGGATAAGCTATACACTTGGTCAAAAGCTAAGTGTGGGGGCGTGTCGGCACCGAGTCGTGAGGAAAGTCAGACGTCGAAACAAGTGCAGGAGGCACCAGCGCCGCTCAACTGGACATCCAGCGCCGCTGGAACTGCTACGAAGCAGTCCAGCGCCGCTCACCTGAAGGACCGACGCCGATAGACCTGCTACGCAAGCAGTCCAGCGCTGCTACTATTGCCACCAGCGCCGCTATCAGCTCCAGCCCGCAAACCATATCGCGAAAAAACCAAAAAAAATCAGAAAAATCCAAAAAAAAAAAAAATCAGAAAATACCAAAAAGAGAAGAAGATGGAGAAGCAGAAGAGGATCGCCATCAAATGGAGTCGACTCAACCTTTGAAGAATCATTACCAGTCGCAGTCACTCCACACATGCCATCTTCAACATTTCATGCAATCTAAACCCGGGAAGTTTCGTTATTCCTTTTTCTTTTTAAGTTTTTCCTATTTCCCTTTATGTTTTTCAATGTTACAATTTAAGTGTGGGGGGATGGAATAGGAAAAACCCGGTGTTTTATTGTTCGAATATATAAGTTTTCTACTACTTAATTCATGCAAAAATTTAAATTTTTCTTGTGTCAAAAACATTTTGAGAATAAAAGCTTTGCAAGTTGACAAAAGATGACGATAATTAAGCAACATTAGCTTTGGTAGATGAACGGTTAGTTAACTGTTAGTTTAACTATAGATTTGTGGCTGTTCATTTTTCCAAATGGATTAGAGCTTAGACTAAAACTGTATGCGATTATGTTTGCCATAGCACATTTAACCGGACTTTAATATGCCTAGCAATTAGAACTATCTAGTTATTAGTATAGGTATATTAATTGGACTTTAATGATATAAGTGCTTGTGTAGGAACTATTTTTAGATGTATGGTTCGTCTTAATTCTTACACTATTGATTGTAAACTAGTTGCATACTGAGTAAGTATATGAGTCATCTGGGATCTCTGATAATGTCTATTGCATGAATAAATGTAGAAAATCTTAAGAAAGACAATCGGTAGATTAATAAAAGAGTTCAAAGAACTATTAACGAGTAAAATTATACACATCAAGTTATGTCGCTTTGCGCGTGGGGAACCACCGACCTGTCACCGCTGTCTTGATGTAAGGTATAAACTCTAACCATTAGTTGAGTTATGTCGCTCTGCGTGGGGAACCACCGACCTGTCACCGCTGTCTCAACTATTAAAGATGATAATTGTATAACTGCTTTAGTGTTTATCTAGCGAGCATGACTGTAGTGTGAGAGTATATCTAAGTAGTGAAGCACAAGTACAACTAATAATAAGATATAAATGCCTTGCTAGTAGCTAGTAGATCTAATTGATATACAAACTTTAATTAAGTGCTTAACTAGTCAGCAGAAAGAAGTAAGATTGAGCTGTAGGACATGTGGAATTATAGAACGGTTTTAGAGGTATTAACACGAATATAAGGTTAACTTTTAGTTTTGATTGACTGATTATCTTTACCTCTAGCTATAGCTTACTGATTTTGTCTTAAAGCTTTCTCAAATCATTTTGCATGACTAATCTTTGAAATGTTTAGAAAAGTAAAATAACTTACACTTAAGTTGTCCGCTCATCATTGTTTATTTTTTCTTGGACTATTTGCTTGAGGACAAGCAAACTTAAGTGTGGGGGTATATGATGAGCGTCCATTTTGTGATAATTTCCCCCATCATAGGCCACATTTTAATGTCTAAATGAGTTAATATTCGTGAACTGTTGGTACTTAATGGATTCGATATAAATGCAGGTTCACGGAAGATGCGAACGAGGGTGAATGGCATCTATCAACTCAACATGAAGGCTGATGAAGTTACAAGACACAAGGAGGCAAGCCGGAAGTCGAATGAAGCAAATCGAGAAGACGAAACAGCTGCTAGCGCCACTGGCACTCACATCGGAAGGCTCCAGCACCGCTGGGCGACCCAGGTCCAGAATCGACTTTCGCATTAAAAATAGAACAAAAACCCTCAAAACCCTAGGAGAGAGCAGATCCAGCAGCCCTAGTCGACACCCATAATTGCCTAGGTCGAAATTTGCAGATTCCAAGGAGGATTTGGAGCTTCTAACACCTCTTGATCTTCATCTTCAACCTAGATTTCTTCTTTTATTTTACTTTCTAGTTGGTAAACAATGTCTTTCATCTTTTCAGACTTTGTTATTCCTTTAATAATATCAGGCTAGTAGGCTGAATACTTGTTTGGATTGATGTGATCATGTAGACTTTTATTTATTCTATTTTACTTGTTAGATCTGTTGGATAGTGATTACTGTTTGTCGTAAATCCATGGTTAATGAGTTCTTCATATTGTTATAGGTTCTATATCTCAATTCTGATGATCGGTCTATAATCATACACTAGGACTAATACATAAAGATGGAAAACACTAATCGGTCTTTAATTAGATGTAAAAGGTGATTCAGTTCTGGACGGATCCAGAACCATAATAATTAGAATAAGTTGAACATGATACTTAACAATGTCAGACGCGATCTAGTGACATGGAAACGTGCACTATGGTCACCGGAGGGAATTATTATCTGGTCATGGCTTAAGAGCCGGGTATATTAAAAGACAAATATGTAACACAAACTTAGGTTAATAAAGCTTAAACAATGAATCTAACGAGAATTTGTTTAAAGAGTAGTGTGAGTCTAACGACATCACTACTTACATAGGTAAAGTGAATCTAACGAGAATCTGAGCCGTGAATAAGTTTTCCAACAGACTAGCAGTAAATAGGGTAGTAATTGTCGTATCATGTGATCGGAGATGCCAAACAAGTATTTATTTTTAATTACTTTTATTTGCTTTTCAATTTCATTTACTAGATTAAAAGAAGCTTCTCGCTAGACCAAGCGGTTGCGTCTTCTATTTTACTTTCATTTCAGTAGTTTAAATAGGAAGTCGTGACAACCCCCAACCGCTAGAATTACACATTATATTAGACTAGGTAGTGCAAGCGTCCATGCGAACGATCCTGTACTTACCACAACACTAGCTACATTCGATCGGGTTCTCTGCTCGTTAGTGTGTGTTTAGTTTGAGGTATTTACTTGTACAACTTTTATAAATATTAAAACCAGTTTTTTTTTTTGGTTAATGGGATACCCCTGTAAATTATATTCCATCACCAAAAACATTACAAAACAAGTGGTGGAGCTGAATGCTCACCAGTTCATACATATGACATGCCATATGTATGGAATCAAACAAGTACTAGATATCAGCTATATGGACACTATAGTATTACAATATGAAACAATGGAAAACTATCTTAAACAAATACATCAGCTGGTATCACGCTTTCATCTCTTGATGAAGGCAATCTCTCGTGGCACCTTCCAAGCTTTTAACCAATGATCAACCACCCTAGTATTCTTGAATCGGAGTGTCACTAACTTGAGTCGAATAGTAGAAATAATGTGATCAATAATCACATCAGGTGGTCTCGTCTGATGTGTGAAAAGGCGTAGATTTCTTTCTTGCCAAACAAAGTAAGCCGTAGCCGCAACAAGTAACCTCCCAATCACATTCTTGAAAGATCTCGACTTCGATTTGATGATCAGCCAATGTAGTACATCTTCCCATTTGTCAGATGGAACTTCAGCCAAGATCTTTATTTTGCTCCAAATATGTGAAGAAAAAGAACACTCAAAAACTAAATGATCATGAGAATCTGGACCTTTTTTACACAACGAGCAGCACATGAGATTGAAGTTAGCATTTCCATTCTTGTTCCATTGCATAAGCATATCTTGGGTCTTAAGCTTTTTACTCACAATCAGCCATACAAGAAATGCATGTCTAGGTATACATTGAGAAAACCACATAACGTTCGTCCATGGCACTTCAGCTTGTCTCGCTCTAATAGTATCCCAACATTCTTTAGACGAGTAATTCTTGAAATTACCTTCGACATCCACCCAGCCAAGTTCATCCTTTATGTCAGATTGTAGCATTGGCCCTGGTATGCTGTCCAAAATTGGGTATTCAATTCGCCATTGATCTGGCCATATCCATACCCCATTATTACACAAATCAGCCACCCGAGAATTAAGGGAAAACCCAGCTCGAACAATCTGCCTAGACGAAATCATTGGGCTCAATGGACATTGCTTAACCCATCTATCAAACCATACTGACGTGTCTTTCCCATTCCCAAGTTTTGACCAAACAAAAGGTCTGATTAGATGGCGTAGCTGAAGCATTTTACGCCATCCCCAGCTGCAGTTAGACGGTTGAGGAACATCCCAAAAACTCCTACCTTTAAGCCTATAAGAGTGAATCCATTTAACCCATAACTGTAACACCCCGACTAAGGCGGAACACGAGATGTCACAGAACGACATGGTACAAAAGACTTAATTATAAAACATCACCATAAGGTTTCAAATGCCATTCAAATCCAAAAGGTTACAAGTTCAAGTTGACGTTTAATAAACATTACATAACCAAATTCATTATCAAAAGATCAAATGTTCGCATTACTAGTCCAACATGCAACAATTAAACACATCATCCATGAGGCGGTCCAAAAGCTAACTTACTGCCCTAGACCTGAAAAGCATGAAGAAAAAAGTGTCAACTACGAGAGTTGAGTGAGTTCATAGGTTTATGCTAACAACACACATATATTTAATCCAATTCAAGAAATAATATGTCATAAAATTTCCAAGAATTCCATCATACTGTCCATACCCAAACCGTATGTTCAAACAATTTCCATCCATAATAATATCAATACCTCTTGGTCAATGGTAAGACTACCATGACATAATTTGATGAGATTGTTCTTGAGCCACTACTAAGACCGGTTATGTCCCAATAATCAAATATATAGTCCCAATGATAAGATAATGATAAGCACATGCTGTCAATCACGTGCATAAAGATAACCAAGGGTCGTGCCATGGAGACGACCATAAATATGTAGTAGTTAGAGCACCGCGAGGCCAGACTGGCAATGAAGGTGGCCACAAAGGCAGACCAAACATCCCACCATTACCTATAATAGTAGATGAGGGGACAAATCCTAGTTGCGCAACCCTCTAACTACAGGCCTCAAATGAGTTAATAGTAGTGTACAAGGGGACCACCGTTTGACAGTACTCAAGCTCATCATATAACATATAACACGTTGAACATACAATATAATTCCTATATCATTATCATTATTTCAAAGAATCATTTCATAAGAGAAAGTCATTTTAATTAATCATGCTTTTCACCCCGCAAGTAAAACATATAAAAGAGTTTGAAAGGGGGATATGACTCACTTGATTTGAGAGTGTTAGGGGCTGATCAAATGCGAGATCTTCGTCTAGTCTTGTTGCTCCCCAAGCAAGCCTAAACCATGGTGTATATTCACGACGTAAGTTCGCGTGACATGAACTAGTGACTAGATCATGAGATGTATACTAGTAGACTTGCCCATCTTTGTTGTTATTAGATTATGGAGTTTAAGTGCATTATGATGCTCTCATTATTAGGTTATGAGAGATTTGGAGGTAGGAGTCGTTTTCTCATTATACGTTTTTGTACGTTTATTGGAATTTCGGTAGTTTGGCTTTGGTTTATATGATTTCCATTGTATACTTTGTTTAATCATAATATTTGACATTAGTTATCTCATAATGTTGGTGTTTATGAATATTTTCTGATTTATAAGTTTTTATTTAATTTAATATTATTTAATTAATTATTTATTCATTTTATTGATTTATTAATTAAATAATTCCTTAAAAATACTTTTAAGTGTCATAATTGCCTTTATAAATTATGAATAATTATAATTGGGTTATATACTGACTTTTATGCTTTTTGACTTAGAATTTTATGTTTTATATATTTATTTGTGTATTTTCCATTAATTTTAATAATAATATTTAATGAGTTATTTTTACTTAATTATTTATCTTTAAATTATGTAACACATGTATCTTGCCTTTTAACTATTTTTCTCCAGTAGGTTTTAGTTATTTTTATCAATGGTTAAGATGATTTAACTTCATTCTTGATTTACATAATTTATTTATTGATTTTTATGTCTTTTAATTACCATTTAAATCCAATAATTCATGGAAATTCTTAGAAATCATCACTAAACATTTTGGTCAAAAATCCCAGGCCTTTTAGGCAACTTTTATCAATATAAATTCATATCAATTTAACCTCTCTTGTGTCTTGCTCATTTTGAGGATTTTATGATTAAAAATCGTTTACCGAAATAGTGATTTTAGCCTCATTTCTTAAGCTATTAAGGTACTTCAAAATGGATTTTCATTCTTGTTTCATTATTTCCAGAAAGTTCATCATATTTTGGTGTCCAAAATCGTGATAGTGGTGGTGGTGTGATATGTGCAATTTAGTGCTTTCGGTTAGTGATTATTTGACCCGAAAAGGTGATTTTTTGAGCTTATTGTTGTCATGAACCAATAGATCTGAGTTTTATACTTTTATTTCAACTTATTTCCAGTAGGTTTATCATATTTCCTTGGTCATAAGATTATGGTGCATGTGTGTGCTCAAAATGCATTCTTGCGTGTTTTCGGTTTATGATTTTTAGCTTATTTTAACATGTTTTGGTCCAAGCTTTGTCTCTTTGTTATTTCATTAATTTTTCCAGAATATTAACATTAATATTAACATATTTTTCACTTATAACAAGTCCATATCCATCTCATAATCCAACAAAAGATCCAACTTTCTTAAATCTAGCATACATGCATTCAAATCAACACTTTTTAATATCAACTTTTATAGATCTAACATTCTGCATAAAAACATCTTTTAAATGATAAATCTCAGAATATACTCTTCAAAAATATACAAAAACATATAGATCTATCAAAAGAAAGTCACTTTAAAAGCTACTAATCTATAACAACACTTTTGGGTCTTAAACTTGTTGAATCCTTGGATCTTTCTTCTTAGATTCGACATGCATGAGCATGGAAAGAAAGATCCTATAAACTTTGCCCTCATTAAGTGTATATTACAAAGAAAACAAGAAGAAAGTATGAGTTTTTGATAAAACCTTTGAATATAAACAAAAACAAGACTAGATCTAGTAAAAAGGATGAAGATTATACCCTCTTGAACTTGGTTTTGATGGTGAGAAATGGGCAGAATTTTCGTGTACCCTTGAAGCCTCCAACAACCCTTAATCTAACCCAAAAACAATCCTTAAACCCTTGCTTAATATAACCCTTTAGTAATCTAACTTAATCCTTATTATTATTAAGTGTTTAACTTGATTTTTGTTGGTGTTTGTTGTTGTTGTTTGGCCGAAAATGGAAGAGAAAAGGGAGGGGGGAGAGGTTTTTCTTGAGAGAATAAGAGGAGTGTGTGAAGAGTGTAAGAAGTGGTGAGTTCCAAGAGTGAAAAGATGGTATGTAATTTGAAATGAGTGTGTGAGGGTGTGATGGGAGGGGGGCCGGCCTTAAGGGGTAAATGGAGGGTTTTGTGTCTTTTTTTTTTTTTATATAATTTGTGTATATAATGTATATATTTGTTAGATGTAGGTGTATATATATTTTGTAAGGTTAAATGGTATTTGTTTGTAGTGTAAGTAAATTTTCATTTTAGTATGTGTATATATATATGTCGTGTATATATGTATGTATGTATATATTTTTGTATTTTTGATTTGTTACATAAGCCTTTATTTATAAACTTGTATTTATTTTAAGCATATATATATATATACTTATTGTTATTTAAACACTTTTATGTACATATTAATTTATAAATATACTTTGAGATAGAAATCTTTATTCTCATGTCATATTTACTTACATTGGTTTGGTGATTGATTTGTTGGACATTTATAAGAATTTTGATTGATATCTCAACTTGTGAGGCTCATTTTATCATTTATAACTTGATTAATCATCAATAAATTTTGTTCAATGGTATTTTATAAATCAAATTTAGAATTGAACAATAGCTTTAGATTGCTAATTTAGGGGCGTTATCTACTAGCTTCAAGTATAACTATGGCTTGCGGGATCATAGACAACATAACTAGCACATATATAATGTTAAAAAGTAGGGTTGTTACAATAACGATTCCCTGTTCGTTAATATGCTCCACATATGATATACCATTAGTGATTTATTAACCTCATCAAACCTTCGAATTCCCAAACCACCCTCAGATCTTGGTAAACATATAGCTTTCCACGATACCTTGGCTTTTCCTTTGGACATAGGATCTTGACACCACAAAAATCCTCTCATCTTTTTTTCGAGTTCTTTAATAATGCTCGAAGGTAGAATAAATACAGAAGCCCAGTAAATATGAAGAGAGGATAATACTGACCGAATTAATTGAAGTCTGCCAGCGAAGGATAATGATTTGTTCTTCCAATCAGTAATTCTGTTTTCCAATCTTTCAAGTAATACCTTACAATCCTTATGCAGGAGACGTGAAGATATTAGAGGAACTCCCAGATATTTGACCGGTAAGCTTCCCTCCTCAAAAGGCATAACAGCCAGAATCGCTTGTTTCACATGTTCTGGTACATTACTAAAGAATGCAGTGCTCTTCAGCATACTCGGCACCAATCCAGACATATCTTTAAATTCACTATTCGACTCAAGTTAGTTAATTAAAAATCATTTATGTTTTTCTTTTCACACTAAAAATACGCATCAGCGACATCAAAACTCAGCGACATCAAACCAAACGGAATCAAAGTATGAATGTTCTCTGGCTGCCCTGGCACTAGCAAACCAAAGCATGTAAGGTCATTCCAGGTGAATGCCTTCATCGCAGTCATTGACAGCATACAATCAAAATTGGCTCGATCATCCAAACATCCAAACCGCTTAACCATCATGGTGATGAAATGCCCACAAACAAGCTTAAAATCCCTATGGGTTCCCATGTGCTTTGCCAAAACGTACGGGGCACAAGCAAACTCATACGGAGCCCCCTCATCAAACAACCTCAACAACCACATATCATCTAAATAAGGTTTATCCAACTGAGTAGAACGCTGGATAAAGAAGTAACCAAGCATCTTGTGAAGAATCCGCAAAACGGGCGACTGAATCTGATTCGCCCCACTGGTAGAAGTCCAAGTCACACCTCCATAAATCTTCTTAAAATATCCCTTCTCATCCATATTATCATAAAACCTAGTAGTTGTTCCAGCACCATGCTTCAATAACTTCCTAAACCCCTCATTTTCCAACAACTCACGGGGATACAAACCCACATAGTACCCAAATTCTGCAATAGTCAGCCTCCTCTGCTTTCCCCCACAACTAAAAAAGATGACTTGCTCATTAAACAAGTCTTTCACCTTTTCGATATTTTTCACTGAAATGGTGGAGTAAAATTCCAAGCACCACTCTTGACATGACTCCTCCCTATTACTGAAAATCGAGGGCCAAACATCAAATTGAACATCCACTCATTCGCCATTATTCGTAGTCGGGACCTTGGTGACAAGCATCCGGTTAATCTCTCCCCGAATACCAAGATGATCTAACATGGTCCTTTCCATATATCGGGGCTGATGGACCTGTTTATTAACAAGAAGAGCCAAACGGTTAGTTTTGGGTCGAAAACGACCAAGTATAATTTGTCCAGGAAATAGTTGAAGATCAGTGAAGAATACTTGTACAGTATTCTGCACCACTTCAGTTCAGATCAACCCATCAGAAACCATTCAGCTGAAGTCAAACACTGAAGACTGAAAAAAGAGAATCAGCTCAGACGCGGAGCTCATAAGATGATTCTATCTGATCGAAGACTGAAACATTTCAGTGTAAAGTACTTACAACACTTTACACTGATTACGAGGAAGACTTTTGACTTTACCAACCTTTACCCAGATAATAACATTGTCTCTGGTAAAGTACAAGGTTGAGTAAAAGGTTGGGAATAAAGTGTGAAATGTCACATCAAATGACTTTCACACTTAACCTTAAAAATACGCATGTTAAGGAATTGATTTCAATTCCTTAAATGCTCCCAACCGTATTTGTACGGTCTGGTCCACATCAGCATGGACTTGGTCTATAAATACAAGGCCTCTCACAACTTGCAAAGGGCTTGAAACTTTGACATTGCAACTTGTGAGATATACTCTAAAGTAATTCTTACGAGTATTTCCAAGTTTATAGATCACTTGTATTTCAAGGTTGTTTAGATATCACACTTTGGTGTCTATCTTTGTTCCGCAACAACCTTTGTATTTTGTTTAACATAATTAATAAAATACATTGTGTTCCTTTGTCACATACTTGATATATATATTGTATTTATATAGTTTCAGCACTTTAGTTTCTTGCATTTACTTTCAGTTATTTACATTTACTTGTTTAACCCTAATCTGGATCGTCATTCTGAACTGGTTACATTACCAGATCAGAATTGCTTGCCAGTCATTGTTATCGACATAGAGGTGTCTTCGGGTAACCCATTACTTTGGGACTTACAATTAGTAAATAGGATATTCTCTTCAGCGGATGCTCTTGGAAATTTCAGCCATGCATGTTGTTCTGGACGCATGGCAGCAGCAGTGGCGCTCAATTGTATAACCTCTTCCTCCTTCATTCTCTCATCAATGTCCCTGTCATCGATGACCCATTCTTCACCGGTTGAAGACCCATAGAAGTGGATGGACCTTTTGTGGCTCTTTTGGGCTTGCTACCGGTAGCAGGGTTCTACACACACAAGAAAACAAACATTTGAGACCCAACTTAATGATAACCTAAAAATAGGCTAAACACCCAAGTTTACCTAAAAGTCTTGCTTTCTTTTGTAATGTTCCTGCTTCGGTGAAGAATGATATATTAACTTTCATGCAGTTTGAAGAAGGCCAGCTTCCGGTTCGTTACTTAGGGGTTCCTTTAATTTCATCTAGGCTTGTTTATCAGGATTGCGCCGTTCTTGTTGAAAAAATGCAAAATAGGATTAATAGCTGGATGAATAAGACTCTCTCTTTTGCGGGTAGGCTACAATTGATTCAGTCTGTCCTCTCTTCTATGCATATTTATTGGGCATCTGTGTTCATCCTCCCATCTCGTATTGTTAAGGAATTGGAACAGAAAATGAGAATTTTTTTGTGGTCACAAGGTGCTATTGCTAAGGGGAAGGCAAAGGTTAGTTGGAAATTAGTTTGTACCCCAAAGGATGAAAGTGGTCTCGGCATAAGGAGAATTTCTGATATGAATGAGGCTCTTATGACTACCCATGTGTGGAAAATTCTTAACAACCGAAATTCCTAGTGGGTACAATGGGTACATGCTTATAAACTAAAAGGTAGGAGTTTTTGGGACGTATCAAGTACTAATAGTATGAGTTGGGGCTGGCGAAAACTTATTCAGTTAAGATCATCTATTAGGCCTTTTTTATGGTCAAGAATAGGTGATGGTAACTCAACATTTGCTTGGTTTGATAAATGGGATAGCAATGGTCCGTTAAATAGTGTTTTGTCGATGAGGACAATATTGCGAGAGGGCTTCTCTCTCAAGGATAAGATTTCGGATGTTATTGATAATGGGGTGTGGAAATGGCCGGAGGCTTGGAGGGATTTGTATCCGGTTTTAATTGACTTGCCTGTTCCAACAATTGATAGCACTAAAACTGACTGTATTGTTTGGCGGGATGGGATGGGGAGGAGAAGCATTACTCGGCTTCCAATGTTTGAGAGGCGATTCATAATAGAGGTGAAAGGATGGATTGGGCTAATATTGTATGGAATTCCAAATCGATCCCTAGACATGCTTTCTTGCTTTGGTTGGTGATGAGGAAAAAGTTGAAAACCCACGACAAATTGAAACCATGGGATGTGGGTGGGGCTGTCAATCTTAACCTTGTTTGTTGTTCTTTGTGTAAAACAGGTCTGGACTCTCATGATCACTTGTTCTTTGAATGTCCATATTCTGCGAAAGTATGGGACTTGATTAAAGATGTGGCATACATAGAACGTTCTTCATGCAAATGGGATGATATTGTTGCTGACTTCTTATGTTCTCTCAAGAAGAATTCAGTTAAGAGTGTTATTGCTCGACTTGTGCTAGCGGCTGCTGTCTATTTTGTATGGCAGGAACGTAATAATTGTATGTTTAGCAACCATGCAACACCACCTGAGAAGATCAGAGATATTATTATAGAGACTGTTCGTTATAGACTGGTCAAGCTGAGGTTCAAGAAGAATGCAAGGACTGCTCACTTGCTGGCTACTTGGAATCTTCCAAAGGATTTACTCATGCATGATGCGAGTTATTAGTTTTCTTGTTGTTATTTGTAGTGTTATAGGTACCTTGTAAATGTGTCCCTCTCACTGGTACTTGGATAGGTTGACGTGCATGTTTGGGGTAATTTTGGTTGCCTTGTAAATGTGTCCCTCTCACTTGTCTTGGTATTAGTTGATGTGCATGTTTGAGGTTGCCTATCTCACTCAAATGGTTTTCGTTGTAATAGCCTTGGGTTTTGATGTTTTGGTATTTTGATTTTTGTAAGGCTAGGTTAGCTTGTGTTTAACTCTATATGGCCTGTCATATAGAGAATTAATGGGGCACTCAGCCTCATTACTTGTGATGTACTGTTAATTGTTGGTGGTATAAAAGTTTGAGCAGGGTAATCCCTTTACCCCAAAAAAATAGGCTAAACAACAATATAAGCATGAACAGAAAGGGATGGCGACGCATTAGACACACTGCGTCGCATTGGATTTTCCGAGTATTTGACTGCGGCACATCTCAAGGAATGTGTCCCATTGGGTAAAATCCTAATTCAACTGCGGCACATCAGTAGGATGCGTCATATCGATCTGTAATCTGGGCAGCATCGACTGAATCCCCAACCAAAAACCCATATTCATCATGTTCCATTAAGGGTTTATAGACTACTAAAGCAAAAAAAAAAAAAAAAAAAAAAAAAAACCAAATTATAAAAAACAAATCTAACATATCAAGCTGAATATTTAGTCAAACTACTCCATTCAAGGGCAAAATTGATTCATCAATTCGAGCATTAATCAACAAATTGAGCATGAGACTATGATAATCGGATTTGAGCATGATAACATAAACAAGAATTAAGTTAGAGAGAAAAGAGATAAAATAAGGAAAAGAAAAGTACCTTTCCCTCTCTACCCATTGATTAAGTGAAAAAGAAGATTATAAGAACAATTAATGAATTAGAAGGGGAAGGGGGTGGGTCGGTTTTTGGTTGTAGGAGAGAAAAGAAAAGAGTAAAAATTGGAATAAGGTAAAAAGTGAGAAAAAACCCTAGCCCCCAAAAAGCTTTTGACCAGATCTGGACACGGATGTGTCGCATCCTACCCGATGCGTCACAGTTACCCATAATTTTTTTTGGGATTTTCGATTTTCGGAAAAATAAAAGACACGATGCGTCACATCCAATGGATGCGTCGCGTTTTATTAGGCCAAGATTTTGGATGCTTCGCATTAAGCTCAATGCGTCGCAGTCTAAGGTGAGTCAGTGCGGCGCAGTCTTACACTGCGTCGCATTCTTATTTACGAGCATTTGGATGCATCGCATTCAATAGGATGCGTCGCATTGGGCTCCCCCCCCCCCCCCACTTACCTTTTTGTTAAACTTCAATTAACTTACCATAACTGATGCGTAAATCACGCAACAAACGACAGCGGAAGACTATTTTTGGTATTTTCTGGATTTTAATATGAAACAAACAATAAAACAAGACTATAAAATAAAAATGATAGATAAAAGAATCCACCACCAAGATTCGTAAAGGCCAAGCCACCGGAATCAAGGATAAAGGAAACACTCCGCCCCACCACTATAATCGATAAAGGTCTAGCCACCATGATTACAGATAAAGGAAACCGAAGATTTAGACCTCACCACAATATTTGATAAAGGACGAACCACCACAAATATTGATAAAGGGGTCACTCCTAACCACCAAGATCAAAGATCTCTAAAGGTAAAAGAAGATTTTAAGAAATAGAGGCTGCTCTATTAATTTCATTCAATTCAACATAACATATTTTTACAATGAAAAAGAGCCCCTATTTATAGCCACATGCTATTACCTAGGAGTTAACGAAATACAATATAATAATAAAAAAAGGTGTCATGTGCTAAAGAACAGCCACTAATTTATCAACCAATGGGAAATGGACAGACAAAGCTTCTAGAAAGATTCCTTCTGCACAAGGGCCCACAAAACCGTTAGGATTAACGTTGTCACACGCTCCTCCCTTATCTTCTTTAACAGCTGTCATTCCTTCTTTATTGGGTCCACCAACACGTGACTAGAACAAACTTTATTAAAGAAAACTGGAACGTAAATCTGGAGCTTTCACTGGAGACTTAAATCTGGAGCATCCATCTGGAGACTAGACTGGAGCTAGTCACTGGAGTGCTTCAGTGGAGAACTTCACAGGTGGATCACTACTAGTTGTCACTGGAGACTCTTTTCCATTGGAGGAGTGTTACCACTGGTGACTGGACTGGGTCAGTGAACACTTGTCTGAAATGGGCTATTGCTGGCAGAATTAGCATGGCCTGCTCAGATGGCATTATTCGTTCAGTTCTATCCTTCAGTTCAGTTGACTTCTCCAGTTCACTGGTGTCATTCAGTTCAGTGAACCTGGACATTTCCACATCAATCTCCTCCTCTAAGAAAGGACTTGTCCTCAAGTCCTCGAGGTACTCATCTTCCAGATAAGGTATCAGATCCCCGACATTAAAAGTACTTGAAACTGACATATCTCCAGGTAGCTCAACTTTATAAGCATTATCACCATACCTCTCCAGAATCTTGAATGGTCCTTCAGCTCTGGGCATCAACTTGTTCTTCCTTCTTGCTGGAAATCTTTCTTTTCTGAGGTATACCCAAACTAGATCACCTGGAGCAAAATCTGGACTGCTTCCTATTCTTGTTTGGCCTGGCCTTGTAACTGGCATTTGCCTTCTCTATTCTGGCCTTCACTTGTTCATGAATTTTCTTTATTTCTTTTGCTCTAGCTTCAGCTTCAATACTTGCTTTTGGTTCAATCGAAAATGGAATTAAAATAATGGGAGTTAGTGGATTGACACCATAACAAATTTCAAACGGGGATTTACTGGTTGAATAATTTGGAGCTCTGTTGAAAGCAAACTCAGCATGAGCAAGCTTCAGATCCCAATCTTTCAGTATCTTCTTCACCAGTGTTCTTAATAACATACCAATTGTTTTGTTTGTGACTTCAGTCTGTCCATCAGTCTGAGGATGGTGAGACGTACTGAACATTAATCTGGTACCCATCAGTTTCCATAAGGTCTTCCAGAAATAACTCATAAACTTCACATCTCTATCTGAAACAATTGTTTTTGGAATCCCATGCAAACGAACAATTTCTTTGAAAAATAGATTTGCAACTGCTGAAGCATCATTTGTGGTGTTGCAAGGGACAAAATGTGCCATTTTTGAAAATCGATCAACAACCACCATTATTGAGTCTTTTCCTCTCTGAGTTCTGGGCAGTGCAACAATGAAATCCATACTGAGATCTTCCCATGGCTGGTTTGGAACTGGAAGAGGAGTATACAGTCCTTTGTGAAAAGTAGCCTTCGCCTGGTGACAAGTTGGACAGCGACTGATGATATTCTGAACATCCTTCAGTAAACTTGGCCAGTAGAAGTGTTCAGTGAGAATCTCTCCAGTTTTGTTAATACCAAAATGGCCAGCCAGACCTCCTCCATGAGCTTCCCTTATCAGCAAATCTCTAATAGAACCCTTTGGAATACACAACTTTCCATTCTTGAATAAGAAACCATCCTGAACAACAAATGGTCCTTTCTGGTTAGTTTCAGTGAGGCGATCAGCGAAGTCTGGATCAGCAGCATACAACTCTTTAATGAAAGAAAACCCAAGGACTCTTGCTTCCAGAATTGATAACAACGAATATCGTCTGGAAAATGCATCAACAACAACATTAGCCACTCCAGCTTTATGTTTAGAAACAAAAGAATAAGACTGCAAAAATTCCACCCATTTTGCATGTCTGGCATTAAGCTTATGTTGACCATTAATGAACTTCATGCTTCATGGTCAGAAAATAAGACAAACTGCTTTGGCTTCAGATAATGTGACCAGTGAGTGATAGCACGAATAATTGCATAAAATTCTTTATCATAAGTGCTATACTTCAGTTTAGAACCATTGAGCTTTTCACTAAAATAGGCAACTGGACGCCTTGCTTGTACCAGAACTGCACCAATACCTACTCCACTGGCGTCACACTCTAACTCAAACAACTGATAAAAATCTGGCAAGGATAGAACTGGAGCTGAACTGAGCTTTTCCTTCGGTGACTCGAAAGCCGACTGGGCTGAATCAGGCCAGTTAAATACACCTTTCTTCAGACAATCAGTGATTGGAGCCACAACTGTAGAGAAATTTTTGATAAATCTTCTATAAAAAGATGCCAGTCCATGAAAACACTTAACTTTAGTGATTGTAGTTGGAACTGGCCATGATCTGATGGCTTCTACCTGTGAAGGATCCATGGAAATACCTTCTTTTGAAACAACATACCCCAGAAATATTACACTTTCAACCATGAAATCACATTTCTCCAGTTTACCATACAACTGGTGCCTTCTTAGTAATTCAAACACATTTCTTAAATGGTTAACATGTTCAGCTTCCGTTTTCGAATATACAAGAATATCATCAAAATAAACAACGACAAACTGACCAATAAGGGGTCTGAGGACTTCATTCATTAATCTCATGAAAGTACTAGGAGCATTAGATAAACCAAAAGGCATTACTAACCATTCATAAAGGCCTCCTTTAATTTTGAATGCAGTCTTCCACTCATCTCCATCTTTCATTCTAATCTGGTGATAGCCACTTCTGAGATCAATCTTAGAAAATACACTGGAGCCATGTAACTCATCAAGCATATTGTTAGAAATATAAATGTAGTAGTTGATTTGTTTCCTTATTGTATATTAGTACTTAGAATGGAAGGGGGCTTAGTGTAAATTAGCCATATGTATATAAACCCCTTCCATTAAGCATTTTGTAAACCTTTCAACCTCATAATACAAACTAATCTTTTCCTGACATCTCTCTACTCTCTCTCTACTTTCTTCTAACCGCCATTAACACACACACTTACACACACTTAAGCTCGAATTTTATTGTTTACATTTGGTATCAGAGCACAATCAGCTTATCTGAGCGATCCAAAAGCTTATTACAAGCTTAATTTGTGCTTAATTTTAGAATTTGAGTTGTTTTTCTGAAAGGTTCATTTGCAGAGCTCACTGTTTCAGTGATTCCTGCAAATTAAGTGTGTTTTTGTTCGAATTTTGTTCACCGATCGATTTTATATCTGTATATCTTCCTTCGCTATCAATTTCAGAAGCTAATTTCATAATTTGAGTCGTTTTCGTTCGAGCTCTACAAATCGCATGTTCGTGTGGGTTTGAATTTCAGTTGAAATTAGCATCTAATTTGTTTGAGGATTTGTGCGCATTGGATTTCTGATCATTTTGATATAAAATACGACTTTTAATTCTCAAAAATGAAGAAGATATCGAAGATTTACAGTCTTCTCTGCAAATAAGGGTTTGGCTGAATGAAGAAGATAACCAGTAACCGACTATTTTGTCGTGTATTGGTTACTCGTATTTGCAGAAGTCGTTGGCTAAAGTGTTGTTCTTACTTGTACTATTTGCAGAGCAGTTTGCTCGGCAAATACGTGTTTCAGAAATTTTGGCTAAGTACTAGATCTTCACTTGTTCTATTTGCAGAGCTTATTGCTCGGCAAATAGTTATTTCAAGAAATTTGGTAAAGTGTTCTGGTTACTTGTTCTATTTGCAGAGCTCTTTGCTCGGCGAATAGGTGGTTCAAGGATTTGTGGTTAAGTGTTGAGACTAATTGTTCTATTTGCAGAGCTTATTGCTCGGCAAATAGTTGTTTTTGAGAAGTCTTGATTCGAGACTGGTGCCACTTGCATTGTTTGCAGAGGTTTAAGCTCGGCAAACAAGTGTTTTTGATTGGTGTGACTAAGTACAAGTTCTATTTGTACTATTTGCAGAGACATTTGCTCGGCAAATAGTTAAATTAGATTCTTCGACCAAGTAACTTTCAAATTGTGCTGTTTGCAGAGGTTTAAGCTCGGCAAACAAGTGTTTTTGATTGGTGTGACTAAGTACAAGTTCTATTTGTACTATTTGCAGAGACATTTGCTCGGCAAATAGTTAAATTAGATTCTTCGACCAAGTAACTTTCAAATTGTGCTGTTTGCAGAGGTTTAAGCTCGGCATTCAGTTGTTTTTGATTGTTGATCAGAGTACTTGGGTTGCGACTTGGTCACTTACACCATTTGCAGAGGATTAAGCTCGGCACTTAGTTGTTTTTAAGATTCTCAAATCAAAATTTTTCAAGAAAATTTCTCAAAACCATTTTTTCATCAATATTCTTCGCGTGGGTAGGAAAATCAAAATTTTTCAAAATTTTTAATATTCTTACTTGTTCTATTTGCAGAGGTTTAAGCTCTGCATTTAGTTGAAATTGAAAATTCTCAAATTTTTCTAAGTCTTTTAGTTGCTTGAAATGGCTTCAAGGGAAGCTTTAGCACTTGGTTCTGAAGGAAGACCACCTGTCTTGTTTAGAGGATCTTATCCTCAATGGAAGAAAAGGTTTCTGAACTGGATAGACAGGCAGAAGAATGGAAAACTGCTAAGGAAATCATACAAAGATGGTCCTGAAATTCCAAAGAACCCAGTTAATGGAGAAGTTTTACATGAAGAGAGTTGGAACACAGATCAGAGAAACAGAGTTGAGGCTAACCAAAGTGCAATTGCCTATCTTTACCAAGCACTTCCTGATGACATTTACTGCAATGTGGACTCCTATGAAACAGGAAAAGATATATGGGATGAAGTGGAGAAGCAGATGGAAGGATCTGATGTATCAAACACCATAAGGTTGTCGACTGTTCTGAACATGTATGAAACATTCAAACAACAAAAAGGTGAACCATTGAATGAGGTATACATCAGATTCTGCAATGTCATCAATGAGCTTAGAAAGAATGATGTGAAGAGAACCAATATGGAGCTGAACATCAAATTCATCAAAAATCTGGAAGAGGAATGACAAGTGTATGGAACTCAACTCAACCAACAATCAGACTTTAGGAAACTTACCATTCACACCTTGTATGAGAAGCTAAAGCTGAATGTTGAGGATGTTCAGAGGATCCAGAAGAGGAAAGAAGAAAGTTCTCATTCCGATCCATTAGCCTTAGTAGCTGAGAAGAAGACTTCAAAAGTGTCAAGACAAAGTTTTGTTGAATATGACACTGATTCTGATTCAAGTGAAATGAGTGATTGTGATCTTGATGAGAAACAAAAAGAGATGTACAAAGAACTCGCTTATTTCACAAAGGCTTTTAAGAAGAAATTCTTCAAGAAGAAACCAACAAATATTTTTGAATAGGCCAAGAAATTCGAAAACTTTATTCAATTCAGGGATAGGTTATGTCAATCCAAATCATTTGCTCAAAGTACAAGAAGAAGTCCCATCATTATATAAGGAATCTTATTTGAGATGTGGGATAACTGACCAGTTTGTGAGACCGAATGATAGTAATTTTGAGACTGATGATTTTCTAAAAGAGGGTACAAAAGTCTATTTTAACTATGAGTTAATGGATGAGTCATGATTTTTTCAGTAACCCTGCACACAAAATTCAAAAAGAAAATCATGAGGCTGTAATTCCTGAAATTCTTGAGTGTTTTAAAGAAATACCTTTAGAAGAAACTATTCCAATTCCAAAAGCTGAAAACTTGAGACCTTATGTGCCACAAAATGTTTTGGAAAAGGTAATAGAGGATCTGCAAAAGTCTCTAGATGAAAAGCAATCTTTGATAGACAATCTGCAGACTCAAAATCACTTTATCATTGACCAACCCAAGATAGACTCCAAAGTTTGTGATCCATCTGATGTTCTGTGAGTTCTATATGTGAAAGTGTAAATGCTTCAGTCCAAACTGAAAAAGAATCTCAGATCTTGATATGTGCAAAATTGATTTTGACCGAAAGTTTTCTGAATCATTTGAAAAAATCAATGAGAAGATTTTATCCATGAAAAAGAAAACCAATGTGTTTGAAGAGAATCATCCAATTTATGTTCAAAATGTGAATGTAGACATAAAGAAAGTTGTTCACGTGTCTGTGCAAACTGATGGTGATTTAGATGATGTTCATGATGTTGATGATTATTTCTTTCCGATTACTTCTGAAATTGAGACTTTTACCAAGTTTTCTGAGGGAACTCAATCATACTTGAATGAAATTGATGCTTTAAAATAAAAGTTTGAAAAAGAAAGGGAACAGAGGTTAAATGTGCTAAAGGAACTTAATGATCTAAAAGTTGAATTCCAATTTCAGCAAATAGCACTTCAATTTCATAAAGAAAAAGAAAAAGCATCAATTCCACTCAAGCAAAGTCCATGTCCGATAAAGAAAAGTGAAGTTAGTGTGAAGTTGGAAACTGAAGATATGACAAATTTTGATCCTGAATTTGAAAAACATTTTTTAAAAAGGAGGAAAAACTTGATTTTTATCTAAAGAAAATTCCAAAGTCACACTCTTCACAATCTTCATCAATCAATAAGTTCCAAAGACCAAAGACCACCCAACAATCAAAGACCAATCCATTACCCAAGACTGGCTCAAGACCAAAGACCAGACCATCACCCAAGACTGTTTCAAAACTGAAGACTAATCAATCACCTAAGACGGGTTCAAGTCCGAAACCACAGAAAGGTCCCAATGTCCCAATGAAATCAAAGACTTCTAGGCAAACAAAGATGTACAAGGTTATTTTTGAACCTAAGTCACAAAAAGAAGTCAAAGCAAACAGTGGTCCAAAGAGTGTTAAGGATGAAGCTTTCTCATTAGGTAACAAACAACCTCCGCAGGTTAGGTATTCTAGTTTTCCTAGGTACTCTCAGAAGAATCCTAAGTGCACTTTCCAGAGGGTTAGAGATACTTTTACTGGAATGACTAAATACAAAGACCAGTATGGTTGGTTGTCGCCTAATAACATAAAGAAAGTAAACAAGACCACAGAACCCATCAAGAAGAAACCTGTTAAGAACAAAGTTAATAATTTGTTTGCTAACTCAAAAAATGTTTGTGTTTCAGGTGACGTGTGCTTAACTAGTAGCAGTAGATGGATCCCTAAGGATAGATATTTGAATGCATCTAGTAAAGTCAAGCTTGATGGAAACCTGCCAATGTCAAACAAGTGTGGATTGTCCGTAGATCGAATACATTAGATAATGCTAATAAATCTAGGGCTAGTCCCGCTTGTACCAAAACATGTGTATAAACCTTTACATTTTCTTGCTTGTAATTCGTATTTGTATTTTGAACAATTATGTGTGCTTGTTTGTTATTTGAATAAATTGTTTGTTTGCGTGTTATTTTGCTTGATGTTTATTTTTTAATAGTACTTGCATGTTATCCCTCTAACCTGCAAGGACCCAATTTACATGGGTACCTAAATCATATACCTTGTCTTTGCAGGAATTTCTCATTTGTGTTTGGTATGTTGACTCGGGATGTTCACGTCATATGACTGGAAACAAGTCCATTCTTTCGAACTTTGTTGAAAAGTTTATGGGAACCGTCAGATTTGGAAATGATCATATTGCTCCTATTCTTAGTTACGGAGACATTGTTAAAAATGGTGTCACTATAAAGAGAGTTTCCTATGTTGAAGGATTATGACACAATCTTTTCAGTGTTGGACAATTTTGTGACAATGATCTTCAAGTATTATTCAGGAGATATGAATGCAAAGTGCAGACTGAAGATGGTGTGGATATTCTTACTGAAACAAGGGACAATAACCTGTTCACTATTGATCTCAACAACATTCCATCTAATTCTTCAGAGATTTGTCTACTTTCAAAAGCAACTGCACAAAACTCTTGGTTATGGCATCGCCGTCTTTCTCATCTGAATTTTCAAACAATTAATGCTCTCGTGGATAAACAACTTGTTGAAGGACTTCCTGATTACAAGTACGAAAGTGAACATGTTTGTCCAGCTTGTGCAATTGGCAAGATGAAGAAAGCATCACACAAACCAAAGAAGTTTCTAAGTACAGAAGGTTCTTTGCACCTTATTCACATGGATTTGTGTGGCCCAATGAAAGTTCAAAGTATCCATGGCAAGCAATACATTCTAGTGATTGTCGATGATTATTCTCGATACACTTGGGTATTCTTTCTTCATGCAAAGAGTGATACTCCGACTGCAATTATTGATTTCATAAAGAAGACCCAAGTGAATCTTAAATCATCAGTTAGAATTGTTCGCTCAGACAATGGCACTGAATTCAAGAATTCAACGATTGATTCTTTCTTCAAGTCCATGGGTATTACTCATCAATTTTCCGCTGCCAGGACACCTCAACAGAATGGAGTAGTTGAACGTTGAAATCGAACTCTTGTTGAAGCAGCTAGAGCAATGCTTGCTTATTCTAAGTTGCCTCCGAATCTATGGGCTGAAGCTGTTGCTACTGCCTGCTTCACTCAAAATAGATCAATAATAAACAAGAGGTTTGATAAAACTCCATATGAGGTGATAAACAATAGAAAGCCCAATGTGAACTTCTTGCACATTTTTGGATGTGTATGTTATGTTCTTAATGATCGAGATAATCTGGGCAAATTTGAACCAAAAGGCGATGAGGCATATTTTATCGGTTATTCGAGAGAATCGATAGCATATCGTGTATATAACCGAAGAACCAAGAGAATTGAAGAGAGTATGAACGTTAGATTTGATGAACTCTCGGGAATGGTTCTTGAACAACACAGTTCAAGACCCGAACTTCAAAGTCCACAAGCTTCCGCAACAAAGACTTCTTCAAATGTCAAATCATCATTCTCTACTCCAACAACACAAGATTTAGATATCTTGTTCGAAGAGTTTTTCCAAGTATCGAAGAAAGTTCCTGAATCTGATGGAAATGCCAATGAACCATTCTGTTCAAATTCAAAAGAGATGGATCCCAATGAGTCTTCACCATCACAATCATCAGCTGTTAATTCATCATCTGATTCTCCTCCACCTACCGATATTTCAGAGTTGCATACTCAACCTCATAATATCTCACAAGTGACAAATCCTACAACCAATCCTGAAGATTATGATCATGATGACTTTGTTGAACCAATTGCAACTTCATTTGAACAATTAACAGAACAACATTCTCCTGATTTTATTGATTCTGAAGAATCTGGTGATCCACTTAATCCAATTCCTCACACAACCAAGTGGACAAGAGCTCATCCTATTTCTCAAGTCAATGGTAATCCAACAACTGGAGTTCAGACAAGATCCGCATCCGCGAATGAATGTCTGTTTGTGATTTTCTGAGTATTGTTGAACCAAAGACAGTGAATGAAGCTCTAAGTTGTCCAGATTGGGTGAAAGCAATGCAAGAAGAACTTAATCAGTTCGAACGTCTTGAGGTATGGAAATTGGTTCCAAATCCTTACAAGAACAAGGAGCCAATTAAAACCAAATGGATCTTCAAAAACAAAAAGAATGAAACTGGAGTTGTTGTACGCAACAAAGCACGATTGGTTGCAAAGGGATACTGCCAACAAGATGGAATTGACTACGATGAGACATTCGCACCAGTTGCACGATTTGAGGCTATTCGGATGTTTCTTGCCTATGCTGCCTACAAGAAATTCACAGTCTACCAAATGGATGTCAAAACTGCCTTCTTAAATGGAATACTCAAAGAAGAAGTGTATGTTGAACAACCAGAAGGTTTTGTGAATTCAAAACATCCAGACTATGTTTACAGGTTAGATAAGGCTTTATATGGTCTGAAACAAGTGCCTCGTGCATGGTATGATGCTCTATCCTCTTATCTTGTGAAATCTGGTTTTAGGCAAAGGTTCGATTGACACTACCTTGTTTATCAAACGACAAGGGAGTGACATCATTCTAATCCAGATTTATGTTGACGACATAATTTTTGGGTCAACTAATCCGAATTACTGCAAGAACTTCTCTGCTTTAATGATCAAGAAATTTGAAATGAGCATGATGGGTGAATTAAACTTTTTCCTTGGTCTTCAAGTAAACAGTTGTCAAATGGTACTTTTATTTGTCAATCTAAGTACATTCTTGACATGTTGAAAAAGTTTGATATGATGGATTGTCAAACAATTGGAACACCCATGGAAGCTCGGACAAAGATTAATGCTAACTTAAATGGAAAATCTTTTGATCAAAAGAAATATCGCAGTATGATAGGTCACTCATGTATTTGACTGCAAGTCGCCCGGATATTATGTTCGCCACATGCATGTGTGCCAGGTACCAGGCCAATCCCAAGGAAAGTCATTTCCAGGCCGTTAAACGGATCTTCCGTTACCTGAAAGGCACAGTGAACCTTGGTCTCTGGTATCCAAGGGATACCGGGTTTCAGTTAATTGCATATTCGGATGCTGACCATGCAGGTTGTAAGCTTGATCGCAAGAGTACTTCTGGGAGTGTACAGTTTCTAGGGGATAGATTGGTCAGTTGGTCTTTAAAGAAACAGAATTGTGTATCCACATCTACTGCAGAAGCTGAATACGTTGCTGCAGCAAGCTGTTGTTCACAAGTTCTTTGGATGAAGACTCAGTTGACTGATTATGGATTTCAATTCAACAGAATTCCCATTTACTGTGACTCAAAGAGTGCTATTGCTATTTCTTGCAATCCTGTACAGCACACAAAGACCAAGCACATTGATGTTCGGTACCATTTTCTTAAAGATCATGTCGAGAAAGGTAACATCGAACTCTATTTTGTCCCAACAGACTACCAACTCGCTGACCTTTTCACCAAACCATTGGATGAAAACAGGTTTAATTTTCTGAAAACCAAGTTGGGAATGCTAGATTTACAAACTTAAATGCTTTCATGACATGTTTTCTATGTTCATTTTCTGTTTCAAACATTGAGGTGTTTTACTTGTTATTACATGCAATGTTTGAGGGGGAGAAAAAGGGTAGAATGCATGATTTAAGGGGGAGTTTGTAAATTTAGTATAGTCTAATATGCTTAATTTGAGGGGGAGTGTGCAAATGCATGTAAATTTTTGTAATCTTCTAGTATGTATAATTTTTTTTGTTTTTTTTTATGTTGTTATGTGTGTTCGTTTTAAAATTGAAAAACCAAATACAAAATTAGAAAACTTTAAAAAGATAAAAAGTTTTTTTAAGTTGTTAAATTTTTTTTGTTTTAGTAAGTGTTTTATTTTAGTTTTATTTTTATTTTCTTTTAGTTTTTTTTATTATTTCAGTTTGTTTGTTTTGTGAAAAACCATTATAAGCCCAAATCTCAAAAAGAGCCCAAAATCTTATCTAGCCCAAAATGAGGATTCTGCCCAAACTTGTTTGGTATTCGGGTCAACACGCGGGTCATGCCCAAACCCGCGACCCGAAAGTGAGTTTAAAAGGAATGTGGGCGGGCCAAATTCATTTCCATTCAAATTCAAATCAACTCTTCTTTTACTTTTCTCTCTAAAACCGATCATTTCATCACATCAATCAATCAAAAGTTTCATTTTGTTCTTAATAATAAAAGTGGATTCATTTAAGTGATCAAATTTCTGCAATATTTCATCCTTTCATTCGATCATATCATCGAATTTTAAGGTGATAATTCTTGTTCAAATATTGTCCTCCAACTGATTGATTAAATGCCGAGATGAAATTTTATGATCTTTGTGACTATTGTGATGTTTTGGTTTGTGTCTAAATGATTTTAGTTGCATGATTAGGATTATTACTTGTGGTTTATTTGTTTTTAATGCCTTAATCTGCATATTTTGTGAATTTTTCTGGGTTGGTTTGAACTAGGGCTGGGTAAACTCATAAGTTTTGATGAAATGAACCATTTGCAGAGCATTCTGCTCGGCAAATGCATTGTTTGGTATTGATGATCTTCAAAACTTCATCACTTCTGGTGAACATGTTCTTAGATTTCTTAAACAAATGTTTGGATCAAAAGTGTCATTTGCAGAGCTTTTAGCTCTGCAAATACTTGTTTTCACCAAAACTAATAAAATTTTCACCAAGTCTTTACAACAACTTGATGCAGAGCATTTTGCTCGACATACAAGTCTTTTTGTTTTTCAAAATGGTTCAAAGTCTTAAAATCAACTAATTGCAGAGCTTTTTGCTCGGCAAAAAGGCCATTTTTTGAAATCCAAAATTTTACAAGTCTTAAAATCAACTGTTTGCAGAGCTTTGAGCTCGGCAAACAGGCCTTTTTGAATTCCAAGTTTTTCAAGTCTTAAAAACATCTGTTTGCAGAGCTCATTGCTCGGCAAACAGACCTTTTTGGTCCAAAAAGTTTTCCATGTTTAAAATCAACTGTTTGCAGAGCATTTTGCTCGGCAAACAGTACAATATGAAAATTTTTACACCAAGTGTTCAAATCAACTGTTTGCAGAGCATTTTGCTCGGCAAACAGTACAATGTGAAAAATTTTACACCAAGTGTTCAAATCAACTGTTTGCAGAGCATTTTGCTCGGCAAATAGTACAAAGTGAAAATTTGTCACAAAGTTTTTAAATCCAACTGTTTGCAGAGCATTTTGCTCGGCAAACAGTACAATTTGAAATTTTTCACTTTGAAATTGTTCTTTATCAATTGACAACATTTTTGTTGTTCAATAAAAGAAAATTTCATATATTTTAAAGGAGTGAATCTGAACTGCTCATTTGCAGAGCTTTGAGCTCGGCATTTACGAGGTTCATCTCCAATACTCGATGACTTGGTGCCTGACTTGAGTTTTCTCGTGTTTGCAGAGATGTTTGCTCGGCAAACACTGCAAAACATAAAAATTTTATCCAAACTAATTTTTGGTCCTTGTCATTTTCTGGGCAAATTTTTCAAAATGTGCTATTTGCAGAGATTTTTGCTCTGCAAACAGTACAAATTAGAATTTAAATTTTTTTTTCTCTCCTCATTTGGAGGATGAGAGTGTTGAAATAAGAGAGGACCAGCCCCACCTCTCGTCTTCATTTCGTGCACAAGAGTCTAGATCTCCTAGGTACACGGATTCACAAGCACAGTTGAGTACTGATGCCGGAACAAGCGGAGGGGGACCCACTTTGTGTGACCCTCAAGGACAGCTTGGAAATCCTGCCTTAGCTAACATCACGCCAGCTTTAGCCGCAGGTAACAGTCCTCAGACTGAGATTGGGGGACAGTATGAACGCCGTAGTGACACTGCTGTTCCTCAGGATCAACCTGAGACTGTATTAACGGGCATTCTCAGTGACCCCGGTGTTGTTAGAGGTGTTACCCAACAACAAGTCCCGGACAGTGATTTATCACAGTCTAGGACACAACCTGATTCTGGTTGCAAAGCCACTGAATCTCAAACTGCTGGTGAGGGTATAACCCGAGGATCCGCAGGAAATCCTGAATCAGATTCGCTGAATTTAGGTCACATTTTAAATGTGCAAACAACCCCCGGGTTGGCTACTCCATCTCAAACACCAACATAAAGAACACCAACACCAAATCAAATTCCATCAACATCAACAAATCAATCTACCAAAGACTCTGCATGTGAAGTGTTGTTGAATATCTTACGGTCTGAGGGTGATTTGTTGACTATAACTGAAAGAGGAGTGTTGAATGCTCTAGAGGTGAGAGAAAGAGAACTTGCTACTGAAAGAAGAGTAAAAGCTTTACAAGATCAAGTTGAAAGTCAAAAGGCTAAATATGATGCAAAGCTTGCTGCATTAGAACTTAGATTGTTAGCATTAGAATCTTGCCGACCGGCCTCGGTTGCTTCTAGACGGGATGATCCTGATTCTGATGATCACTCCGAGGGGGAGAACCTAGGAGAGGGTCAAGTCAACATTGAAAATACTTCGGCAAGAGTTGATGTGAATGCTGAGGATGTGGTAATGGAAGAAAGAGCAGAGGGTGTGAATGTTGAGAATGTTGAGAACGATTCTTTAGATGATGTGATTAGAAGAAGATTAGTTGAAGTTTTTGGTGCTGTTTCTGATGTAGAAAGTGAAGAAGAAGAAGTTGAAAATATTGAGGTCAATGAAGAAGAAGGTTTTGTGATTGAAAATGAAGTTATGGAATATGCTGAAGGTGAAGCAGAAGATGAGGCAAGAAAAGATAATGTAATCTTGGATGAGCCAGAAATAGTTGAGATTCCAGCGAATGTAGAAGCTGATGAAGAACCAATGTTTGAAGAATTTCCAGATCTTGACTACTTTAAAACAGGTTCTTCAAGCAGAATTGAAGTTGGAGAATCTTCTGTTCCAACTAGCACAACTTCACAGCATTACACTTTTGAAGACTTCAATAGTTTTGATGAATTGAGAAAGACTCCTGAAGCTGCATCTCAGAATTTCAAGAAATCAACATATAAACAAGTGTTGAAAGAAGCAATCATATCCGAGGAAGTTCTTCCTGATTATTTTCCAACAGATTTGACTGAAGAACAAAGGAGGTTTATTAATCGGGGATACTTCTTGAGGGATAAAGAAAGAATGGTTGCTCTGGGTGTTAAGCCAAAGGAGGCAGCTAAGAAGTCTAGATTTTTGGAAGAAAGAGCTTATCCGATCTTTTGTGGAGCTACCAAAGTAACCAAAACAAAGAGACCAGAATTGGATTCGATGTACAAGTTTAAGGAAGCAAGACAAATTGAAGAATACAAAGAGCTTCTTAAACTCACTAAGCAATACAATCCAAAGCTTCTCGAAGAACAAAGAAACCACAAGATTTTGGTGCTTGTTAGAGTAATCTTGGTTAAAAGGGTTTCTATCTCTGTCCCTTGCTTTCATGTAAAAAGAGATAACAATAAAATGTACAGATTCACAGAAGCTCAGTTCAAGCTGCTGCCAGTTGATGACATTATCTTTCTCTACAACCATTTCTTGAATGCAATGCAAAGATACAAAGAAGATGTTATTGCCTTTGAAGCTGTTAAAAGATACATGTCAAGCTGCATTCAATACGCTTCATTGGAAGCCTTTCAAATTGGTTTTGAAGTTGTTAAGAGAAAGATTAATGTACCATATCCAGATCAAAGTCTTTACACCGGAGACATTGAACAGCTCAGTATTGGTCATATCATAGAAGAACCATCCTTCGGTGTTGTCTTTTTGAATAGCAGAAAGAAGAAGATTTTCATTCGTATGGATGAACTTGCTTCTTATTCAGATGGAACATTAGAATTTTGTAAGAATGTTTTGTTGTGCTTGAAAGAAGATGATCAAGATGAAAAGAAAAAGGAAGTATTTGATAAAGTAATCTCCAAGATCAATCAAAGACTCGAGTACAGAGACAGTATCAGAATGATGAGAGAGGCAAAGAATGTTCAGAAGTCTAAGTACGTCGTACGTCGAAGAGGAGGTTGTTGGATCAAGTACGACCCAAGTCATCTTCCAGGCCCACAAAACATTCCACCAAGAAACTATGAAGCAAACATGATTGTTCCTGATGACAGACCTGAAGGAGATAATTGGTTCTGGCATCCAAACAAAGATAGACCAAATACAAGAACTTGAAGAATGACAAGGACTGGATAATTTTTACAAATCACTACTAAGGGGGAGATTGTTAGAAATATAAATGTAGTAGTTGATTTGTTTCCTTATTGTATATTAGTACTTAGAATGTAAATGTCTAAGTATGGAAGGGGGCTTAGTGTAAATTAGCCATATGTATATAAACCCTTCCATTAAGCATTTTGTAAACTTTTCAACCCATAATACAATCCAATCTTTCCCTGACATCTCTCTACTCTCTCTCTACTTCCTCTCACTAGAAACTGCCATTAACACACACACTTACACACACAAAAGCTCGAATTCTACTGTTTACACATATCATCCAATCTGGGAATGGGATATCTATACTTAATAGTTATATTAATTATGGCTCTGCTATCAACACACATTCTCATCGAACCATCTTTCTTCGGGACCAGGAGAGCTGGGACTAAACAAGGACTCATACTTGCTTTGACATAACCTTTGGCAACCAACTCATCTACCTGCCTTTGCAACTCCTTTACTTCAGTAGGTGAACATCTATAAGCAGCTTTGTTTGGAAGAACTGAACCTGGAACCAGGTCAATCTGGTGTTCAATTCCTCTTACTGGCGGCAAACCTTCAGGTAGGTCTTTTGGGAAAACATCAGTGAATTCCTTCAGTAGAGACTTCAGGAGACTGGGGACTCCAGTGAACTCCTTCTCTTCAGTATACTCAAGCACCAGTAACATCATAACTGGAGAGCCTCCAGTTAACTCTTCTTCTACTTCAGTTTGAGACATAAACAAAGACTTGCTGGGCTGGTCTTTCTTATTAATTTTCAGTAACTCATTGGGTTTCAGAGAAGTCAAAGTGACCTTCTTCCCACTTACAAATAACGAATAAGAATTCATACGACCATTATGAAATACATAATTATCAAATAACCAAGGTCTACCCAGTAATATATGACAAGCATCCATAGGAACAACATCACAAACAATTTTATCTTGATAAACAGATCCAATGGAAAAAGGAGTAGGAACTTGTCGATTAACTTTTACCTCAGATCCTTCACTGAGCCATTGCAATTTGTAAGGACTAGGGTGCTTTACTGTAGGCAATTCCAGTTTCTCTACCATGTAAGTTGAAGCAGCATTAGCACAACTCCTAACGTAAATGATCAGATCACATACCTTTCCTTTAACAGTACATCTGGAATGGAAGATATTTTCTCTCTGGGCAGTATCAGTTGCAACTTCATCAGTGTGCATCACTCTTCTTACCACTAGCATCTCTCCAACATCTGCACCTACATATGCCTCTTCACTTTCATCATCATCATACACTGGTTCGCCTTCTTCAGTATCAACATCTGGTAAGCTTTCAATCTCTTTGGCAGTTAGTGCTCGCTGGTTGGGACACTGCGCCTGGAAGTGACCAAAACCATGACACTTAAAACATTTTCTTCCAACTGGTTCTTTTGATCCTCCAGTTTCTTTCTCCTTTCCTCTGAAGGATTTCTGAACAGTCTCACTGGGCCTGGTAACTGGTTGACTGGAACTGGAAGTAACCTTAGTGAAAGGTTTGTACTGGACCTTCTTCTTCAGTTGCTTTTCAATCTGCAGGGCCAGTTTGCAAGCACCTTCATAAGTCCAGATGGGCTGCAATTCTATCTTCTCAGTAATGGTAGCATTCAACCGACCAAGGAATCTGGTGATAGTATGCTCTTCAGTTTCTTTAACACCAGTTCTTGTCTTCAGTTGCTCAAACTCCCTAATATACTCCACAACTTCTTTAGTGCCTTGCTTCAGATTATTCATCAGAAGGTACTGATCTTGCTTGTACGACTGAGGAACAAATCTTTTCTGCATAACTTCTTTCAATTTGGACCAGGTCTTGATTTTACTCTTACCTTTATACTCCCTTTCAGATTTCATATTGTCATACCAAGATGAAGCATATTTTTTTAGATTAATAATGGCAACATTAAAACTTTTTTTTATCATCATAACCCTTTATTTCCATAATCCTATCCATAACCTGAACCCATTCAAAATATTCTTCTGGATTAGAAGAACCAACAAAATCTGGTGGATCTATCTTAATATCTTTAGTATCATCAACCTTATGTCTCCTTCATCTTTCTCTAGGATGTGGGTTATCAGAATAACTAGAGTTTCTGGGTGTACTATCAGATCTTTCACTAGGACCTTGTGATTCAGAATCTCTTTCACTAGCAACAATATGGTCTCTATTAAACCTTAAACCACCATCTTCTAACATATGAGCAACTCTACCAAGTGCTTCTTGTAGATCTTCTATTTGTCTATCCCTCCTAGCATTATGAGCTTCTTCTAATGTCATATTTCTTCTAAAAGCCATTAATACCCAACAAATAATATCAATAATAACAGATCTAAACAAAAACTCCAACAGATCAAAAGATTAGAACAACCCTTTTGAATCTGACCCAACAAACAACAAAACCCACGGATAAAAAGATTAAGAAACCTTTTTCAACCTGTCTCTGATACCAAATTTGATGCGTAAATCACGCGACAAACGACAGCGGAAGACTATTTTTGGTATTTTCTGGATTTTAATATGAAACAAACAATAAAACAAGACTATAAAATAAAAATGATAGATAAAAGAATCCACCACCAAGATTCGTAAAGGCCAAGCCACCGGAATCAAGGATAAAGGAAACACTCCGCCCCACCACTATAACCGATAAAGGTCTAGCCAGGGCGGCCCCGCCCCCCCCCGCGCCCCCCCCCGCGCCCCCCGGCCCCCGCCAGCCCACGCCCTCCCCCCGCGCGGCCCGCCGCCCGCCGCCGGCCCCCCCCCGGCCCCCGCCGCCCCCCGCCCGCCGCCCGGCCCCCCCCCCCGCCCCCCCCCCGCGCCCGCCCCCGGCCCGCCGCCCCCCCCCCCGCCCCACCACTATACCACCACGATTACAGATAAAGGAAACCGAAGATTTAGACCTCACCACAATATTTGATAAAGGACGAACCACCACAAATATTGATAAAGGGGTCACTCCTAACCACCAAGATCAAAGATCTCTAAAGGTAAAAGAAGATTTTAAGAAATAGAGGCTGCTCTATTAATTTCATTCAATTCAACATAACATATTTTTACAATGAAAAAGAACCCTATTTATAGCCACATACTATTACATAGGAGTTAACGAAATACAATAAAATAATCAAAAAAGGTGTCATGTGCTAAGGACAACCACTAATTTATCAACCAATGGGAAATGGATAGACAAAGCTTCTAGAAAGATTCCTTCTGCACAAGGGCCCACAAAACCGTTAGGATTAATGTTGTCACACGCTCCTCCTTTATCTTCTTTGACAGCTGTCATTCCTTCTTTATTGGGTCCACCAACACGTGACTGGAACAAACTTTATTAAAGAAAACTGGAACGTAAATCTGGAGCTTTCACTAGAGACTTAAATCTGGAGCATCCATCTGGAGACTAGACTGGAGCTGGTCACTGGAGTGCTTCAGTGGAGAATTTCACTGGTGGATCACTACTGGTTGTCACTGGAGACTCTTTCCACTGGAGGAGTGTTACCACTGGTGACTGGACTGGGTCAGTGAACACTTGTCTGAAATGGGCTATTGCTGGCAGAATTAGCATGGCCTGCTCAGATGGCATTATTCGTTCAGTTCTATCCTTCAGTTCAGTTGACTTCTCCAGTTTACTGGTGTCATTCAGTTCAGTGAACCTGGACATTTCAACATCAGTAACGCATAGGAATGACTTCACACCTGCAAAACTCGACAAGAAAGACATAAAAATTGAAAAATGGAAAAAATTATTAAAAACAAAAAACACGGCTTGCCTCCCGAGAAGCGATAAGGTTATTAACGAGTTGTTAGCTCGACTCCAAGTCCTTCATTTATTGATCAAATTCGAAGAATGGGAGCTCGTCTAACACGACTCCCACATCCTCATCCTCTTCATTGTATAGCTTCAACCTGTGACCATTGACAATAAAAGAAGTACCATCCGATTTAAACAATTCAACATAACCTAATGGGTACATGTTTGATCACAAACGGGCCAGTCCACCTAAAGGTCAACTTAGGTTGCTTAAACTTGTACTTAGAAAGGAACAACTTATGGTGCTTAAGCCTACGATCATGCCAAACTTTTGTTCGCTCCTTATAAAGTTTAGAGTTATCATAAGCATGCAGCCTAAGTTTGTCTAACTCATTCAACTGTAAAGATCTAAACTCACCGGCTTCAACTAAATCCAAATTACAATTCATGAGCGCCCAATAGGCTTTATGCTCAATTTCCAAAGGGAGATGACAAGTCTTGCCATAAAGCAACCGGTACGGGGTAGTCCCGATCGGCATCTTATAGGCGGTCCTAAATGCCCAAATAACATCATCAAGCTTGGTAGACCAAGACTTTAGGTTGTCTCCTACAGTTTTTTCTAAGATCCTCTTCAACGCCCGGTTGGTGTTTTCCACTTGGCCACTCGTTTGCGGGTGGTAACAGGTTGAGAAACGGTGGTTGACACCATACCTCTTTAACACCTTAGCGAGTTGGTGATTCACGGAATGGCTTCCGTGTGTTGGGATTTTATTAACCGAATAACATTAAATGGGTTGGGTGACCGACCCGGTTTGAGTGACAAATTAAATTTTCATAAAACCTTTTAATAAAACAACTTTATTAAATTAGAGTGCGCGGCGGAAGCGTGTTAATAAACTATTAAACTATTTAATATCCTTTCACCAAGATCCACATGCATGCAATATAAGTAACTTCAAATAAATAAGAAAACTAACCACGTTGCGGTAGAGGAGATCCTCCATGATGTAGAAGATTCCGGAAACGAGATTCCAAGTTTAGAAACCCTCCGTAAGTTCGTACACGAACAATGCCTCAACCAAGGATCTGCTAGACACCTTTAAGCTTACGACCGCAACTGAACGAAACCCTTTTGACCACCTAGTGGTCGAATTCGAATCCCTCTAGTAGGGATGTCGAATTCGAACTCCTCCAAGAATGAGGAATTTGAAATCCTAATCAAACCACAAAAGGCAAGAAACCTTTTTCAAAAACTAATTTAGGTTTTAACTAAAAATCTAAATAATTAAACCTAAAACAATTTTGGGGTTTTGTTGTTTTTCTTTGGTGAGGAACCACACAAAGGAGAGAATTCCTTTGTGTATGTTTTTAGGGTTTTCAAGAATGTACAAGAATTAATGAGGGTTCTAGGGGTTCGTCCCTAAGGGGCTTTTGGTGAGTTAGATCAGGCTTTCCTTATATTAATTAACCTTTAATTAATTATGGACTATTAACTAATTAATTATCCAACCCATTAATTCATTTAATTAATTAAACAACTTTTAATTAATAAGTTATTTATCAATCAATTAAAACTAACTTTAATCGACTACTATAAATAACGGTTGTCGGTTTATCCGTTTATCCTTAATTAACTTGCGTTAATTTATAAACGTATAATTTAATTAAAACTATTTAATTAAATGCGTAAATGATCAAACATCATTCCGTAGCTTTATGGTTAAACATTATAGATGTTCTATTGTGTATGACCCTACGGGCTCAAAGATCCGAAGACATACGGTTAGTCGGGTCTACGAAAGTTCACACAACTTTTTTTCCGGTAAAAGGTCGTCACCCCTGGTTATTTTATATATCATCAAATTAAACAGGCAACTTAGCAGGATGCTAGTTGACTTTTACAAAACGTCCATGCATCAAAGTGCATAACAAATAACCAATAAACTACCACTTCCCAAGAACAACATTGAGAAAGAGAAAGACAATTTAAGCAGACTTGATTAGTAACACTGGAAGATCCCAAGCAGCAAGAAATCTTTCCACGTTGGCCGTTCTCTTGTACTTAAAAGTAAGCATCTTGAGTCTCACAATAGATAAAATCTCTCCAGCAAGGACATCGACCGATCTCTCTACCTTCATAAATAAACGCTTGTTCCTTTCTTGCCAGATGAAGTAAACAGTTGCCGCTAGGATTAACTTGTCAATTACATTTTGCATTGATCTCTTCTTCGCTCTTGGATTCATATTAGTAATAATCAAAGACCATGACGAGGGCCGAGATTGTAAACCTGCTTTTTGCACCACTTGTTTCCAGACCTGCGCAGAAAAAGAACAATCGAAAAAGAGATGCATATGTGAATTCGGCTGAGATTTGCAAAACGGGCATAGCAAATCAATATCCGGGTTTACATCCCACTGTAGCAACATATCCGGAATCTTGAGCCGTTGCTTAAAAACCAACCATAAAATAAAAGCGTGCTTCGGGATACAATGATTGAACCATACAAGGTCACTCCAATCAACCATGGTATGCCTTGGCCGAATATCATCCCAGATAATACCAATCGAGAAAACCTGCTTATCACCATTCCTGTCTTTCCAATGAATCGTGTCTTCATCATTTGTTAGCATAGGAACATTAGGAAGACCAGGTAATGACTGAACCCAATCAAGTGGCCAATTCCACTTGTTATTCATTACCAAATCAGCAACCTTGGAATTTAGATTGAATCCAGCAGCCGTAATCTGTCTGGAAGTAACTTTACCATACAACGGACTATCCTCACACCAATTGTCATGCCACGCGAATGTATTAAGCCCATTTCCAGCAAAAAACCATAAATATTGTCGAATCATAGGCCTTAGTTGTAGCATTTTCCTCCAGCTCCAAGCTAAATTACCTCGATATGGAAGATTCCAAAAACTTGTATTCCGTAATTTTTATGTATGTACCCATTTAACCCAAAGCGATTCTTTTCTTGATAAAATATTCCATATATGAACAGAGAAAAGGTCGACATTAAAGGGTTGGAGCTTACGAATTCCAAGTCCTCCTTCTTCTTTTAGAAGACAAACATCATCCCAAGCTACCTTGGCTTTACCTTTTTGCATATCACCGTGACACCACAAGAAACCACGCATGATTCGTTGAATGTCTAGAATAATACTCATGGGTAGAATAAAGACAGAAGACCAATACACATGAATAGCTGAAAGTAACAAATTAATTAGTTGAAGACGCCCTGCAAATGAAAGAAACTTGTTGCGCCAGTCATTAACTCTTCGCTGAACCTTCTCAACTAATTCTTTGCAATCACAGTTTACCAATCTAGAAGAAACTAGTGGTACACCCAGATACTTAACAGGCAATCGTTTTTCATCAAATGGTAAGATATGAAGAATTGCTGCTTTAACCGAACTTATCACATTACAGAAATACGCTGTACTTTTCAGTAAACTAGGAGATAGACCAGAAACTGCTTTGAATTCTTCCAAAGATGCCATAATAACCTGTGCCGATTCCACATTGCCCCTCATAAATATGAAGATATCATCAGCAAAACATAAGTTAAACAGTTTATGTTCAAAGCATTGGTGATGAAAAGAGAATGAATCTGATAAACGGACATTACGTTGCAAGATGAGTGTCAAGATCTCCATTACAAGAGTAAACAAGTATGGTGACAAGGGGTCACCCTGTCTGAGACCTCGTTCAACTTTGAAATATCCATGGATATTACCATTGATGCTAATCGAATAAGTAACAGACGAAACACACACCATTATCCAATCAACCATTTGAGAAGGGAAGCCAAATGCCACCAGAATAATTCTTAGAAAACCCCAATCAACAGTATCATAGGCTTTCTGAATATCGACCTTTAAAGCGCATCTAGGAGGGCCTTTATTCAGATGATAGTTATGCATTAAATCTTGGGTCAGAAGGATATTATCAGAAATTCTTCTACCAGGAATAAATGCAGACTGATTGATGCTCACAATATCTGATAAACTACTCTTGATCCTATTTGCAATAATCTTACTAATACATTTAAATAAGATATTGCATAAAGAAATAGGTCGGAAATCAGTTGCCGCAGAAGGAGATAAAACCTTGGGAATAAGAGCAATAACAGTATGGTTCAGTTCCTTTAGTAACTTCCCGCTGATGAAAAAATCTCTAACCGCATCTGTTACTTCAACACCAATAATATCCCATGCTCCTTTAAAGAATGCTGCTTGTAAACCCATCAGGACCAGGGGATTTATCGTCGCCCATAGAAAAAATAGCGTTCTTAACTTCATCATCAGTAACCATACGGATCATATTAGTAGCCTGTTCTTGAGTGACAAACTTTGAGATTAATCCATCCAAGTTTAACAAACTAACATTGCTGGAAGTACCAAGAAATTTGGTATAATGAGTAACAAAAGCATCATAAACTTCGACCCCTTCAACAAACTTTCCATCAGAATCATGAATACAATTAATATGATTGCGGGCTGTTCTACTTTCCACAACCTTATGAAAATAAGTCGAGTTAGAGTCACCTACCCGTAACCATTCAACCTTTGCTTTCTGTTTGAGGAACCGCTCTTCTTCAATTAATGCTTCATTAAAAGCTTGGAGATGAATAGCTTCCTCTTCACGCAAAATAGGATTATGAGGATCATTATCCAACGCACTTTGGACAACTTCCAATTCTGTTTGGAGCTTTATCACATTCGAATGAATGTTTCCTTTATCCACAAGAAGCTTGCGTAGAGGCTTTTTCAACAATTTCAGCTTTTGGACTACTCGAAAAATTTTAACACCATCGACTTGGTTATCCCAATGTTGTCGAACCACCTCCTTAAACCTGTTATCATAAATTAATAGATTAGCAAACTTAAAGGCTTGGGCTTAAACTTTGGTTTTATAGGCAATTTGAGGAGCGCTGGTGTATGATCAGAATTAAGATAAGGCTTGAAAATAGTTGTCTCCCCAACAAACTCTTTTAAGAAGTCTAAGTTAGCCATGATACGATCAATTTTCCTTAGCAAGCCATCCTGGCCTTTTGGCATTTGGTTCCAAGTGAACTGCAAATCGATTCTGTTGACATCAGTAAGTTCCAAAGCTTCCACACAATCACGAAATTCACGCATGGATATATCAATAACCGATGAGCCTGATGCTTTATCATGTGAGCTAAGAGTAGCATTAAAATCACCAAAAACACACCAAGACTTTCCTGATGTAAAACCTTTATGACAACAAAAGTTATTCCAAAGTTTACGCCTATCAATATAGTGATTATGAACATATACAAAAGATCCTAGGAACATCTACTTTTCATTCTTCAAATATAGCTGAGTATGAATGACTTGATCAGATTGCGAAAGAATCATAACATCAAATACATGATGATCCCAACCGATAATAATCCTAGCTCCTTTATTGCACAGGTTAATGTTCGAAGTCCAATTCCCATTAAAGAAGACCTTAGAAGACACTCTATCCAGATTGGCATGAGATAAATGAGATTCAAGAATGACACATAACGAAAGAGAATTATCAGAAATAAGATGTCGAACCTCTTTTTGTTTCGGGGTCTGGTTCAAACCCCGAATATTCCAAGATGCCAAACTAACCATTGGAATCCAAATTACCGAGAGTGCTTGCCCCCTCATTTACAATAGAATCAACCTAAGGTTTGTGCTGTCTCATCAAAAAGAACTTCATCATTGATGTGGAAATGTCCAGGTTCACTGAACTGAATGACACCAGCGAACTGGAGAAGTCAACTAAACTGAAGGGTAGAACTGAACTAATAATGCCATCTGAGCAGGTCATGCTAATTCTTCCAGCAATAGCCCATTTCAGACAAGTGTAGTCCAGTCACCAGTGGTAACACTCCTCCAGTGGAAAGAGTCTCCAGTGACCAGCTCCAGTCTAGTCTCCAGATGGATGACTCCAGATTTAAGTCTCCAGTGAAAGCTCCAGATTTACGTTCCAGTTTTCATTAATAAAGTTTGTTCCAGTCACGTGTTTGTGGACCCAATAAAGAAGGAATGACAATTGTCAAAGAAGATAAGGGAGGAGCATGTGACAACGTTAATCCTAACGGTTTTGTGGGCCCTTGTGCAGAAGGAATCTTTCTAGAAGCTTTGTCTGTCCATTTCCCATTGGTTGATAAATTAGTGGCTGTCCTTAGCACATGATAGTTTTTTGATTATTTTATTGTATTTCATTAATTCCTAGGTAATAGCATGTGGCTATAAATAGGGGCTCTTTTTCATTGTAAAAATTAAGTTATGTTGAATTGAATGAAATTAATAGAGCAGCCTCTATTTCTTAAAATCTTCTTTTACCTTTAGAGATCTTTGATCTTGGTGGTTAGGAGTGACCCCTTTATCAATATTTGTGGTGGTTCATCCTTTATCAAATATTGTGGTGAGGTCTAAATCTTCGGTTTCCTTTATCTATAATCGTGGTGGCTAGACCTTTATCGATTATAGTGGTGGGGCGGAGTGTTTCCTTTATCCTTGATTCCGGTGGCTTGGCCTTTACGAATCTTGGGGGTGAATTTTTTATCTTATAGTCTTGTTTTATTGTTTGTTTCATATTAAAACCCAGAAAATACCAAAAATAGTCTTCCGTTGTCGTTTGTCGCATGATTTACGCATCAAATTTGGTATCAGAGACAGGTTGAAAAAAAAGGTTTCTTAATCTTTTTATCCGCGGTTTTGTTTTTTGTTGGTTCAGATTCAAAAGGGTTGTTCTAATCTTTTGATTTGTCGGAGTTTTCGTTTAGATCTGTTATTGTTGATATTATTTGTTGGGTATTAATGACTTTTAGAAGAAATATGACATTAGAAGAGGCTCATAATTCTAAGAGGGATAGACAAATAGAAGATCTACAAGAAGCACTTGGTAGAGTTGTTCATATGTTAGAAGATGGTGGTTTAAGGTTTAATAGAGACCATATTGTTGCTAGTGAAAGAGATTCTGAATCTCAAGGTCCTAGTGAAAGATCTGATAGTACACCCAGAAACTCTAGTGATTCTGATAACTCACGTCCTAGAGAAAGACGAAGGAGACATAAGGTTGATCATACTAAAGATATTAAGATAGATCCACCAGATTTTGTTGGTTCTTCTAACCCAGAAGAATATTTTAATGGGTTCGGGTTATGGATAGGATTATGGAAATAAAGGGTTATGATGATAAAAAAAGTTTTAAGGTGTAAGTCCCTTTAATTAACGAGATGGTTAACCAATAGAAAGTGTAAAATACAACAAGTCTAATAATCACTAGATATGGACTAGTATTACTTGTAAATAAAGATGCAAGATATATAAACAAAGTAATACAAGACTTAAAGCAATAAACAAATAAAGTGGACCATTATGTATGTTTCATGGGTATTTTATTTATTGATGTGTAAATAAAATACAAGGTTGTTGCGGAATCAAGATAACACAATTAAGTGAGTATCCTAACAACCTATGAGTTACAATATGATCTATGTTTGTCAATAACTCTTTGGGATCGAGATACTTAAAGTTGTGAAGTATCCCTGTTTAAGATCGAGAGTATTTGGACAAATTCACTTAAATGCAAAAGGAATGCTTAAAAGTATTTTTCTCAAGGAAATGACTTTGTATTTATAGGCAACAAATTCACCAGTGAATTTGTGCCGTACAAATATGGTTGGCATACATTTAATGATCCGACAAGAACATTAAATGTATTGGATAAGAATAAGGATAAAGTCACATCAAGTGCAAGTGTATCCTTTTATCCAACTACCTTAACACACGTATACTTTTGTTAAAGAACAAGTGGATTGTTCTTTGGAAAGTGTGTTAAAGGCAAAAGTCAATCCTCGATATTAGTGTTCAGACTTGCAGGATCTAGAACACTAACAATCCTCCAGTGTGCAGATCTGGTAAGACTTTCCAGTGGACTCCGCCATTTGTTAAGTCTTCTTCCTTCAGACTTCAGTCTTTGACTTCAGTCAGAATGTCTTCAGTAGAGTAGATCTGGACTGGGGTGAAGTCTTCAGTGAGCTAATCTGGAGAATGCTCCAGATTTACCTGTACAAGTAAATGCTCACTAGTCTTCAATTATTTCTGGACAAATCTTCAGAGGGACTCCAGATTCCAAGTCTGGAGTAGGTCCAGTAGAATATGTTTTCTGGTCAGATCTTCAGTGAGGCTCCAGTAGTCGGGTCTGGAGCGAGACCAGCAAAACAAGTTTCTTAACAAACCTAAATAAGGTTCCAGTAGTCCAGTCTGGAGCCAGTCCAGTAAGTCTGGACTAAATCTGGACCTAACAAATTCCCCCTATTTGTTTAGAAATAATGCTAGTATTTTTCAGACTTATAGATATACAAATTTGTATGTCTGGAAAACACTTGGTCGATTTAAGTCTAATCTAAGTTACTGGAAAACACTTTATAGATCATGAGTGTTTTCAGTTTCATCTTTTAAGTTCTAACTTAGACTAAATCTGGTCATTCTACTTGTAAAAATAAAAACTTGCAACTATTATTACTTTCATCAAAAAGGAATAATTACAACTTTCATAAACAAATAATTACAACAAGTACAATGGTAAGAGTTCAGGCCCTTCTTCTTGATGAATGCCCTGGTGCATCTTCAGTGGCCTTCCTTTTAGGAGATGGAGATGATGGAACAGACACTGGTGGTCTCAGACCCAACACAGCTTCCATTTGTTGAATTCTCTTCCAGACTTTCTCAATTCTTTTCATAAAAGCCTTCACGTCCTGGAGAGAGATCAGTCTTGCCTTTGAAAGTCATTCCAATCTCCTTTAGTTCAGTCCATCCAAATGCTTGGACTGACGTATCCTTTCTTTCATCAGTAAAGTTACCTTCTCTGGTCAACTTTACATTAAACCTGGTCATACCTTGATGGTGTTCAGCCAGTGAGATTTCAGCATTTATTATTCTTCTTGCATTGGCCCTGAACGTCATCATTTCATCATATTTTGCCCTTTGCTTAGCCAACTGAACCATATCTTCAGTTTCCCTGGATACACCACTCTGCTGTCCTTCAGTGGACTGGTGTTCTTGTCTATTGATCTTCAGAGTTGTATCCAGAGGAATAAAAGTGCTAACATCACCATCTTTAATTGCCTTCAGTTGCTTGGCTGTAAGCTTGGGTAGACCAGTTATTCTCTTTCTGTATTCCAATTCCAGAGCACCAGCATTTTTTCTGATCTTTTTCTGGAGGCTTACCAGCTCCTCCTTTCTCTGTCTGATCAACTCTGGAATGGTTACACCATAAATCAACGAGTCATATACCTGCTCTTCTTCAGCATAGAATGAGCGTATATGGACATCGTCCAGTGCATCAAGACACTGATGAACTCTTGGATCATCCTTCATCCTTTTGAAAACTTCAATGTTTACGCCTAACCTGCCAGCATTATAGGAGTCCAGAGTACCCATTGTAGCCATATCCCTATGATGGGCCAGCAGTTCATTTCTTTGATTATCCTTGAAGATTTCGATCATGATACACTGTTGTTGCAACTTCCTTGAAGTTTCGTTGTCAACATCTTCAACTTGTTCTTCTTCTTCACCAGCCACTACCTTTTCTTTTCCTTTAACTGCCTTCAGTGTGGTAGGAATGTCTAGGAAGCTTTCGAACTGGGGCTCACTGGCTTCAGTACCAGTAGCTTCTTGTGTTCTTTCAACCATACGTGCACTGGCATCAGTACCAGTCACTTGTCTCTGTTGCACGACGCTTTCAGTAGCGACTGCTCTGGCAACTTCTCTCTTTCTCCTTATTAACCCTTCTTGTTCACCAGTAGATGGAACTGAACGTTTTTCCCCCTTGGAATGATCTCTAGTCCTTGACTTCAGATCATTCCACAACTCTTCCATCATATGTCTATCAAAGGAACCAAAGGTTCTTCCTTGTTCTGGCAATGAAGCAGTCATACCAGTTTTGAGTGCCTGGACTTCCCTTTTATTACTTTCAATTGATTCTGGCAAGTCCTTGGGCAGCTCAACTTCTATCCTCTTAACAACTTCTGGCAACAAGCTCTCTTGAATATTTCTTAGAACAGAATTAGAGATATCATCAGTGATTGTCTTCAGCATATCATCCCTAACCTTTCTAACAACTTCTTCACTGAGAGTGTTGACCAGATCAGTCTGGTCAAATGTTGGCCTGCTCTCCAGTGCACCAACTCTTGTCACAATCTTCTCAACCTCATCTTTAAGACCTGCCAGTGGTTGTACAACCTTATTCTCCACTGCAGTCTCAACAGAGTTCACAATCTTTCCTTCCAACCCTTGTACTGG
>CM067171.1:110285839-110296014 GCA_034093135.1 Erigeron breviscapus
AGCTTTTGATTGGCTGCACCATTCAACATTCATGTGACGTTGAAACATTATAAGAAGCCTGACATTGTATGGAACAACAAAACGATTATCAAGAATAACTCCATTTTTTTCGACACTGTTTCCTGTATTTCTACGCTTATATACAGGAAACCCATTAGAGTCGATAAACGTTTCTTCATTAAAATTCTTCGGAAACTTTTTAGAACATTTGTTTTTTATCATACATGGACATTTTGGATTATCATCACCACAAGGTCCATGTACCATAAATTGTTTAACAAGTTCATGTAACTCTGGATCTTCATTTTCATCAAGAATTTCAGCACAGATTACATCATCGACATGGCTTGAAGTTGGAAATTTAAATTCAGGCTTTAAAAACACACATATATGAGCATGAGGTAGTCCACGCTTCTGAAACTCAACTGTGTATATAACTGGAAATTTAAAAACTTTCATTAATATATGATTATCAAATGAATCTATTAAAACAAACATAAACATGATTTATCATTTATTTATATATCATGTATAAATATAAATATAAAAAACTGAAAAACATTAATCACCTCCTTTGATACTTCCGAAGAAATCATTCTTCTTGAATTCTTCAATTAATTTATCCAGCTTAATCTTAAATAATCTACAAAGAACATCAGGACGGTCTTCAGGTTTGAGATCGTTGTTTTCTAAAAAACTGATTATTTCAGGCCATTGTGGGTTGCATGTGATTGTAATGAAAAGATCTGGGTATCCAACTTCTTTACAAATAGCCATAGCATCAAGGTATCTCTGCATCATATACCTAGCACCACCTGTAAAAGTAGAAGGCAACAAAATAGCTTTACCAGAGGTCGATGCATCATTATCTCCATTTTCTACCGCAAGATTCAAACTTTTGAAAGTATTACATCGGAGTTTCTTTTGTTGAGTCTTTATGTAAGATAGCCTATGAGATTCTATCATTGTGTAACTATCACCAAAAACTGATGAAACAATTTTCTAGAGTTACAAATCAAAGAAAAGATTTTTTGTCTTTGTTGCACACGATAAGCAAAGAATTCTCTCATTGAAAGTGTTTTTCGACTTCTTTCTTTCTCACCAGGAATATCTCTATGTTTGATATCAAGTCTAAATCCGTCTTCTCCATATGGAAAAAGAAGAGGATATTTTTATAAAGAAACTTGAGCTTATTTGATGCTTTAATGGTGGAATTAGGTTAGTGTGTGAAATGTGTGTATGTGTGTGAATGGGAGGTTGAAGATGAGTTTAGAGAGAGAAAGTAAATTATAGTGAAAAGTAAGTATGGGATTATGTAAAAGGCTTATTACATAATGAGGTGGTTAGGGGTTTATATACAAATCAACCTATTTATACTAAAACCCCTTCCACAATAACTAATTTACAATTAAACACCATATTTATATTTCTAACAATCTCCCCCTTGGTGTTGAATTGTAAATGTTGCATCGTCTTCGGTCTTTAAATAACATGATGAGCCCATTTGTTGAAAATCTTCAATGTTGATTGGACTTTGAAGCTTTCTCATTGTCTTCAACGTCTTATATCAACCTTGACTTTGAATCTTCTCAACAAACAAATATTCTTGACGATGACTTTCTACAACTTGATCTTCTCTTGCAACTTTGAATACTTTGGAAGCATCTTTGAAATCTTTGTAGCTTTTAAGCTTTCACAACTTGAACTTTGAATGTTGATTTCAACTTGATGTTGCTTTGAGAAGTAACTTGAACTTTGAGTAGCATGCGGAAGCTTGGTTTTGACTTTGAATTCTTTGAATTCTTTGGAATTGCGGAAGCTTGATTATCTTTGAAATCTCTTGGCATTTCGGAAGCTTGGTTTTGGAATGCGGAAATTTGATTTTGTCTTTAAAACTTCAATTCTTGATCTAACTTGTCTCTGAATTAACAATCATCTTGGAGCACTTGATTCTTTGATCAATTAAGATTTGCTCCCCCTCAATCAAACAACTATCTCGGAGCAAATTATTCAATAACAAATCTTTAATCTCTTGCTCCCTCGAACAAACAATCATTTCGGAGCATATTTAACATCATGAGTTTACTCTTGCTCCCCCTCAAATGAACAATCTCTTCAAATAAAGAACAAACTTAACTATCCAACTTAATTTTCTTTGTAGCATCAACAAACGACAATCTCTTATTCAATCTCAAACTTTTTATCTCTTCTCAAACATTATTCAATCTCAAACTCTTGTAATCATCAAACAATGGTCAATTATTCAATAAATCTTTCAATTATAGACCATGTACATCATCTTGAATATACTCGATCTCGAATCAATCCTTTAACTTTCTCGAAAAAATCTCTCAACTTGGCACGATAACTATTACTCTCTTCACCTAAACTTACGATCCTTTGAACATCCAAACACAACAATCATCCTCGAACAAATTATATCAATCAAATTCTACCTATATCCTTGAATTCTATCTATCAATCATTTAATCATTTCTCCCCCTTATGATGAATATGTGAAACGGTTTCATCATACAATAATGATTGATAGCATAAACGGTAGATTACAACAAACAACAAGCAAGCAAAGTAACCCAACCCAATTCCCAATTCCCAATGAACCTATTGGTGAACTAGAATTTGAGGTTGCGTTGTTGGAAAAAGATTTTATAATGGTGTTTGTGTTCTTTATGTTTGTGTGAAGAGAAATGAAATCCGGATAAAAATGATCCGTTAACACAACCAAAAATCAAAACGATTAATGGTGTGGCCTAAAAATACGATTACTATTTTTAGGACTTCCCATTATCATTGAGAAATACACAAAGCTTATCTCTAAATGGTTCGGTCTATGGCTTTTCAACCGATAGATTGCTTTAAAGAATGTAATTCATGGTCAGTGTCACAAAGGCGTTCGATGACCATGTCTTACTATCCTCAAAGACTTTTGGGAAATAAAATCCGAGGTCACATAGACTTCTCGTTTACTCAACAAATTCATAAAATGAAAATGTGAGACCTACGTTCAACGTTGGAAAAGATGTTAGCATTGGTAGGATTTCCATTCGATCATCGTGGAATATCAAAAATATGATATCACTACGAATGTTCCGGCAATATCACAAAGATATGCAATGTCACAAAGACATATAAAGACTCATTGTGTCCTAGTCAAATGAAAGAATATATCAAGTACGCTCTAGACTTACTAGTGATCAAATGAAGTCGGGGACCGGAGTAGAGTGTCTCCCTTTTTCAATATCAACGTCTTCCAAAAGAAGAGTCAATAGAAATGTGAAAATCTCCGTGAGAATAAAACAAGCATTTGTTAAGAAATACTTGAGTGGTTAGGAAAAGATGTGCATTGCTTCACTGGGTCCATGAAGTCTTCTTCAATATCAAGAAATCAACAAATGAAATCCGATAGGAACGTGTTGACCCGGATTTTTAAGAATTTTGGGGAGGGCTTTTATTTCTTTTAGCCCTTTCTCACATCATCATTTCACCTAACCTCTCACTTTTCGACAACTCCCTCATGTCCTATTTGCACAAACATTATCACCACGCTCATAAACCCTCACAATCTAAATTGAGAATTTAACTCCGGGGTTAGATCTCATCGGCGATGACAAGATCATGGAGTATTTATGAGTGGCCTAAACTCTCATGTGCAAATCTAACACCGAACTTCTTTGAATATGATCGAAAATGGTTTGAAAACCTTCCAAAGTGTTTTAAAATGGAAAATGAGTTTAAACACTTGGAAGTTTTGGTTTTATAAACAAACTCCCCCTAAATATATGCATGATATAACAAAGTTTTAGCATATAAAGGGTGAGTAAAAGGTTTGAAAGTTGCTCACAAACATTAAAAATGAGACAACAAAGGCAGTACACAAAGGCGTTCGATGCCTTGCATCTCATCCAAAACATTGTGAGAAACTCAAAGACAAAGTAAATTACCAAAATGATGAGAAGAGAAAATCTTTTTGGATTTTTCAAAATAAGAAAATGAAAATCTTTTTGGATTTTTCTAAAAGAAATTATGAAATTACAAAAACGGTTTTAGAACGGGTTATACACTGAAGTGTGCATAAGCCACTTTTCATCAAATCACTTGGAAATCACTTTTGGAACCCATTTGAGATTGGGTCCAATGGTTTTTGAATTCTTGAAAGTCCAAATGTAAGTCTCATCGATTTGATGAATAGAGGTTGCATTCCACGGAGAACTAAAACCCGGTGTTTTGGTTGAAAACACTTTTCGTGGAAGTAACGGTGAAAAATCATTTGAATTCTTTGAAAACTTGTCAATCTTGGGAGATTGATTTGAGAAATGATTTTTCGGAACAAAATCATTCACTTTTTGCACAACTGCTTTCACAGGTTTTGGTGCAAGATCAAAAAGTTCAGAAAATGAATATTTGAATGATTTTGACTCAACTGACTTATCTTTAGAAATCGGTTTCCATATAGATTTAGTCAACTGAGATTTTGCTTGAGAAATGTGTTCAAAATTATCCTCAAATGATAGAAAAGACACTAAAGTAGTTGTTCCATCAAAATTTGGTTTCTTAGTGTACTTCTTACCCTTTTGTAAGGAGTAATTAGTAAACTGAGAGACCTTTCTTTCAAAAGGTTTTGAAGATTTACCCGTGTAAATCCTCTTTGGAACATCAACTGTAGATTTGGATGACTCGGTTTTTGGAAAACTTTTAGAAACCTCAATCTTGTCACAAACACAATCAAAATCAGTCTGAGTTGAGGACTCGGTAGTCTCAACACATTCATGAAATTCATCATCACAACCAGTTTGCACAGAAGAATTCACAGTCATAGGACGTGTTGACAATTCAGTCTCAAGGTCAGAGATTCTTTTTGTCAAAAATGTTTCGTTTGACTGAAGTTGCAAACACTTGTCTTCAAGACGCATGATTTGAGCACAAAAATTTGTTCTTTCTTCTTCAACTTTGCTCTCAAAAATGGTGGACTTATTTTGTAACTCTTGGTTAAGCTCAGAAGTCTTTTGTTGCCAAACAAGTTCTTTAATTTGACTGTCCAAAATATTTTGATTGAGCTCTTGGAGAGAATTGTCCAACTCATTTGTTAATTTGAAAATCTTTGATTTCAAAATGAGTTCATTAGTAAAGTGATGGTCAACAGATTTAAATCTCTCATGTTCTTCCCAAAGAAATTTGTACTTCTGGCAAATATCCTTAACCTCTCTGAACATTTGAACCACACATAGACAATCTCGAAAACATGAACACTTTTGACTTTCATGAATACGATACGACTCTTTGCTTGGTTTCATCTTGTATGCAAGTGGCATTTGAAACGTACTCATGATGACAGCCCAAAAAAAATTTCACACTAGAATGTTCGTCCAACAAAAATAACTAGCCCAAAAAAAAATATTGACTCAAATTAGTTCTTGGCCCAAAACAAACTTTTAGCCCAAAACAAGTTTTAGTCACAAATGATACTTAAGCCCAACAATGTTTAACTATTAACCATGGCCCAAAAAAAATATTTAAAACACTTAAGCCCAAATGATAAGTACTAGCCCAAAAAAAATTTTAGAATGAAAGCCCAAGTAAAATTTATGACCAATGATTCTTAAAAAAAAATTAAGCCCATAAAAAAAATTTAAGTCTAAAAACAAAAATTAGTCCAAGAAAAAATTAGCCCAACACCTCTTATGTAAAATCGGTCCAACAAACGTATCTTAGCCCAAGGTTTATCTGACAACCTGAAATGCTTTACCACGTGAATGACTACAAACTAACAACTATTGCCCTTTTGACAAGTTATGACACAAAACAGTTTTGAAAGAAACAAATGTGACTAAAAGAAACAAATGTGACTACACGTGATGTTTTCTGCAACACGCAATAAAAGACTATACTAAATACAACTGTAAACATTCACGAGTATTAAAAACAAATTTAAAATAAACTAAAGTGAAACCAACAAGACTCACGTGAAATCAAATTTAACTAAACAAACACTTTTGACAGCCAATGAGACGGTGACAACAAGTTCAAGGAAGACAACTCAAATTTAATTTTCAATCACGCGTACTGACTAAAAAAATTACCAACACAATTTATGACAGCTAAAATAATTAAAAAGACCACGCCTACACTAGAATCAATACACGCAACCTCTTGTGACTTTCAATACAGCTCACACCCCTTTTGACTTTCAATGCTTTCTCCCTTTTACCTTCACGTGATCTACTCTTTCTTTTGAACACGAGAAATCACTTTTAAAAAATCAAAGAGACACTTTACTAATCCTCTGTCTCTCTCTCTTTTTCAAAGATATTCACTCATTCAAGACCTTTACTTTCTCAAAACAACAACAACAAAAAAAATAGAATACAAAGTATCTGGTTATCTCTCTCTCTCTTTTTCTTTGAACACAAACCAATGATTATTTACAACAATTACTTTCTGTTACTCTTAAGTCCAACACAAAATTTTCTCTAACACTTCTCTTAAGAGATTCAACACGTAAAAGACTCAAGAAAGTACAACACGCAGCCAAGATTCAAATCGTGAAGACCAAAGTGCTATTTGCCGAGATAATAGCTCGGCAAATGGGGTTTTCAAAACAAGTTTTCACAAATTGCACACAAAGAATGGTACAAAGGTAAAACTCGATTAGAAAAAAATTGTTGTAATTTTGGTCTATTTGCCGAGATATAAGCTCGGCAAATGGAGTGTTGGGTGAAAATTGGTTAAGTCTGGACAAATGGTTGATTTGCAGAGAATAGAGCTCTGCAAATGGGGTCTTGGTCGAAATGGTGATATGCAGAGCAACGAGCTCGGCAAATGACTCTTTCTGCTGAAAATTTCTAAGTCCAACTCGGCAATTGGTAGGTTTTGGAATTCGGTTGGTTTGGCAAATGCGAGTTAGATAGTTCTGGTCGTGAGATAACTCTGCAAACACGAGTTCACAATCGTTTGGTCGTGAAACTACTTTGGCAACAACTTGATTTTGGTTTTGGTTGATTTTGTATTGGGTGCCGAGATGGGAGCTCGACAAAAGCGGGTTTTGGAATGTTTGAGTGATTTGAATGGTTTGCCGAGATAAATGGTCGGCAAATGCGAGAACACAACTTTTGGTTGAGACTTTAGCTCGGCAACCACGAGTATGGTTATGCTGGTCGTGAAGATAACTCGGCAAACACGAGTTTTGTGAACGGTTAGCTCGGCAAATGGCTAGTTCTTGGCTGGAACAATTCAACACTAACCACGGCGGCCGGATTCTGGAAAGACTTCACCGGAAAACCTTCAAACACCGATTAAACCTTCTTTCCTTCAGATTAACGCTTGTCACCACCACCAAAATACTCTAAATGAAACCGCGAACAAATCCTCACTGAAAATTAAGCCGATTAAAGCTCGCCGGAAAATTCAACCGTCACCAAAAATTGTCAAATCGAGAAATTGAAAAGACGATTACGATCAGGATTCGACCGCGAACAAAACCTCGTAAATTTCAGCTTCAAACGATCAACAATGAAGATCAATTTGAAGAGAGAAGTTGAAGAAAAGTTGTTATTTTTTTTTTTTTCTATTTTTCAAATTAAATGTAATTTGATGATATCAATGTTCTGACTACACACGTGAAATTAAAAAAATGCAGTTACTGTAGCAACAGATTCTCTTTTGAACAAAATATTGACTTTTCTTACTTTCTGAATATACTAAATGCCGAGATAAAACATGAAGATGTAAATCCAATTAGAAACTCAAAAAATTTAGTATTGATTCATGAAATTGAACACTAATCCACCTCTAAACAGTGATCAGAATCACTATTAAGCTTCAAATTCAGCATAAAACAGAATTTTCCAGAATTTCCAGAAATTAAGCTCAAATTCTCAAAATTATGAACAAAATCAGATGTAAAAATGATTGTAGATCGTTCGGATACACCGATTATGCTCTGATACCAATTGTTATAAAGAAACTAGAGCTTAATTGAAGCTTTAATGGTGGAATTAGGTTAGTAGTGTGTGAAATGTGTGTATGTGTGTGAATGGGAGGTTGAAGATGAGTTTAGAGAGAGAAAGTAAATTATAGTGAAAAGTAAGTATGGGATTATGTAAAAGGCTTATTACATAATGAGGTGGTTAGGGGTTTATATACAAATCAACCTATTTATACTAAAACCCCTTCCACAATAACTAATTTACAATTAAACACCATATTTATATTTCTAACAGATATTGTAATGGAAGATAAGAAGGGTGTAATTCACTGATTCGTTGAAGACGACCAGAGGAACTTTCAACAATAACATCTCTATTACAAAAAGATGAATCACCATCTCCAATAATCAATCCTGCTACTTCTGATGCTGTTGGAAGATTGTAAGTTCTTCCATCTTGTTCACGACTTGAAATCAGTTTCAAACTAACTTTTTGCAATCCAGCTTTATGAAAACGATCCCTTACAATTCTAAAAGACTTTACAAGAGGATTGCAGTAGTCTAACATAGACTTAATTCCATCAACAATTCGATGATCGATCTGATTATTCTTTTGTGATTTTGAATCATTTTTACTGCTGGTAGAATAAAGCAAATAAATTAAAAAAATAATATAAATCTTTATAAAGAAAAAATAATAATGTAATTTAATGGAATGGTTATACCTAATGGCTTTTTGATGATTTTCATTTTCATTTTGAGAATCATATATATAGAGCTGTGAAAATTTGGGCGTCACACCATCCGCAGGAAGAAGACTTCCAATAAGATGATAATTTTGACCTTGTAGTCTAAACACATATGGACCTCTACCATTGTTATAGTTGTTATCAACTTTGTCTCTCATTGATGTGAATGAAAACATCATATTATAGGCTCTGATATTATTCATGAAATTTTGACTACTTCGATCTTTATTTTTAAATAAATTTAAAAGAAAAGGAGGAGGATCAAGATAACCAGGAAGCTGTACTTTGCCATTTTTACAACACAATGAAAATGATTTCTTCTTCCAATCAGAATTCCCTCTAGACATTTTAGATTCCCATAACATAGATTGACAAGAATAACATACATATATTGCATCTCCATGATCAACATAATCTTGCAAATTAAACATTTATTTATTTATACATAATACATAAATATAGAATTATAAATTGAAAAAATATTGATAAATTAATTGTAATAAATTAAATATAATATAATTACCTTGACATATACCACGTCCTTTATTTACATCATCTGTTAAAAATAATTGAACAAAAAATTAAACAAATATGTGTATTTCATTGAAATCTAAGGAATTTAATTTCTTTAAAGAACTGTATATATTAAGATTTCTATATTTAAGTTACTGATATTATGAAATTTAATATATAATAAAGTAAAATATAGATCTAGTAGAGTTACCTGATTGTAAAATTCAGGGATGAATTTTTTTGATAAAAGGTATTACTGTTGAAGTTGTTTCAATTAAATTTGTTGAAGAAGAGTTAATAGTTCATAAAGGTGATTTTTGTAAAGAGGTTTTATTGATTTTTTTCCTTCTTTTATCATCTATTATCGCTTTTCTTTTTTTTCTTGAATCTTCAACAGATATCTGATTTGAATTATCTTCAATGAATGATATGTATTGTGTTTGTACAGAACAATTTCTGTTTTTCATTTTAATTATTATATCTTTGATAGTGAAAATAAAGTTGAACATAAATAATTTCAAATTACGTCCTATATATACAAATATATTTATGTAATTTTTAAAAAGTTAACTAATTTGAATTTGAATTTGATAATATTACAAAATGTTGGAGTACTAATAAAAAAATTAAAATTTTAAAAACATAAAAAATAGCAAAATTATATGCCCATGAAGTAATAAACACGTGTTGGGTATTGTTTAAATATCTTCATAAGCATATTTAAATTTTTAATATGAATTAGGCTATATTTTCGAAGTGAATTGAATATATTATGGAGTCAGTCTAAGCTGATGAGTTCAATTGATCGGCCTGTTGTAATAATAGAAATTGATTTTTCTATTGTAAATAGTGAAATAAAATCTGACCAATCATCTGATGCCATGCCAACTGTTCGAAAATTGCAGTTCTCGATAACAATTAGTATAGTTTGTACATATTTTAATTTATTAAATAATTTTTAAATTAGTTTT
>CM067171.1:110297014-110320893 GCA_034093135.1 Erigeron breviscapus
ATAATTCTTACGACACCACCATTCATTATGGACATATGACGACGGCGATATCATCGGTGGAGCATCTTTCCACGAACGTTGGACGATATACTCTGAGAATTGTAGACCCAAGATATGACGCGACTCTATCCTCTTAGAAACTACGCATAACCTTGGTATTCGATCTGAAATGGTGCGAAACATATGTAAACGTCGAATGAAGTTGGAGACTTATGAAAGATGAGTGGTATTAAAGCCAAATTACGATTTGACGACGCCGATAGAACACATTCCGATATACATTCTAGGAGACACATTCTGGGGATTGTAGCTCCGAAATTTGGTGCGATATCTCTATAATAACACGCGTACACGAACGGTTATCCATATTATCTAAGTTGGTGCGGCATATATTGACGTCATCAAAAGTTGGAGTCCATTGAGCAACGATAGACATAGAAGTGATTTCTTTAAACCGCGCAAGGAGTTTGATTTGAGCCTTAATGATTCTTTTGTTTTTGTTTTCTTATTCATTCATTCAAAACCAAAATTTTGTATCCTTGTTTTTTTCAAAGTAATGGTCACCACCGCTTCTCTTCAAAAGTCAGTAACCTAACAACATACAATTCACTTACGCAACACTCAGCAATGGCGAAATCAAGTAAGTAGTACCCTGCTCTCGCTGCGACGTCAAGGGATGCGAAAGACTTTCAGACATCAGTCGTCCACAAGTGGAAACTCACAGGTTCGCATCATGATCAAGTACATATAGTTAAATGTCAAGTACATGATCACAAGTATGTTTATATTTTAATTCTTAATTATCTTTCATAATAATATCACATATGAGTACAAATGGTTTTAAAAAATTCTATTATAGAGAAATTATCATAGCTTGTGCCTTGTGGAATGACTACGACAAACAATTCCATCAATATGTCTCAGCTAATAATGACACTGACGAACCTATGATTATTGTACTACAACTTGCAAAGTATAACACTTAGAACCGTATATCTTCAAAATTATACGCTTTTATGACTTAAATGTATGAAGATCTAATATTGATAATATCATAAACCCGTGTCCAGTGTTGGACACGGGTCTAAAATCTAGTTTTATTATTACACGAAAAAAAACATGTTTGATCTATTTTTAATTTTACATAGTCATTATATAAAGATATAACATACATATCCTCATAACCATATACAATATAAAGCAAAATAAAATAATGATATTATCATTTTACAGTAGGTTTAACTACATTTAACTTTAACCATCATTTTACAAAGATATAATTAATTAACATACACATTCTACTAATAAATTTTGATACAAAATATTATTAAAATAATAATATTATTAAATCTCAACATGTATTTTAACTATTAAATATATTATAATATTATAACGAAAACTTAATACAATTAATTTGCGTATTACACGGAAACTAATCTGGTAATATATATAAAGCCTGGTTTGGAATTAAACCCCTAAATAAGTGAGGCCTTGTCCGGGCCCGATCATAGGCTCATAGCATACGAGTTTATCACTCTTTGTATACAGTATATGTATCCACTTTCTAAATGAAGATTCACTGATTAAGCATTTTTGTCATATATGTTTACACAAGCATGAAAAAGGAATATAATGAAGGGTAAATTACACTTTTGGTCCCTGAATTTGACACGTTTTTTACTTTTAATCACTAAACTTCAAAAATTGCAAATTATACACTAAACTTGCCACTTTTTTTCACTTTTGGTCACCGCGTCAACTTTGTTACCTTTCCTCCGTTAACTTGCCCAGATTCGTTAGTTTTTTTTTCCAGTTTTCGTCCTTTTCATTTATTCCATTATTAAAAGTGATAATCGATGAAAAGTACATTCAAAACTCAATCCATTTATATGATTTATTACAAATTTATATAACACAAACAAAAATATTTACGGTTAAATCATAAGGCGTTATCGATTATTCAGAGAAAAAAAATCTAGAACACGTTACTCCGGATAACCGTTACAATATTTTATTTTTATTATAGTTTAGCAATAGTTAATAAAATGAATTAAGGAAAACTATATAAATTTATATAACACAAACAAAAATATTTACGGTTAAAGTAGAAATAAGAAGACTAAAAAAATTCAAACAGAGGCACTAAAAAAAATCTAACTTTATAAATAAAAATTTCAACCAACAATTATTTCATCGTCGTTCAAAAAGAAAATCAATTATTTCATCTAATCAAACTATTTTATAATCAATAAAGTAGTAAATTGTAAACATAAAAAAAACTGTTTCAAAACCCCTCACAAATGAATATGTATTTTCACTAATCGAACAAAACAATATCTAAGACCTGAAGTTAGGCCGATTATCACTTTTAATAATGGAATAAATGGAAAGGACGAAAAGTGAAAAAAAAACTAACGAATCTGGGCAAGTTAACGGAGGAAAGGTAACAAAGTTGACGCGGTGACCAAAAGTGAAAAAAAGTGGCAAGTTTAGTTTATAATTTGCAATTTTTAAAGTTTAGTGACTAAAATTGAAAAACGTACCAAGTTCAGAGACCAAAAGTGTAATTTACCCTATAATGAAAGGGTAGGATTGGTGTAATCATCATCAAATATATAGTAGACTTTGTGAGTGTTGAGCAATTTCCTTGAACCCTACACAATTAAAGTTGATTTAACCCTTTATCTATCGTACATACATCTGTCCAAATTTCAAACTTCGGATCCACACATAGTCCTGCCCCATCATTTACGGTAAGACCATTGGTTCTCATTAATCACAAAGTATACGTACATACATAAATAAAAAGACTGGTTATGACTTTGATACGGTTCCTTCTCATCTATCTATCATAAAATTTCTCCCAGTGACCATTAATCCACACGAACGATATCAGTAATCTATTACTAATTTACCATTGGTTTTAAATCCATCATTTATTTAAATTTCACATTTTAAATAACGAAATAAAAAAGGATTATACACTTGTAAAATATAATATTATATTAATTTTAAAAAGACATTTCATTAATAAATATTAAAAAAATACTAAAGTAATAAATATGAGAATACCTGAAAATTATATAATATTACATTAATATACCAGGAACACAATAAATCAAATACGAAATAACAAAATATAGTAATATACAGACGACATCTTACAACGATATTGTCTCAAACGGAATAAAATGATAGTCATTTTTCAAAGATTAAGTTTGTCAGGAATACAATAAAACAAACTAGAAAATGTAATAACATTTGGAACCATTACAACAAATACAAAGAAAAAAGTTAAACAGACTGAAAAAGTTAACGCAGAATCATTTAGTGCTGAATGATTCTAAAGTCTCAATGGTTAGCAATTTCTGAATGGATGTGTTTCTGAATGAAAATCGTATGTTTGATATCCTTTCTGAATAAGTATTCTGAATGACAAAAATTACCATCTTAACCCTCTCCATGAATATATATAATACTCATAATATATAAAGAATAATAATAATAATAATACTATAAATATTAAAACAATAATATATTTACACTCATCTCAATTATTTTGGTCTGCTCGTACCATTTTAGGTTCATCCCAACTTAAAGATCTGCTTATACCATTTGAAATTGAAACATAAGGATGATCTTAACTACTTATATAATAGCAATAATATGAATATAGATGTGATATTGTGATATATATATATAAGAAAAAATAAAAGATGGTAAATAGAGTTTTGCCAGAAAATGAGAAAAGAATCACTTTTACAAGTGACGATGGTGATTTGGAAATGAATATACAGGAGAAATGGAAATGAAAATGAATATACGCTCACTGTACAAAATCATTGCTAATAACTTAACTAGTAATAATTATTGTTTACCTTTTTTTTGGTTTTTGTTTCTTTCATTGAGCAGCTAGTAACCAAATAAATAATTTGTGTTTGTTTGCAATATGGTTGAAGGAAGATAAATTGGCAGTGACGAGAGTGGGTAATGTGAGGAAGATGAAGGGATGAAGGAGGGATAGTGGGGTAAAACTTCCTCACTGAATGGTTAAGGCTGGCAAATCGTGTCTTAACAGGTCTTAACAGGTTCGGTGCGCACAAAATTCTCAGCTTTCAAACATGATAACGACTCATTTAACACTTGCATTTGATGATTTGAGCATGACAGTTATTCGTTTTATGTATCAAAAAAGTTAAATGTTCAACTTTAAAATATTAAAAACAGTTATTTTTAAAAATAGAAAAAGTTACATAGTACATTTTTTGCTTAACAGTTACTTTAACAGGTCTTAACAGGTACCCAATTGCCAGCTTTACTGAATGGTTTAGATAAGTTTTTTAGGTGGAACCATTCAGCATACATTTTGTTTCTCGTTCAGTGTTCAGATGTCAAATCAAACACAATGAATGCTGACCGATTCAGCATTCAATGCTGAACCATTCTATTCAGATGCAATCAAACACAGCCTAAATAGAGCTAAATACATAAATGAAGCATGGTTTTATGAGTCAGGTCATGGTTTAAGGTTATGTGGACTTTAATAGACCACCTACTATTGTTTAGCATACTCCGTAGTTTTGGCAACTTCACGTTTCTGATTCTACATTGATTACATCAAAATTGAATAACACATATCTTGTCATTATCTTAACATAGGAACTCAACTTCACGTTTGGTTTGATTTAACTAGAATTTAAATCGTGAGTCGTGACCAATGTCGGATTTGGTTTGGTTTTATTCTGATTAATTAAATTTGATTTGGTTCACAATATGAGCTTTTAAAATTGTCAAATCGAAAAATCTGAATCGAGGAAAACGAAGGAACTGTTAGCCTTATCTTAAACACCCCCTGGGCTGATTACCTGAATGTAGGCCTCTTCAAAGTGATTAATAGTAAAAGCCCAAAATTCATAAAAGGCTTGTGCTCTCAGCCCATACATGTATATATTTTTTGCCAACCACTTGGTAATAGCCCAGTGGCCAGGGGTATCTTCTAAATCCACTATGTGGGCCCCGAGGGTGAGTTTACCAAGGTCTCGGGTTCGAGCCTTGGGTTCTCATCTCAAAGGTATTTTCCATGAGGAGGGGGTTGGAGGTCCAAAATATCTGGTTAAAATTGTCTCCAACACGTCTGAATCGAAACTCACTTTGCAAAAAAAAAAAATATATAATATATTTGCCTTCAGCCATTTAAAACTCTAGTCGATTATAGTGGACATTTGTTTTTCTTAACAGTGAATTAGTAGTTAGTAGTTAGCATTCGAGACGCCACAATGACATTCAATTGGAATGCATGCCTAGGATGAAACCCAAGACTCTCGAAAACCCCCTCAATAATCCACTCCTACAAATGTATGAAAATAGATTCGAATCCTGGTGGATTTCTCAAGGTCTAAGACCTAACCAATGGACCAACAACCCATTGGCCCATTTATGGTGGACATTTATTCTTCTAAATTTTAGTTTGGTAAAAATAATTAATCTTCCTAACTAAATAGCCTAAAAATCATCCTAATTATAAGATGAAGACAAGTGGCAAAATGAAGCGATAAGATTAAGAAAGAGAACTAATGAAATCCACATGTCATAATCCTATGATTTTAGGAGGATTTTTAGACTAATTTTTAAGAGGATCCATCATTTCCCTATTTTTATATCAAAGGAAAAAGATCTGGATTTGTTTAAATAACAAATCAAACAAAACAAATATGTCATTATATATTAGAAAACTATTCCATAAAAAGTAATTTTAATTAAGTTTTGCGTCTTGATTTATATTTTTATAAAGGTACTTGGTAAAATAATTGAAGTTGGAGCTTTAAAAATATAAATAATATAAATTGAAAATACATATAAAGCAAAATTATAAACTTTTTAGCATTGTTTAAGTAACTTAACGTGTTATAATTTTTAGGTAGTTTTATAACTTATTTTTGAGAATTTATCTTCTAAAGTTCTAAATAAACTGAAAATTTGTTGCCATAATGCCATCTAAATAAAGCATTCAGATTAAACATTTTTGAAAAAAAGCTTAAATTTAAAGTTCTACCCGGGTTAATTCAAAGACAAAATTGTAAATATTTCAAACTATAAATCTATTTATTCACACAATCAGACCTCCATTTATTTTTATTATTTTTATCTATTTATATACACACCATATTCAATGCTTTTAGCTTGTCATCATTATAGTGTAAAAAAAAAGTGGATGCAATCTAACAAGTAACATAACTCCTGGGCACAAGATATGAAGATAAACATACTTCTTGGTCCACTTTTGAAATATCATAAGTTTGGTGGCCAAAAGTATATATCCACATCAAAATATCAAATGAAGATTACCTTATCACTACCACTCACTACCATATATCTTCCTATCCCATTTCCAAAACTTTTAAGTTTTCAAATATCAAAACCTCAAAAACACAAACAAAAATGAAGAGCTTCACATTAAGATCTCAATTCTACATCCCAAATCACTCCAATCTCATCACCAAGAACCCATCACAACTCACTAAAACTCATCCAAGATTCAAACTGTCAAACAAACCAATACAGTTTGACTTACAAAAAGTCAAAACTGTTCCAAAATGCAACAACTTATCTTCTATAGAAAAACTATCAGAACATGCAGAGCCTTATCCAAATGGGTCATTACAAAAAGTTGACAACTCAAGGTATGTGATAGTAGGAGCTGTTTCTGTTGGGCTTATGATGCTGCTTATGAGTTGTGATGATAACCAAAAGGCATTAGCATTTGGACCAGAAGGCCCATTAATGGAAGATTTTTGGGATAATATGAGAAGATATGGGCTATATGCATTGACAGTGAGTAGTGGTGTTTTATATGCAGTTTTTCAGCCTCTTTATGAGTTATTGAAGAACCCCATTTCAGCTATTCTTGTTTTGACAATTCTTGGTGGTGGATTTTATATTGTTTCTCAAGTGGTTTCTGCCATGGTTGGCATCACTGAGTTTAGTTATGAGTATACTTACTAGCTGATATGTTTTATTAAATGGACATGTTTACCATATGATAATAGTTATTGTAATCATAAACTTTGGTTGATTCTATATCTGTTTTAATAGAAAATGCTATAGTTTTATGAGTTATGGGTTCATTGTCAAGTTACCTTAAGGGTTCATCTATGTCAAAAACTCGCTTTCTCTGGATAACTCGAATAGGGAAAACCTCGTCTGTTTACAATTTAACTCAATCTTGATTACAATATATGCATTAGGGGCACAATTGTTGTATAAATGTCCCCATATATAAGTCAGATTTAAGTAGTGTAGTCAGAATTTATAGAGCATTTAAATGCTAGTTAAGTTTACAATATCCTTAAATAAACTAGAAAGTGTAAAGTTTGTATATATTCTGTATTTTGTCCTCAGTTTTATGTACCCTGCTTTGTCATATAGTACAAGATAATGTATGTAAAATCATGGATCTTTCTTTCCTCCCAAATAAAGAATCAGGCTGCAATTCTCTGTATACGAAACCTGAAGGCGACAAACCACCTCCTCATGTACAAAAACAGCAACTTTCACCAAATTTCTTCATGTTCATGATGTTTGATCACTATATCACCCTTTTCCATTTTCATGCTCATTACAAGAATAAAGGGTCTTGGCTTGATCACACAATGGCAGACGATGATATCAATGATGCGCTGCTCATAAGGGAAAGCGAGTGTGAAAGCCAACCTCTTATTTACCCACCATCAATCTCTACAAACCAATTTAGTTTAAACCAAGTTTAAGTTATCTTGGTTGCTTACCTAACCGTTGGAACGATCTGTTTTTCTCTAATCCAAGATCAGATCAGCGGCGAGAAAACAAACAAGATTATTGATGCGGTCTATTTCTGTGTCATCACAATGACGGCTGCAGGATATGGTGATGTAGGACCAGAAACAAATTTGGCAAAGTCTTTAGCTTGTATCTTTGTGTTTACAGGCATGGCTCTTGGTGGCTTTGTACTTAGTAAAGCAGCAGATTACATAGTTGGAAAGCAGGAAATCCTGTTTGTAAAAGCGATACACATGCGTGAAACCTATGGCCAAGATGAGATCCTCAAAGAAGCCGAAACATATAAAGTCAAGTACAAGTTTCTTACTATTCTTATGCTAATAATTTTCCTTGTGGCTATTGGAACTTTATTCTTGTCTCTTGTTGAAAAATTGAGCTACTTTGAGGCTTTTTACTGTGTTTGTGCTACCATTACGACTTTGGGTTATGGCGATAAGAGCTTCTCGACTCAACCAGGGCGTTTGTTTGCCATTTTCTGGATCTTGATTACTACCGTTTCTTTAGCACAGCTATTTTTCTATTTAGTTGAACTATGGACCAACAACAGACGAAGAGTACTTGTACATTGGGTACTTAACAGGAGATTGACAATCCAAGATCTTGAGAAAGCTGATCTTGACAATGATAAAGGTTTCAGGTACACGGAGACCATTCCTTGTTGAATTCCACACAAAAATGCTAACTAAAATCTATTATGCAGTGTTGCAGAATATGTTTTATATAAATTGAGAGAGATGGGGAAGGTGAGTGACGAAGATATTGCAACTGTGGCAGAAGGATTTCGAAATCTTGATAAAGATCACTCGGGAACATTGACAGTTAATGATATAAAACTCACGGAGTCATATGAAGCATACTGTTGATAAGCATATTAATACTTGATATCGAAATGATAGGACAGAGTGCCTGAGGTTGCTGAATTCTCAAAAATGTGTGGGAGTACATCAGCTAGAAGTTTCATATATGTAACACATTATAGTTAGGTAAACTGATCTATTAACATGAATGATATTAGTGTTGCAAGTGATGCGGGTGCATCTGAGTTTTCTGTTGGTTTAAAAAAGGCCCACTTACTGACCCAAACTTGCAACAGGTCAGATTTTGAGATAGAGGCCATATTTGGGTTTAAGGCTGCTGGGGGAAAGAACCTGGTCACATGGCAACCTAACAGACTCTAAGTCAGTCCACAACCCCTCAAAGTCTACAGTCAATGAACCTAGTAATGAGTATTAATTATCTATTAATGTTTATCTTTAATTTTCAAGTTTTGTTATACCTTCCCAAGCAAGTTTTAAATGTTTGCTCTGGGAACTCTTCCAATTTCCAGCCTATATATATGGGCTTCCAAGTTGTAACTCATCATCAGTTTATGAATTCATTACACAACAGCTTGTGAAGCTTTTCTTGAGTGTTTACTCTAAAAAGGAGTCGATTGTTGATTGTTCTTAGTGTGGTGCTACTGCTTTATCACTATTAACATCACCTTTCGCCGATCTAATTGATTCTTGGAATCTTGGTGGTGTTTAAGTATTTTAGCCTCGATTCAATCAGGTTGTCACGCATCAATAATTATTGGAGAATTTCTACTTCTTTGAATTTTTACCACATTGCGTTAGCTATATGACACCTGCTTATTTGTACTCCGCTATTTGTGCTCTCACAGAAGTTGCATTGTGGTTTCCATTGCTCTTATACCTTTATCGCATTGAGTCCAATAGAATTTCTATATTTCTTCTACACTATATCAGAGGAGGTTGATTTTATTGCCCCAACTCTGTTCTTAAGTTAAAAGGTGACATTGATGGTACAGTGTTTCTTGAGCAACAAATGATACGCCCCAGGAGAGCTGCTTTTGCTAAAACTCGAGCAGTTTCTTGAAAACTCGCTTCGGATATGAAACTTTGAGTATTCATAGAAGCTCTTGTTATTCCCAATAGAATGGTTTGTAGTGGAACCCTACCTTCTCTGATCCATTCAACACGCGCAATTTCTTTTCCGTCGATACGTCCCGCAATTCCATCACCTACTTGAAGTACGGTACCGGTATTTACAATTATCTATTTTTGAAACTGGAATTAAAGTAGTAGATCTTTTAGCCCCTTATCGTCGTGGAGGAAAAATCGGACTATTCGGGGGAGCTGGCGTGGGTAAAACAGTACACCTTAAAGTTCATAGGACGAAAAGATATTTTTTGAGGCCCTGATAATGGGAGCAGGTTTGAAAAAGGATCTTAGAGTGTCTAGGGTTGGGCCAGGAGGGTGCATTTCCCCAAGGGTGCCCTAAAGTTCCGCCACCAAACTGTAGTACAGAATCATCCCCAAAGATCTCGGTCAGTCTCTTACCATAAAAATGGCTGCATGCGCAACAGCACCAACTATGAGAAATCCACCAATCCACATATGATGTGTGGTGCTCGGGAAGTTCTGGGTCTATGTCCTGTTCTTTTACCCTCAAATATCCTGTACCAAAGTTTTCCAAACACTTATGAAATGCTAATAAAAGCTTCCAGCCACATTCTACCACGACTATAACATTACAACCAATAGCGATCCAAACAGAATAAATTCCATTATAAAACGACCAAACGGGTCAATGGCCCGTTTGACAAACTAGATACATATCAATTACAATTTCTCCCATTCTTACGACCACATACTACACATGCAAGAACTTGCAGAAATTATATGACAACTTTGCAACACAACTCAACACAATTGACCTTATACTACTCTATTATCCAAACGACCCGTTTAGCGACAAATTGGGCAAAATATCAAGAACACATGTTAATCAGCACTGTTCATGTTGGCGGGGTTGTGGTATGGCGGGTTGTATGATCCAACTTGAACATTTAGTATACTGACCAAGTCGTCCCTAACAAAAAACTGAAAAACATAACCAAATTTTCTATAATTCTAACTTTTTCAACGAGTTGTAAGGAAAAATAACTTTTTGTTTCTAAGAGAAGATAAAATTATCTCAATTGCTGGTAGCATTGCACTAATTGCAGTAGAAGCCAAAAAATGACTAATTATATATATCTTTCTAAAGTTTTATGATTTTGCCTATGTTTTTAGGGCCTCGATTATATAAATTTTGCATAAGGCGGGCGTCCAAATACTAAGGGACGTCCTGGATGATGACCAAATATAGAGATGTTCAATAGCCTTCTCACTGAAACTAAGAGATAAGTGTAGTACTAGTAGAAAAAGAATAGAAAGTTTTTTGTCAATCTGACTTTCAACATCGAGGTGGCTAACAAAATACTTTTGATATGTGCAGACATTACTTCACCATCAAGCAGTAATGCTATGACGTTTATCTGTTATCTCTTGTTACATGAAGTCTCTATAAACACTACTTTCTACCGAAAAAATAAATTAAAAAAACCTCATGGGGGTAGCATAATGTTAAAGTGTTACAGGTGAAAATATCTATAGGTCTCAAGTGGCCAAGGAGGTTTACCCACGACGATTCCGGGCTACCCGCAAAACAGTTAGCGGCGCAGCTTGTTGTCTGCCTATATTCTATTTCTATGTATTGATTTATTGTTACTAAGGTATAAAAAAACGATTAAAGAAAAAAACAAAAAAGAAGAAGTTCATGGGAAATTGTTTCCAAGGAAAATACAAAAGAGACTGATCAAATCCATGATACCGGCCCCTGAAACAAAAAGAGGTTCGACAAGTGATTAATGATAATCAATTACAGGTTTGTGCAATTATGGAATCACATATGGATGTTTCTGGACTTTTTAATGTTTGTAAACAGATTTGTAAACAATGGGATTGGACTTCAAATGGTAATTTATGTGATAAGGGAACACGTATAATTCTTGGCAGGAATGCTGATTTAGTCGATATTATGGTGCTTTCGCAAACCTCCCAGGTTATTCATGTTCAAATTGTGTTTAAAATTGATAAGAAGGCGATGCTTTGCTCCTTTATTTATGCTGATAATCATTACAAAGAACGAAGAACCCTTTGGGAGAATCTATGTAAACACAACTTGTTTGTTCGTGACAAGCCATGGTGTATTTTAGGTGATTTTAACGCCTCGTTATACCTTGAGGATAAATTTGCAGGTTCATCATCTATAAGTATTGGGATGCGTGAGTTCAAGGAATGTGTCAATCACATTGAAGTTATTGATATTAATAGCACTGGTCTTCATTTTACTTGGAACCAAAAGCCGAAAAAGGGGACAGGGATCTTAAAGAAGATAGACAGAGTTATGGGTAACGTCCAATTTACGGTTGATTTCCTGGTTCACATGCTATTTTCCAACCTTATCGGGTATCTGATCATTCTCCATGTATTTTGAAACTCCCAAATATTGCAAGATCACAGCCTAAACCCATCAAATTCACAAATTTTTTGATTGACAAGGCTGGTTACAAGGGTCTGATCATTAAGGTTTGGTCGACAGAAGTTGAAGGGCATAACATGTTCAAGGTTAAGTGTTTGAACACCCCGTTGCGTGGCCTCTTGTTTAAACAAGGCAATCTGCACGATAGAGTTACTCGTCTTAGGAAGGATTTGGATTATGTTCTAAGTGGATATTGATAAAGATCCGACAAACGTAAGCCTTCGGGAAAAAGAGGTTGAGTGCTTGAAAAACCTTAAGGAGGCTGTCCTTGATGAAGAGAGATTTCTGAAGCAAAAAGCAAAAGTGAATTGGCTACAGGTAGGTGATTCCAACTCAGCTTACTTTCATAATTTCCTCAAATGTAGAAACCATAGGAATCGAATCGAGGTAATTAAAGATGTCAATGGGATCTTTTACGAAGGAGGTGCTGTACCAGATGCTTTTGTTCGTCATTACGAAACCTTCTTAGGGGTTGAGGGGTGAGCTAACAGTACCCCATTAACCAGCCTTTTTGAAAAGAAAGTAAATGAGCAAAAAGCTGAAAATATGATAAGACCTATAACGGATGAAGAGATAAAGGCTGCTATGTTCTCCATAGATGATAATAAAGCCCCGAGACCAGATGGGTTCACTTCTGTGTTCTTTAAAAACGCTTGGGATATAGTTGGAAATGAAGTGTGCCTAGGTATTAAAGATTTCTTTCGGAATGGTAATTTGTTAAAGGGTCTAAATCACACCATTATAGCCTTGGTTCCTAAGGTTACTACTCCTTTGTACATCAATGACTATAGACCCATATCATGTTGTAATGTAATCTATAAGTGCATTAGCAAGATTATCACAAACAGGCTAAAGGAGGGGTTGGATGATGTCGTTAGTATCAACCAGTCTGCATTTATTCCTGGTCGAAGTATCTCAGATAATATCTTGCTTACCCAGGAGCTTATGCATGGATACCATATTGATAGAGGACCTCCGCGATGTGCTTTTAAGGTTGACATACAAAAGGCATATGACACGGTGGATTGGCGTTTTTTGAGGAAAATTCTGCTTGGATTTGGTTTTCGGCCTAAGATGGTGGTTTGGATTATGGCTTGTGTCACATCTCCAGCTTATTCTATTTGCATAAACGGTAATCTTCATGGGTTTTTTATGGGTAAACGGGGGCTCAGGCAGGGTGACCCTATGTCACCATATCTATTCACGCTTGTTATGGAGGTGTTATCACTACTCCTTCAAAAGGCAGCAGTATCCACTCCAAACTTTCGGTTTCACAAAGGATGCGAAAAGAATAGAATTGTTAATGTTTGTTTCGCTGATGATTTAATTTTGTTTGCTCGTGGGGACGTGACATCTGCAAAGGTTATCATGGACTCAATCAATACTTTCAAAGACATGTCCGGGCTGGCTCCAAGTTTACCTAAGAGCCTTGCATTTTTTTGTAGTGTGTCGGATTTGGTGAAGAATGAAATACTGAATATTATGCCTTTTGAACAAGGCCAGCTTCCGGTGCGTTACCTTGGGGTCCCTTTAATCTCCACGAGACTTGTATATAAAGATTGTGCAATTCTTGTTGAGAGAATGGAGAACCGAATTACTAATTGGAGAAACAAGTCTTTATCTTTTGCAGGTAGGCTACAACTTATCCAATCTGTTTATCATCGATGCATATCTATTGGCTTCGGTTTTTATATTGCCTTCTCGTATCGTAAAGGAGCTTCAACAGAAAATGAGGGGTTTACTTTGGAACCAAGGTGCCTTGACAAAGGGAAAGGCAAAGGTTGCTTGGAAAACGATATGTACTCCAAAAGCTGAAGGGGGTTTGGGACTGAGGAAGATTTCTGATATGAACAAAGCACTTATGACTATGCATATATGGCGGATCCTGAATAACTATAACTCTCTTTGGGTGCAATGGGCTCATGCTTATAAGTTAAAAGGGAGAAATTTTTGGGAGATCAGTGCTACTTCTGGTATGAGTTGGGGCTGGCGCAAAATAATTCAGCTTAGAACTACAATTAGACCGTTTATTTGGTCTAAAATTGGTGATGGCATGTCTACATCTATGTGGCTGGATAAATGGGATGATGTTTGTCCATTGAGGGATCATATCTCCCCTCGTGATATTAAGAGAGCTGGTCTTACTTTAGTAGACAAAGTTGCTGATGTAATAGATAACGGAATGTGGCGATGGCCTACAGCATGGAGGGACCTTTTCCCTGTTCTTATTAATTGTCGAGTGCCTACTATAAAGATTGGACAGCGAGATTCACTTATATGGCGTAATGAAGAAGGGAAAGAATTGGAGTTCTCTGCCTCTAATGTGTGGGACTCGATCAGAACTAAGGGGGATAAAGTGGAATGGGTTAATATTGTTTGGTCTTCTAAATGCATCCCAAAACATTCGTTTCTCCTTTGGCTCATGTTTAAGCAAAAGCTGAAAACATATGATCATATGAAACCTTGGGATATGGGTGGGGTTGTAAATCTTAACCTTGTTTGTTGTTCCTTGTGTAAAACAGGCCCAGATTCTCACGCTCACCTCTTCTTTGAATGTGCGTTCTCGTCCACTGTATGGCACCTGGTTAGAGATATGGCACATATGTCTATTGTCTCGCACAAGTGGAATGACATCTCTACTGATCTAATTCAGAATTTTAAAGCTAACTCAGCAAAGAGTATTATCGCAAGGTTAGTGGTAGCTGCTACTGTCTACTTTGTATGGCAAGAAAGGAACAACCGTATGTTTAGTAACCTTAAAAGGCCGCCAGACAAGTTGAAGAACATTATTATGGAGACTGTTCGTTTTAGACTCGCATCTATGAAGTTTAAGGCGACTATGAAAGCTACTAAACTACTTGATAAGTGGAATCTCTCAGAATTGCTAACGGCGAATGGTGATACCTCATTGGTGATTGCATGACCAGCTGAATACATTTACTACATCCATGTTTAGTTGTTTTATCATCGATGTAGGTGTTTTTTGGATTAGCTAAGTTTTTGTCATTTTAGCTTTGATAACCTTTCCTGGAATGTCGGGTAAGAAACTAATGTGGTCTTCAGCCACATTACTCGTTTTGTAATGTTCTAATGTTGTTGGTATTAAAGTTTAAACAGGGTAACCTTTTTACCCAAAAAAAGATATAGATAATAATAATTTCAATGGAATAAGACATCTATTGTCATTATACTAAAAAGTCTCACTTGATCTGCTTAAAACGCGTTTAGTATTTTTAAATGATTTGTACTTTAATTTAATCTAATTATAACGTTAAAACTGCTTACGACTATTGTCCATTACAGTCAAAAGTCTCCTTTGATCTGATCTACACAATGTCATTGCAATAACCCTTACTTCATCTATAAAATTACTTTCCTTACGAACATTCTCATAAATCAAAACCAAACAAAATACAAACATACAATCTTTTCCGTTTACGAATTCCAATTTCTATGAATTCCATAGGATTCCAGGTAACCAAACGGACCCTTAGAAAGTGTAAAGCTTGGATATATTCTGTATTTTGTTCTCAAATTTAGTACCTTGCTTTGTCATATAGTACAAGATAATGTATGTAAAATCATGGATCTTTCTTTCCTCCCAAATAAAGAATCAGGCTGCAATTCTCCATATACGAAACCTGAAGGCGACAAACCACCTCTCATGTACAAATACAACAACTTTTACCGATTTTATTCCTGTTCATGATGTTTTGATCAGTATATCACCTTTGTTCATTTTCTTGCTCATTACAAGAAGAAAGGGTCTTGGCTCGATCACACAATGGCAGACGATGATATCAATGATGTGCTGCTCAAAAGGGAAAGCGAGTGTGAAAGCCAACCTCTTATTTACCCACCATCAATCTCTACAAACCAATTTAGTTTAAAACAAGTGTTAGTTATCATGGTTGCATACCTAACCGTTGGAACGATCTGTTTTTCTCTGATCCAAGATCAAATCAGCGGCAAGAAAACAAACAGAATTATCGATGCCGTCTATTTCTGTGTCATCACAATGACGGCTGCAGGATATGGTGACGTAGGACCAGAAACAAATTTGGCAAAGTCTTTAGCTTGTATCTTTGTGTTTACAGGCATGGCTCTTGGTGGCTTTGTACTTAGCAAAGCAGCAGATTACATAGTTGGAAAGCAGGAAATCCTGTTTGTAAAAGCGATACACATGCGTGAAACCTATGGCCAAGATGAGATCCTCAAAGAAGCCGAAACATATAAAGTCAAGTACAAGTTTCTTACTATTCTTATGCTAATAATTTTCCTTGTGGCTATTGGAACTTTATTCTTGTCTCTTGTTGAAAAATTGAGCTACTTTGAGGCTTTTTATTGTGTTTGTGCTACAATTACGACTTTGGGTTATGGGGATAAGAGCTTCTCGACTCAACCAGGGCGTTTGTTTGCCATTTTCTGGATCTTGATTACTACTGTTTCTTTAGCTCAGCTATTTGTCTATTTAGTTGAACTATGGACTGACAACAGACGAAGAGTACTTGTACATTGGGTACTAAACCGGAAACTGACAATCCAAGATCTTGAGAAAGCTGATCTTGACAACGACAAAGTTGTCAGGTACACTTAAATTACCAACATTCCTTGTTGAATTCCAAATAAGAATGTTAATTAAAATCTGTTATGCAGTGTTGCGGAATATGTTGTATATAAATTGAGAGAGATGGGGAAGGTGAGTGACGAAGATATTGCAACTGTGGCAGAAGGATTTCGAAATCTTGATAAAGATCACTCGGGAACATTGACAGTCAAAGATATAAAACTCACAGTCATTTGAAGCACACTTTTGATAAGCATATCAATACTTGATATCCGAAATGATAGGGCAGAGTGCCCGAGGTTGCTTACTTCTCAAAATTGCGTGGGAGTACATCAGCAAAATGTTTTATATATGTAATGCATAATAGTTGGGTAAACTGATCTATTAACATGAATAATATCAGTGTTACAAGTATGAATGAAAATCTACTTGTTTGAATGTTTACAACATTGTGTTAGTAATATGACAGCTTCTTATTTGTACTCTGCTATCTGTGCTCTCACAGAAGTTACATTGTGGTCTCCATTGATGCCATACCTTTATCAAATTGAGTCCATGTCATAGAACTTCTGTATTTCTTCTACAGTATATCGGACGAGGTTGATTTTAATGCTCCAACTCCTGTTCTTCAGTTTGATGATGACATTGATGATACAGTTGTTCTTTCACTTCGGCTTCTTAAGCAACAAATGAAGAGTGTTTCTGATATGCTTGGTGCTCGGGAAGTTCTGTGTCCATGTCAGTCTGTTCTTTTACTCACATATATCCTGTAAGAATGTTTTACAAACACTTATCATATGGTAATAAAAGCTTCCAGCCACATTCTAGCACGACTATAATATTACAACAAATAGCGAACCAAACAGCATAAAATCCATTATGAAACGACCAAATGGGTCAATGGCCCATTTGGCACGCTAGATACATATCAATTACAGTACATTTTTTCCCATTTGTATGATCACATACTACACATGCAAGAACTTGCAGAAATTATTTGACAACTTTGCAACACAACTCAACACAATTTGACCTTATACTACTCTATTATCCAAACGACCCGTTTGGCACACTAGATACATATCAATTACAGTACACTTTTTCCCATTCGTACGATCACATACTACACATGCAAGAACTTGCAGAAATTATTTGATAACTTTGCACACAACTCAACTCAACTCAACTCAATTTGACCTTATACTACTCTATTATCCAAACGACCCGTTTAGCGACATATTGGGCAAAATATCAAGAACACATGTTAACCAGGGTTCATGTTGGCAGGTTTGGATTCATGGGTTAGCGGGTTGAAGTTATCGAACCCTAACATGTAAGTTATACTGACCAAATTCATCTTAAAGTTTTAAAAAACTGAAAAAAACATAACCAAATTTTCTATAATTCTAGTATCCCTTTCCTTTTTCAACAAGTTGTAAGCAAAAATTACTTTTTGTTTCTAAAAGAAGATAAAAAATTTTCAATTGTTGGTAGCATTGCACTAATTGTAGTGGAAGCCAATAAATGACTGATTATATATATCTTTTTAAAGTTTTATAATTTTGCCTATGTTTTTAGGGCCTCAGTTATATAAATTTTGTATAAGGCGGGCCTCCAAATACTAAGGGACGTCCTGGCTGACCAAATCTAGAGATGTTCAATAGCCTTCTCACTGAAACTAATAGATAATTGTAGTACTAGTAGAAGAAGAATAGAAAGTATTTTGTCAATCTGACTTTCAACATAACCACTTGATTTTAAATCAAGTGGCCACCTGGGGCCCTCTTTGGGGGTTCTAGGGGAGGGGATGTTGGCTTGGAGACCAGGGATCGAATCTCAATTCCCCATGGTTTCGGGGATTTACCTCTTCAGACGCGTGCAAGGCGTGCTATCGCACCCTTGGTCTCCAGGGGTGCCTTCTGGTTCCAACTCTAGCATACTGCGCTTGATGTCACTGCTATGGTTCGAACTACTAACACGCCGTTCTAAAAAAAAATAAAAAATTCTGACTTTCAACATCGAGGTGGCTAATAAGATACTTTTGATATGTGCAGACATTACCTTACCATCGAGCAGTAATGCTATGAAGTTTATCTGTTATCTCTTGTTACATGAAGTCTCTATAAACACTACTTTCTACCGAAAAAATAAATTAAAAAAACCTCATGGGGGTAGCATAATGTTAAAGTGTTACAGGTGAAAATATCTTTAGGTCTCAAGTAGCCATGGAAGTTTACCCATGACGATCCCAGGCTATCCGCAAAGCAGTTAGCGGTGTTGCTTGTTGCCTGCCTATCTTCTATTTCTATGTATAGATTTATTAATTATTATTATTAAGGTATAAAAAAATGATTAAAGAAAAAAAACAAAATAGAAGAAGTTCATGGGAAATTGTTTCCAAGGAAAATACAAAAGAGACTGATCAAATCCATGATATAAATAATAATAATTTCAATGGAATAAGGACATCTATTGTCATTATACTAAAAAGTCTCACTTGATCTGCTTAAAACGCGTTTAGTATTTTTAAATGATTTGTACTTTAATTAATGTAATCTAATCATAACGTTAAAACTGCATACAACTATTGTCCATTACAGTCAAAAGTCTCCTTTGATCTGATCTATACTATGTCACTGCAATAACCTTTACTTCATCTGCAAAATTAGTTTCGTTACAAACATTCTCAGAAATCGAAACCAAACAAACAAACATACAATCTTTTCCGTTTACGATGCCTGTTGGTGAACTGTTTCTTGGCGCATTCATCACTGTGTTGTTTGAGAAACTGACCTCTGGTGTCATAAACAGGCTTGCTCAATCCGCAGGTATCTATTCTGAGCTGGAGAAATGGAACCACAAATTGGCACAAATCCAAGCTGTCCTTTTTGATGCTGGGGACAAGCACTTAAGAAACACATCTGTTCAGTTGTGGCTTAACAAACTCCAGCATTTAGCTTATGACATAGACGATGTACTCGATGACTTGACCACTGAAGCTGCACTGTGCCACACGAATGAAGGATCTTCTGCCAGTACCAGCACTAGTAAGGTATTGAAGATCATTCCAGCTAAATTTCATGCTTTTAAATATGGTCGTAAGATGGGCTCTAAGCTCTACAAGATTACAACCAAATTGCATGATCTTGTCGAGGAGAAAAACCTTTTGGGTTTGACTGATAATGTTGGAAGGTCAAATATAACAGTCAAAAGGTTGGAAGAAACTTCACTGGTTGATGCACCCAGCGTTGTGGGCCGGGAAGGGGATAAAAAGCTATTGCTGGGGAAGCTGTTGGGAAATGAATCAAGTAGTCGAAACTTCAGTGTCGTGTCCATAGTTGGTCTGGGTGGGATTGGCAAAACCACTCTCGCTCAAGTTTTGTACAATGATAAGAACGTGAAGGATCACTTTGAACACAAGTCATGGGTTTGTGTTTCGGATGAGTTCGATGTGTTTAGTGTTAGCATGGCTATTTTTATAGATGTGGGTGGGGCAGACTCGAATTTTAAAACTCTCAATCAGCTTCAAGTGGCACTTTCAGAAAAACTCTCCAAGAAAAGGTTCCTGCTTGTTCTAGACGATGTCTGGAATGAAGACAGCAATCAGTGGGAACTCCTCCAACGCCCTTTTTCTGTAGCGGCACCTGGAAGTAAAATTATTGTCACAACACGGAAGAACAAGGTTGCTACAGTTGTAGACTCCACTCAAGCTTACCCTTTAGAGATTTTGTCAAATGAGGAAGCTTTATGTGTGCTCGCTCAAAATGCTTTGGGTAAACAAAACTTCGATTCACATCCAACATTTAAATTGCATGGTGAAGGTATCGTGAATAAATGCGGAAGACTGCCTTTGGCGTTAATAACAATTGGAAGGGTGTTGAGATCAAAAACAAATTATGAAGAATGGGAAGAATTGTTGAATAGTGAGATTTGGAATTTACTGAAGGTAATATTCTTCCGGCCCTAAGCTAAGCTACTATGATCTCCCTTCGCATTTGAAGCAAATGTTTGCTTATTGCTGCTTATTCCCCAAAGATTACGTATTTGAAATGGATAAACTTGTTCTACTTTGGATGGCAGAAGGGTTCTTGCACGGGTCAAATGGCAACATTTCAATGGAGAAGTTTGGCCATCAATGTTTTAGAGAGCTAGAGTCAAGGTCGTTTTTCCAGCATTCCACTAGTGATAAATCATGATACACAATGCATGACCTCATTAGCGACTTGGCAATGAATGTTGCTGGAGAGTTTTTTTATATGTTAGGTGATAAGATGGGCGATGACGACGGAAAAGAAGTTCTAGAGAAGTTCCGCCACTTTTCTTTTGTTTGTCAACGATATGGACTATATAAAACGTACAAGGTAGTACAGAGGGTTCGATGCTTGAGAACATTCTTACCAATGTCGGTAAGGATAGATAGATGGCAAAGTTTCTATTTATCAAGCAAGGTCCTTACAGAACTACTTCCCCAACTACAGATTTTAAGGGTGCTAAGCCTAGCTAACTATGGAATCACGATGTTACCAGAGTCCATTGGCAGCCTCAAACATTTGCGGTACCTCAACCTTTCTAAAACTAACATCACATGTTTGCCGGAACAAGTTGGTAACTTGTGCAATCTAAAGAGCTTATTGCTTTTTGGTTGTCGCCGGTTATCTAGCTTGCCAGGCAGTGTCAAAAATCTGATAAATTTGCGACATCTTGACATTAATAGAACGCTAGAGTTAAAGGAGTTACCTTTTGGGATTGGTGGGTTGACTAGCCTAAAAACTCTATCAAAAGTTATTATTGGAGATACTAATGGGTTCAACATATTCCATCTTAAGGACCTACATCATTTGCAGGGTCGGCTTACAATTGAAGGACTGTTGGAATTTATAATTCGTTTAAGACTTGAGGGGTGTAATGTGTTATTAGAAAAGAATGAAACAACACGTCTGTTCAAGAAAAGGGGCCGACAGTTTTTGGGCCTCACACAGCAAAGGAGACATGACTGTTCAAAGAGACGTGACGCTTAGATAGTATAATAGGATAGTTTAGTTTCAGATTTCGGTAATCAAACTTGTACAGCGATTGTATATTTGATTCAATATAATTGTGTGATTCAATTACAAACCTTGTTCTTGAATTTCGTTTCAATCCTGGGCATCATTGGTATCAGAGCCAGGTTGAAGAATCGTTGAAGAAGGCTGTTCGTTTGTGATGAACAACAACCAGAAACGAAACAGAAAATCGAGTGATTCGATTATGAAGAACAAGGAAAACAGGGGCGGTTCCATTCGGGAATAAGAACAGAAAACAGGGATTGTTTTTCTGTTATAGAAGATCGCGAATCGATTCAAAGGACGATTGGCTGTTTGCGGTGTAAAGCCACGAGCAGGGGGCAACGTTTTTTAATAGACAAAGATCAGTGAGTGATCATCGAGAAGAACCAGAAAGGTCGACGATTTTCTGGGAGAGAAATCGATAACGAGATCGAGGATGGTGTGCGACGAAACAAACAAAAATAAAAGGAAGAATTGACATCTTGGGGCTGTTGATTTGTGGTGTCGAGAATGACCAGGAACAAAAGCAATTGAAAACAACATAAGATGATTTCATTGGTATTGGTATTGGTATTGGTATTGGAACTTGGAATTTTATTTTTGATAGATTTCAGAAATTAAAAGGAGAGTGAGTTTTACACTTTTACCCTTTTGTTGGTTTTAATTGTGGGGTTTATTGGGAACACCGTAGACAAAAGAAAAAGAACACTATTGTGGAATTTTGTTGTCAAGACAAGTTTCAAAATAAGAACTCAAAGTTTTTGAGAGTTAGAGACTACAAAACGAGAAGGTTTTGTAATATTTTGTTATTGTTTTCAAGAAGATTGTGAAAAGTAAAAAGTAACTCCCAATGCCGTCTTCCACGGGTTTTGGGTCCCAATACCGTCTTCGACGGTGTATGGGGGAGGGTTGAGATGTAGACAGCCTTACCCCTACCAAAGGTAGAGAGGCTGCTTCCAGGTTCTACCAAAGGTAGAAAAGGACCTCCAGCCTTGCTGGGCATGAGGATCGAACCCATGACCTCTGTCTCCAGAGGCAAGGGCTCCAACCACTGATCCAACCCAGTTAGGTTGTTCAGAGGATTCTCAATTTTTCAATTGATACAAAACGACCCAAGATGGATACAAAGTTGAAGAACGGAACCGCGAATAATAGTCGAACGTGCGAGACGTTCATGTAAAGACGATTGATCATGTGATATGATCAAACGCGAAGGAGTAACTAAAAGAAAATAAGATTGGCGTGAAACCAAACAATCAAGAGGTTCGTGTGATATGAACCAAAGATACAACATCGTGTGACGTGATCAAGACAAAGCCGTGTGATGCGGAAAAGTAACCTGTGATGGGTACAATCAAGGATTCAGAGAATGGATCAAGACAAAGCCATGTGATGCGGAGAAGTACCTGTGAAGGGTGCAACAAAGAAGATTCAGTGATTGGATCAAGTCAAGACAAACTCGTGTGATGCGGAAAAGTAACCTGTGATGGGTGCAAGCAAGGATTCAGTGAATGGATCAAGACAAGTGTGAGCAAACGACCGTGTGATGCGGGAAATAACCTTGAAGGGTGTAGTTAATTCAGTGATTGAATTATAAAGGAAACTCGTGTGATGCGGTTTCAATCCGTGAAGGATCAAAATTATGTGAGAGAATTAAAGGTTGTGTGAAATAACCAAGTTTGCCGTGAAGGATGGTTCGTGAAGAACAAGATCAGTGACTGATCAAAATGCAGATGGTGTGATGCCAAGTGGTGAGAAGCCACAAAGCAAGTTTGTGTGAAGCAGACTCGTATGAAACAAGTTTGTGTGAAGCAGACTCATGTGAAGCAAGTTTGTGTGAAGTAGACTCGTGTGAAGCAAATTTGTGTGAAGCAAATTCGTGTGAAGAAAAGTTCGTGAGGAACAAAAGATGGTGTGACGTCATCAAAGATTTATTGAAGACAAAGTTTGTACTGCAAGTCGAGAAGATTTGGGTCAAGCAAGAGAATAGGCGTGATGCCAAAGACATATGGATATCTGAAGATTAGAAGAGCAAGTCTTAAACAATTAGGGAGAATGTTGGAATTTACAATTCGTTTAAGACT
>CM067171.1:110321893-110342844 GCA_034093135.1 Erigeron breviscapus
GGGGCGACATTATCTGTATGGTACAAAGTGTACCCTATACACGGATCATAAGAGCTTACAGTACGTGTTTACTCAGAAGGACATGAATGTTAGACAACGACGGTGGATGGAGTTATTAAAGGATTATGATTGTGAGATTAAATATCCCCCAGGCAAAGCTAATGTGGTTGCTGATGCCTTGAGCCGCAAAGAATATGCGAAGAGTAGGTTATGTGCAATGATTACGAAGGTTGAGTCGAACTTAATGGAACCTATTCGATTAGCTCAAATTGAAGCGTTGAAGGAGGAGAATGTGAAGAGGAGTCTATTGGGAAAAAGAAGAAAAATAGACTTGAAATGGAGGAAAATAGTCGCGGTCTTCGAACTTACAAAGGTAGAATATGGGTTCCTCTATATGGAGGCAATCGTGAGTTAGTGATGGACGAAGCTCACAAGACTAAGTATTCTGTACACCCTGGTGCCACAAAGATGCATGCGGACTTGAAGCCGATTTATTGGTGGCCCAGTATTAAAACGATGTGATGATGTACGTACAGAAGTGTTTGACATGTGCTAAAGTGAAAGCTGAACACCAAAAGCCTTATGGGAAGTTTCAGCAACTCGAGATCCCTGAGTGGAAATGGGATCGCATTACGATGGATTTTGTAACCAAACTTCCGAGGACGCCTCGTGGTCACGATATGATATGGGTTATTGTCGATCAATTAACGAAGAGTGCTCATTTCCTCCCAGTTCGTGAGAATGCTCCTATGGAGAATTTCGCTACATTGTATATCAAAGTTCGCATCATGATCAAGTACATATAGTTAAATGTCAAGTACATGATCACAAGTATGTTTATATTTTAATTCTTAATTATCTTTCATAATAATATCACATATGAGTACAAATGGTTTTAAAAAATTCTATTATAGAGAAATTATCATAGCTTGTGCCTTGTGGAATGACTACGACAAACAATTCCATCAATATGTCTCAGCTAATAATGACACTGACGAACCTATGATTATTGTACTACAACTTGCAAAGTATAACACTTAGAACCGTATATCTTCAAAATTATACGCTTTTATGACTTAAATGTATGAAGATCTAATATTGATAATATCATAAACCCGTGTCCAGTGTTGGACACGGGTCTAAAATCTAGTTTTATTATTACACGAAAAAAAACATGTTTGATCTATTTTTAATTTTACATAGTCATTATATAAAGATATAACATACATATCCTCATAACCATATACAATATAAAGCAAAATAAAATAATGATATTATCATTTTACAGTAGGTTTAACTACATTTAACTTTAACCATCATTTTACAAAGATATAATTAATTATACATATATATTACTAATAATTTTTGATACAAAATATTTTTTAAAATAATAAGTATTATTAAATCTCAACATGTTTTTAACTATTACAAATGATTATATTATAAGTTATAACGAAAACTTAATATGTTTAATTTGCGTATTACACGGAAACTAATCTGGTAATATATATAAAGCCTGGTTTGGAATTAAACCCCTAAATAAGTGAGGCCTTGTCCGGGCCCGATCATAGGCTCATAGCATACGAGTTTATCACTCTTTGTATACAGTATATGTATCCACTTTCTAAATGAAGATTCACTGATTAAGCATTTTTGTCATATATGTTTACACAAGCATGAAAAAGGAATATAATGAAGGGTAAATTACACTTTTGGTCCCTGAATTTGACACGTTTTTTACTTTTAATCACTAAACTTCAAAAATTGCAAATTATACACTAAACTTGCCACTTTTTTCACTTTTGGTCACCGCGTCAACTTTGTTACCTTTCCTCCGTTAACTTGCCCAGATTCGTTAGTTTTTTTTTCCAGTTTTCGTCCTTTTCATTTATTCCATTATTAAAAGTGATAATCGATGAAAAGTACATTCAAAACTCAATCCATTTATATGATTTATTACAAATTTATATAACACAAACAAAAATATTTACGGTTAAATCATAAGGCGTTATCGATTATTCAGAGAAAAAAAAAATCTAGAACACGTTACTCCGGATAACCGTTACAATATTTTATTTTTATTATAGTTTAGCAATAGTTAATAAAATGAATTAAGGAAAACTATATAAATTTATATAACACAAACAAAAATATTTACGGTTAAAGTAGAAATAAGAAGACTAAAAAAATTCAAACAGAGGCACTAAAAAAAATCTAACTTTATAAATAAAAATTTCAACCAACAATTATTTCATCGTCGTTCAAAAAGAAAATCAATTATTTCATCTAATCAAACTATTTTATAATCAATAAAGTAGTAAATTGTAAACATAAAAAAAACTGTTTCAAAACCCCTCACAAATGAATATGTATTTTCACTAATCGAACAAAACAATATCTAAGACCTGAAGTTAGGCCGATTATCACTTTTAATAATGGAATAAATGGAAAGGACGAAAAGTGAAAAAAAAACTAACGAATCTGGGCAAGTTAACGGAGGAAAGGTAACAAAGTTGACGCGGTGACCAAAAGTGAAAAAAGTGGCAAGTTTAGTGTATAATTTGCAATTTTTAAAGTTTAGTGACTAAAATTGAAAAACGTACCAAGTTCAGAGACCAAAAGTGTAATTTACCCTATAATGAAAGGGTAGGATTGGTGTAATCATCATCAAATATATAGTAGACTTTGTGAGTGTTGAGCAATTTCCTTGAACCCTACACAATTAAAGTTGATTTAACCCTTTATCTATCGTACATACATCTGTCCAAATTTCAAACTTCGGATCCACACATAGTCCTGCCCCATCATTTACGGTAAGACCATTGGTTCTCATTAATCACAAAGTATACGTACATACATAAATAAAAAGACTGGTTATGACTTTGATACGGTTCCTTCTCATCTATCTATCATAAAATTTCTCCCAGTGACCATTAATCCACACGAACGATATCAGTAATCTATTACTAATTTACCATTGGTTTTAAATCCATCATTTATTTAAATTTCACATTTTAAATAACGAAATAAAAAAGGATTATACACTTGTAAAATATAATATTATATTAATTTTAAAAAGACATTTCATTAATAAATATTAAAAAAATACTAAAGTAATAAATATGAGAATACCTGAAAATTATATAATATTACATTAATATACCAGGAACACAATAAATCAAATACGAAATAACAAAATATAGTAATATACAGACGACATCTTACAACGATATTGTCTCAAACGGAATAAAATGATAGTCATTTTTCAAAGATTAAGTTTGTCAGGAATACAATAAAACAAACTAGAAAATGTAATAACATTTGGAACCATTACAACAAATACAAAGAAAAAAGTTAAACAGACTGAAAAAGTTAACGCAGAATCATTTAGTGCTGAATGATTCTAAAGTCTCAATGGTTAGCAATTTCTGAATGGATGTGTTTCTGAATGAAAATCGTATGTTTGATATCCTTTCTGAATAAGTATTCTGAATGACAAAAATTACCATCTTAACCCTCTCCATGAATATATATAATACTCATAATATATAAAGAATAATAATAATAATACTATAAATATTAAAACAATAATATATTTACACTCATCTCAATTATTTTGGTCTGCTCGTACCATTTTAGGTTCATCCCAACTTAAAGATCTGCTTATACCATTTGAAATTGAAACATAAGGATGATCTTAACTACTTATATAATAGCAATAATATGAATATAGATGTGATATTGTATATATATATATAAGAAAAAATAAAAGATGGTAAATAGAGTTTTGCCAGAAAATGAGAAAAGAATCACTTTTACAAGTGACGATGGTGATTTGGAAATGAATATACAGGAGAAATGGAAATGAAAATGAATATACGCTCACTGTACAAAATCATTGCTAATAACTTAACTAGTAATAATTATTGTTTACCTTTTTTTTGGTTTTTGTTTCTTTCATTGAGCAGCTAGTAACCAAATAAATAATTTGTGTTTGTTTGCAATATGGTTGAAGGAAGATAAATTGGCAGTGACGAGAGTGGGTAATGTGAGGAAGATGAAGGGATGAAGGAGGGATAGTGGGGTAAAACTTCCTCACTGAATGGTAAGGCTGGCAAATCGTGTCTTAACAGGTCTTAACAGGTTCGGTGCGCACAAAATTCTCAGCTTTCAAACATGATAACGACTCATTTAACACTTGCATTTGATGATTTGAGCATGACAGTTATTCGTTTTATGTATCAAAAAAGTTAAATGTTCAACTTTAAAATATTAAAAACAGTTATTTTTAAAAATAGAAAAAGTTACATAGTACATTTTTTGCTTAACAGTTACTTTAACAGGTCTTAACAGGTACCCAATTGCCAGCTTTAATGAATGGTTTAGATAAGTTTTTTAGGTGGAACCATTCAGCATACATTTTGTTTCTCGTTCAGTGTTCAGATGTCAAATCAAACACAATGAATGCTGACCGATTCAGCATTCAATGCTGAACCATTCTATTCAGATGCAATCAAACACAGCCTAAATAGAGCTAAATACATAAATGAAGCATGGTTTTATGAGTCAGGTCATGGTTTAAGGTTATGTGGACTTTAATAGACCACCTACTATTGTTTAGCATACTCCGTAGTTTTGGCAACTTCACGTTTCTGATTCTACATTGATTACATCAAAATTGAATAACACATATCTTGTCATTATCTTAACATAGGAACTCAACTTCACGTTTGGTTTGATTTAACTAGAATTTAAATCGTGAGTCGTGACCAATGTCGGATTTGGTTTGGTTTTATTCTGATTAATTAAATTTGATTTGGTTCACAATATGAGCTTTTAAAATTGTCAAATCGAAAAATCTGAATCGAGGAAAACGAAGGAACTGTTAGCCTTATCTTAAACACCCCCTGGGCTGATTACCTGAATGTAGGCCTCTTCAAAGTGATTAATAGTAAAAGCCCAAAATTCATAAAAGGCTTGTGCTCTCAGCCCATACATGTATATATTTTTTGCCAACCACTTGGTAATAGCCCAGTGGCCAGGGGTATCTTCTAAATCCACTATGTGGGCCCCGGGGTGAGTTTACCCAAGGTCTCGGGTTCGAGCCTTGGGGTTCTCATCTCAAAGGTATTTTCCATGAGGAGGGGGTTGGAGGTCCAAAAATATCTGGTTAAAATTGTCTCCAACACGTCTGAATCGAAACTCACTTTGCAAAAAAATAAAAAATATAATATATTTTGCCTTCAGCCATTTAAAACTCTAGTCGATTATAGTGGACATTTGTTTTTCTTAACAGTGAATTAGTAGTTAGTAGTTAGCATTCGAGACGCCACAATGACATTCAATTGGAATGCATGCCTAGGATGAAACCCAAGACTCTCGAAAACCCCCTCAATAATCCACTCCTACAAATGTATGAAAATAGATTCGAATCCTGGTGGATTTCTCAAGGTCTAAGACCTAACCAATGGACCAACAACCCATTGGCCCATTTATGGTGGACATTTATTCTTCTAAATTTTAGTTTGGTAAAAATAATTAATCTTCTAACTAAATAGCCTAAAAATCATCCTAATTATAAGATGAAGACAAGTGGCAAAATGAAGCGATAAGATTAAGAAAGAGAACTAATGAAATCCACATGTCATAATCCTATGATTTTAGGAGGATTTTTAGACTAATTTTTAAGAGGATCCATCATTTCCCTATTTTTATATCAATTAGGATCAATAAGATCTGGATTTGTTTAAATAACAAATCAAACAAAACAAATATGTCATTATATATTAGAAAACTATTCCATAAAAAGTAATTTTAATTAAGTTTTGCGTCTTGATTTATATTTTTATAAAGGTACTTGGTAAAATAATTGAAGTTGGAGCTTTAAAAATATAAATAATATAAATTGAAAATACATATAAAGCAAAATTATAAACTTTTTAGCATTGTTTAAGTAACTTAACGTGTTATAATTTTTAGGTAGTTTTATAACTTATTTTTGAGAATTTATCTTCTAAAGTTCTAAATAAACTGAAAATTTGTTGCCATAATGCCATCTAAATAAAGCATTCAGATTAAACATTTTTGAAAAAAAGCTTAAATTTAAAGTTCTACCCGGGTTAATTCAAAGACAAAATTGTAAATATTTCAAACTATAAATCTATTTATTCACACAATCAGACCTCCATTTATTTTTATTATTTTTATCTATTTATATACACACCATATTCAATGCTTTTAGCTTGTCATCATTATAGTGTAAAAAAAAAGTGGATGCAATCTAACAAGTAACATAACTCCTGGGCACAAGATATGAAGATAAACATACTTCTTGGTCCACTTTTGAAATATCATAAGTTTGGTGGCCAAAAGTATATATCCACATCAAAATATCAAATGAAGATTACCTTATCACTACCACTCACTACCATATATCTTCCTATCCCATTTCCAAAACTTTTAAGTTTTCAAATATCAAAACCTCAAAAACACAAACAAAAATGAAGAGCTTCACATTAAGATCTCAATTCTACATCCCAAATCACTCCAATCTCATCACCAAGAACCCATCACAACTCACTAAAACTCATCCAAGATTCAAACTGTCAAACAAACCAATACAGTTTGACTTACAAAAAGTCAAAACTGTTCCAAAATGCAACAACTTATCTTCTATAGAAAAACTATCAGAACATGCAGAGCCTTATCCAAATGGGTCATTACAAAAAGTTGACAACTCAAGGTATGTGATAGTAGGAGCTGTTTCTGTTGGGCTTATGATGCTGCTTATGAGTTGTGATGATAACCAAAAGGCATTAGCATTTGGACCAGAAGGCCCATTAATGGAAGATTTTTGGGATAATATGAGAAGATATGGGCTATATGCATTGACAGTGAGTAGTGGTGTTTTATATGCAGTTTTTCAGCCTCTTTATGAGTTATTGAAGAACCCCATTTCAGCTATTCTTGTTTTGACAATTCTTGGTGGTGGATTTTATATTGTTTCTCAAGTGGTTTCTGCCATGGTTGGCATCACTGAGTTTAGTTATGAGTATACTTACTAGCTGATATGTTTTATTAAATGGACATGTTTACCATATGATAATAGTTATTGTAATCATAAACTTTGGTTGATTCTATATCTGTTTTAATAGAAAATGCTATAGTTTTATGAGTTATGGGTTCATTGTCAAGTTACCTTAAGGGTTCATCTATGTCAAAAACTCGCTTTCTCTGGATAACTCGAATAGGGAAAACCTCGTCTGTTTACAATTTAACTCAATCTTGATTACAATATATGCATTAGGGGCACAATTGTTGTATAAATGTCCCCATATATAAGTCAGATTTAAGTAGTGTAGTCAGAATTTATAGAGCATTTAAATGCTAGTTAAGTTTACAATATCCTTAAATAAACTAGAAAGTGTAAAGTTTGTATATATTCTGTATTTTGTCCTCAGTTTTATGTACCCTGCTTTGTCATATAGTACAAGATAATGTATGTAAAATCATGGATCTTTCTTTCCTCCCAAATAAAGAATCAGGCTGCAATTCTCTGTATACGAAACCTGAAGGCGACAAACCACCTCCTCATGTACAAAAACAGCAACTTTCACCAAATTTCTTCATGTTCATGATGTTTGATCACTATATCACCCTTTTCCATTTTCATGCTCATTACAAGAATAAAGGGTCTTGGCTTGATCACACAATGGCAGACGATGATATCAATGATGCGCTGCTCATAAGGGAAAGCGAGTGTGAAAGCCAACCTCTTATTTACCCACCATCAATCTCTACAAACCAATTTAGTTTAAACCAAGTTTAAGTTATCTTGGTTGCTTACCTAACCGTTGGAACGATCTGTTTTTCTCTAATCCAAGATCAGATCAGCGGCGAGAAAACAAACAAGATTATTGATGCGGTCTATTTCTGTGTCATCACAATGACGGCTGCAGGATATGGTGATGTAGGACCAGAAACAAATTTGGCAAAGTCTTTAGCTTGTATCTTTGTGTTTACAGGCATGGCTCTTGGTGGCTTTGTACTTAGTAAAGCAGCAGATTACATAGTTGGAAAGCAGGAAATCCTGTTTGTAAAAGCGATACACATGCGTGAAACCTATGGCCAAGATGAGATCCTCAAAGAAGCCGAAACGTATAAAGTCAAGTACAAGTTTCTTACTATTCTTATACTAATAATTTTTCTTGTGACTATTGGAACTCTATTTTTGTCTCTTGTTGAAAAATTGAGCTACTTTGAGGCTTTTTACTGTGTTTGTGCTACCATTACGACTTTGGGTTATGGCGATAAGAGCTTCTCGACTCAACCAGGGCGTTTGTTTGCCATTTTCTGGATCTTGATTACTACCGTTTCTTTAGCACAGCTATTTTTCTATTTAGTTGAACTATGGACCAACAACAGACGAAGAGTACTTGTACATTGGGTACTTAACAGGAGATTGACAATCCAAGATCTTGAGAAAGCTGATCTTGACAATGATAAAGGTTTCAGGTACACGGAGACCATTCCTTGTTGAATTCCACACAAAAATGCTAACTAAAATCTATTATGCAGTGTTGCAGAATATGTTTTATATAAACTAAGAGAGATGGGGAAGGTGAGTGACGAAGATATTGCGACTGTGGAAGAAGGATTTAAAAATCTTGATAAAGATCACTCGGGAACATTGACAGTTAATGATATAAAACTCACGGAGTCATATGAAGCATACTGTTGATAAGCATATTAATACTTGATATCGAAATGATAGGACAGAGTGCCTGAGGTTGCTGAATTCTCAAAAATGTGTGGGAGTACATCAGCTAGAAGTTTCATATATGTAACACATTATAGTTAGGTAAACTGATCTATTAACATGAATGATATTAGTGTTGCAAGTGATGCGGGTGCATCTGAGTTTTCTGTTGGTTTAAAAAAGGCCCACTTACTGACCCAAACTTGCAACAGGTCAGATTTTGAGATAGAGGCCATATTTGGGTTTAAGGCTGCTGGGGGAAAGAACCTGGTCACATGGCAACCTAACAGACTCTAAGTCAGTCCACAACCCCTCAAAGTCTACAGTCAATGAACCTAGTAATGAGTATTAATTATCTATTAATGTTTATCTTTAATTTTCAAGTTTTGTTATACCTTCCCAAGCAAGTTTTAAATGTTTGCTCTGGGAACTCTTCCAATTTCCAGCCTATATATATGGGCTTCCAAGTTGTAACTCATCATCAGTTTATGAATACAATACACAACAGCTTGTGAAGCTTTTCTTGAGTGTCTACTCTAAAAAGGAGTCGATTGTTGATTGTTCTTAGTGTGGTGCTACTGCTTTATCACTATTAACATCACCTTTCGCCGATCTAATTGATTCTTGGAATCTTGGTGGTGTTTAAGTATTTTAGCCTCGATTCAATCAGGTTGTCACGCATCAATAATTATTGGAGAATTTCTACTTCTTTGAATTTTTACCACATTGCGTTAGCTATATGACACCTGCTTATTTGTACTCCGCTATTTGTGCTCTCACAGAAGTTGCATTGTGGTTTCCATTGCTCTTATACCTTTATCGCATTGAGTCCAATAGAATTTCTATATTTCTTCTACACTATATCAGAGGAGGTTGATTTTATTGCCCCAACTCTGTTCTTAAGTTAAAAGGTGACATTGATGGTACAGTGTTTCTTGAGCAACAAATGAAGAGTGTTTCTGATATGCCTGCTTTTGCTAAAACTCGAGCAGTTTCTTGAAAACTCGCTTCGGATATGAAACTTTGAGTATTCATAGAAGCTCTTGTTAGCTCGAATGGTTTGTAGTGGAACCCTACCTTCTCTGATCCATTCAACACGCGCAATTTCTTTTCCGTCGATACGTCCCGCAATTCCATCACCTACTTGAAGTACGGTACCGGTATTTACAATCTTTACTTCTATTTTTGAAACTGGAATTAAAGTAGTAGATCTTTTAGCCCCTTATCGTCGTGGAGGAAAAATCGGACTATTCGGGGGAGCTGGCGTGGGTAAAACAGTACACCTTAAAGTTCATAGGACGAAAAGATATTTTTTGAGGCCCTGATAATGGGAGCAGGTTTGAAAAAGGATCTTAGAGTGTCTAGGGTTGGGCCAGGAGGGTGCATTTCCCCAAGGGTGCCCTAAAGTTCCGCCACCAAACTGTAGTACAGAATCATCCCCAAAGATCTCGGTCAGTCTCTTACCATAAAAATGGCTGCATGCGCAACAGCACCAACTATGAGAAATCCACCAATCCACATATGATGTGTGGTGCTCGGGAAGTTCTGGGTCTATGTCCTGTTCTTTTACCCTCAAATATCCTGTACCAAAGTTTTCCAAACACTTATGAAATGCTAATAAAAGCTTCCAGCCACATTCTACCACGACTATAACATTACAACCAATAGCGATCCAAACAGAATAAATTCCATTATAAAACGACCAAACGGGTCAATGGCCCGTTTGACAAACTAGATACATATCAATTACAATTTCTCCCATTCTTACGACCACATACTACACATGCAAGAACTTGCAGAAATTATATGACAACTTTGCAACACAACTCAACACAATTGACCTTATACTACTCTATTATCCAAACGACCCGTTTAGCGACAAATTGGGCAAAATATCAAGAACACATGTTAATCAGCACTGTTCATGTTGGCGGGGTTGGATTTGTGAGTTGGCGGGTTGTATTTATCCAACTCTAACATTTTAGTTATACTGACCAAAGTCGTCCTAACAAAAACTGAAAAAAACATAACCAAATTTTCTATAATTCTAACTTTTTCAACGAGTTGTAAGGAAAAATAACTTTTTGTTTCTAAGAGAAGATAAAATTATCTCAATTGCTGGTAGCATTGCACTAATTGCAGTAGAAGCCAAAAAATGACTAATTATATATATCTTTCTAAAGTTTTATGATTTTGCCTATGTTTTTAGGGCCTCGATTATATAAATTTTGCATAAGGCGGGCGTCCAAATACTAAGGGACGTCCTGGATGATGACCAAATATAGAGATGTTCAATAGCCTTCTCACTGAAACTAAGAGATAAGTGTAGTACTAGTAGAAAAAGAATAGAAAGTTTTTTGTCAATCTGACTTTCAACATCGAGGTGGCTAACAAAATACTTTTGATATGTGCAGACATTACTTCACCATCAAGCAGTAATGCTATGACGTTTATCTGTTATCTCTTGTTACATGAAGTCTCTATAAACACTACTTTCTACCGAAAAAATAAATTAAAAAAACCTCATGGGGGTAGCATAATGTTAAAGTGTTACAGGTGAAAATATCTATAGGTCTCAAGTGGCCAAGGAGGTTTACCCACGACGATTCCGGGCTACCCGCAAAACAGTTAGCGGCGCAGCTTGTTGTCTGCCTATATTCTATTTCTATGTATTGATTTATTGTTACTAAGGTATAAAAAAACGATTAAAGAAAAAAACAAAAAAGAAGAAGTTCATGGGAAATTGTTTCCAAGGAAAATACAAAAGAGACTGATCAAATCCATGATACCGGCCCCTGAAACAAAAAGAGGTTCGACAAGTGATTAATGATAATCAATTACAGGTTTGTGCAATTATGGAATCACATATGGATGTTTCTGGACTTTTTAATGTTTGTAAACAGATTTGTAAACAATGGGATTGGACTTCAAATGGTAATTTATGTGATAAGGGAACACGTATAATTCTTGGCAGGAATGCTGATTTAGTCGATATTATGGTGCTTTCGCAAACCTCCCAGGTTATTCATGTTCAAATTGTGTTTAAAATTGATAAGAAGGCGATGCTTTGCTCCTTTATTTATGCTGATAATCATTACAAAGAACGAAGAACCCTTTGGGAGAATCTATGTAAACACAACTTGTTTGTTCGTGACAAGCCATGGTGTATTTTAGGTGATTTTAACGCCTCGTTATACCTTGAGGATAAATTTGCAGGTTCATCATCTATAAGTATTGGGATGCGTGAGTTCAAGGAATGTGTCAATCACATTGAAGTTATTGATATTAATAGCACTGGTCTTCATTTTACTTGGAACCAAAAGCCGAAAAAGGGGACAGGGATCTTAAAGAAGATAGACAGAGTTATGGGTAACGTCCAATTTACGGTTGATTTCCTGGTTCACATGCTATTTTCCAACCTTATCGGGTATCTGATCATTCTCCATGTATTTTGAAACTCCCAAATATTGCAAGATCACAGCCTAAACCCATCAAATTCACAAATTTTTTGATTGACAAGGCTGGTTACAAGGGTCTGATCATTAAGGTTTGGTCGACAGAAGTTGAAGGGCATAACATGTTCAAGGTTAAGTGTTTGAACACCCCGTTGCGTGGCCTCTTGTTTAAACAAGGCAATCTGCACGATAGAGTTACTCGTCTTAGGAAGGATTTGGATTATGTTCTAAGTGGATATTGATAAAGATCCGACAAACGTAAGCCTTCGGGAAAAAGAGGTTGAGTGCTTGAAAAACCTTAAGGAGGCTGTCCTTGATGAAGAGAGATTTCTGAAGCAAAAAGCAAAAGTGAATTGGCTACAGGTAGGTGATTCCAACTCAGCTTACTTTCATAATTTCCTCAAATGTAGAAACCATAGGAATCGAATCGAGGTAATTAAAGATGTCAATGGGATCTTTTACGAAGGAGGTGCTGTACCAGATGCTTTTGTTCGTCATTACGAAACCTTCTTAGGGGTTGAGGGGTGAGCTAACAGTACCCCATTAACCAGCCTTTTTGAAAAGAAAGTAAATGAGCAAAAAGCTGAAAATATGATAAGACCTATAACGGATGAAGAGATAAAGGCTGCTATGTTCTCCATAGATGATAATAAAGCCCCGAGACCAGATGGGTTCACTTCTGTGTTCTTTAAAAACGCTTGGGATATAGTTGGAAATGAAGTGTGCCTAGGTATTAAAGATTTCTTTCGGAATGGTAATTTGTTAAAGGGTCTAAATCACACCATTATAGCCTTGGTTCCTAAGGTTACTACTCCTTTGTACATCAATGACTATAGACCCATATCATGTTGTAATGTAATCTATAAGTGCATTAGCAAGATTATCACAAACAGGCTAAAGGAGGGGTTGGATGATGTCGTTAGTATCAACCAGTCTGCATTTATTCCTGGTCGAAGTATCTCAGATAATATCTTGCTTACCCAGGAGCTTATGCATGGATACCATATTGATAGAGGACCTCCGCGATGTGCTTTTAAGGTTGACATACAAAAGGCATATGACACGGTGGATTGGCGTTTTTTGAGGAAAATTCTGCTTGGATTTGGTTTTCGGCCTAAGATGGTGGTTTGGATTATGGCTTGTGTCACATCTCCAGCTTATTCTATTTGCATAAACGGTAATCTTCATGGGTTTTTTATGGGTAAACGGGGGCTCAGGCAGGGTGACCCTATGTCACCATATCTATTCACGCTTGTTATGGAGGTGTTATCACTACTCCTTCAAAAGGCAGCAGTATCCACTCCAAACTTTCGGTTTCACAAAGGATGCGAAAAGAATAGAATTGTTAATGTTTGTTTCGCTGATGATTTAATTTTGTTTGCTCGTGGGGACGTGACATCTGCAAAGGTTATCATGGACTCAATCAATACTTTCAAAGACATGTCCGGGCTGGCTCCAAGTTTACCTAAGAGCCTTGCATTTTTTTGTAGTGTGTCGGATTTGGTGAAGAATGAAATACTGAATATTATGCCTTTTGAACAAGGCCAGCTTCCGGTGCGTTACCTTGGGGTCCCTTTAATCTCCACGAGACTTGTATATAAAGATTGTGCAATTCTTGTTGAGAGAATGGAGAACCGAATTACTAATTGGAGAAACAAGTCTTTATCTTTTGCAGGTAGGCTACAACTTATCCAATCTGTTTATCATCGATGCATATCTATTGGCTTCGGTTTTTATATTGCCTTCTCGTATCGTAAAGGAGCTTCAACAGAAAATGAGGGGTTTACTTTGGAACCAAGGTGCCTTGACAAAGGGAAAGGCAAAGGTTGCTTGGAAAACGATATGTACTCCAAAAGCTGAAGGGGGTTTGGGACTGAGGAAGATTTCTGATATGAACAAAGCACTTATGACTATGCATATATGGCGGATCCTGAATAACTATAACTCTCTTTGGGTGCAATGGGCTCATGCTTATAAGTTAAAAGGGAGAAATTTTTGGGAGATCAGTGCTACTTCTGGTATGAGTTGGGGCTGGCGCAAAATAATTCAGCTTAGAACTACAATTAGACCGTTTATTTGGTCTAAAATTGGTGATGGCATGTCTACATCTATGTGGCTGGATAAATGGGATGATGTTTGTCCATTGAGGGATCATATCTCCCCTCGTGATATTAAGAGAGCTGGTCTTACTTTAGTAGACAAAGTTGCTGATGTAATAGATAACGGAATGTGGCGATGGCCTACAGCATGGAGGGACCTTTTCCCTGTTCTTATTAATTGTCGAGTGCCTACTATAAAGATTGGACAGCGAGATTCACTTATATGGCGTAATGAAGAAGGGAAAGAATTGGAGTTCTCTGCCTCTAATGTGTGGGACTCGATCAGAACTAAGGGGGATAAAGTGGAATGGGTTAATATTGTTTGGTCTTCTAAATGCATCCCAAAACATTCGTTTCTCCTTTGGCTCATGTTTAAGCAAAAGCTGAAAACATATGATCATATGAAACCTTGGGATATGGGTGGGGTTGTAAATCTTAACCTTGTTTGTTGTTCCTTGTGTAAAACAGGCCCAGATTCTCACGCTCACCTCTTCTTTGAATGTGCGTTCTCGTCCACTGTATGGCACCTGGTTAGAGATATGGCACATATGTCTATTGTCTCGCACAAGTGGAATGACATCTCTACTGATCTAATTCAGAATTTTAAAGCTAACTCAGCAAAGAGTATTATCGCAAGGTTAGTGGTAGCTGCTACTGTCTACTTTGTATGGCAAGAAAGGAACAACCGTATGTTTAGTAACCTTAAAAGGCCGCCAGACAAGTTGAAGAACATTATTATGGAGACTGTTCGTTTTAGACTCGCATCTATGAAGTTTAAGGCGACTATGAAAGCTACTAAACTACTTGATAAGTGGAATCTCTCAGAATTGCTAACGGCGAATGGTGATACCTCATTGGTGATTGCATGACCAGCTGAATACATTTACTACATCCATGTTTAGTTGTTTTATCATCGATGTAGGTGTTTTTTGGATTAGCTAAGTTTTTGTCATTTTAGCTTTGATAACCTTTCCTGGAATGTCGGGTAAGGAACTAATGTGGTCTTCAGCCACATTACTCGTTTTGTAATGTTCTAATGTTGTTGGTATTAAAGTTTAAACAGGGTAACCTTTTTACCCAAAAAAAGATATAGATAATAATAATTTCAATGGAATAAGACATCTATTGTCATTATACTAAAAAGTCTCACTTGATCTGCTTAAAACGCGTTTAGTATTTTTAAATGATTTGTACTTTAATTTAATCTAATTATAACGTTAAAACTGCTTACGACTATTGTCCATTACAGTCAAAAGTCTCCTTTGATCTGATCTATACAATGTCATTGCAATAACCCTTACTTCATCTATAAAATTACTTTCCTTACGAACATTCTCATAAATCAAAACCAAACAAAATACAAACATACAATCTTTTCCGTTTACGAATTCCAATTTCTATGAATTCCATAGGATTCCAGGTAACCAAACGGACCCTTAGAAAGTGTAAAGCTTGGATATATTCTGTATTTTGTTCTCAAATTTAGTACCTTGCTTTGTCATATAGTACAAGATAATGTATGTAAAATCATGGATCTTTCTTTCCTCCCAAAATAAAGAATCAGGCTGCAATTCTCCATATACGAAACCTGAAGGCGACAAACCACCTCTCATGTACAAATACAACAACTTTTACCGATTTTATTCCTGTTCATGATGTTTTGATCAGTATATCACCTTTGTTCATTTTCTTGCTCATTACAAGAAGAAAGGGTCTTGGCTCGATCACACAATGGCAGACGATGATATCAATGATGTGCTGCTCAAAAGGGAAAGCGAGTGTGAAAGCCAACCTCTTATTTACCCACCATCAATCTCTACAAACCAATTTAGTTTAAAACAAGTGTTAGTTATCATGGTTGCATACCTAACCGTTGGAACGATCTGTTTTTCTCTGATCCAAGATCAAATCAGCGGCAAGAAAACAAACAGAATTATCGATGCCGTCTATTTCTGTGTCATCACAATGACGGCTGCAGGATATGGTGATGTAGGACCAGAAACAAATTTGGCAAAGTCTTTAGCTTGTATCTTTGTGTTTACAGGCATGGCTCTTGGTGGCTTTGTACTTAGTAAAGCAGCAGATTACATAGTTGGAAAGCAGGAAATCCTGTTTGTAAAAGCGATACACATGCGTGAAACCTATGGCCAAGATGAGATCCTCAAAGAAGCCGAAACATATAAAGTCAAGTACAAGTTTCTTACTATTCTTATGCTAATAATTTTCCTTGTGGCTATTGGAACTTTATTCTTGTCTCTTGTTGAAAAATTGAGCTACTTTGAGGCTTTTTATTGTGTTTGTGCTACAATTACGACTTTGGGTTATGGGGATAAGAGCTTCTCGACTCAACCAGGGCGTTTGTTTGCCATTTTCTGGATCTTGATTACTACTGTTTCTTTAGCTCAGCTATTTGTCTATTTAGTTGAACTATGGACTGACAACAGACGAAGAGTACTTGTACATTGGGTACTAAACCGGAAACTGACAATCCAAGATCTTGAGAAAGCTGATCTTGACAACGACAAAGTTGTCAGGTACACTTAAATTACCAACATTCCTTGTTGAATTCCAAATAAGAATGTTAATTAAAATCTGTTATGCAGTGTTGCGGAATATGTTGTATATAAATTGAGAGAGATGGGGAAGGTGAGTGACGAAGATATTGCAACTGTGGCAGAAGGATTTCGAAATCTTGATAAAGATCACTCGGGAACATTGACAGTCAAAGATATAAAACTCACAGTCATTTGAAGCACACTTTTGATAAGCATATCAATACTTGATATCCGAAATGATAGGGCAGAGTGCCCGAGGTTGCTTACTTCTCAAAATTGCGTGGGAGTACATCAGCAAAATGTTTTATATATGTAATGCATAATAGTTGGGTAAACTGATCTATTAACATGAATAATATCAGTGTTACAAGTATGAATGAAAATCTACTTGTTTGAATGTTTACAACATTGTGTTAGTAATATGACAGCTTCTTATTTGTACTCTGCTATCTGTGCTCTCACAGAAGTTACATTGTGGTCTCCATTGATGCCATACCTTTATCAAATTGAGTCCATGTCATAGAACTTCTGTATTTCTTCTACAGTATATCGGACGAGGTTGATTTTAATGCTCCAACTCCTGTTCTTCAGTTTGATGATGACATTGATGATACAGTTGTTCTTTCACTTCGGCTTCTTAAGCAACAAATGAAGAGTGTTTCTGATATGCTTGGTGCTCGGGAAGTTCTGTGTCCATGTCAGTCTGTTCTTTTACTCACATATATCCTGTAAGAATGTTTTACAAACACTTATCATATGGTAATAAAAGCTTCCAGCCACATTCTAGCACGACTATAATATTACAACAAATAGCGAACCAAACAGCATAAAATCCATTATGAAACGACCAAATGGGTCAATGGCCCATTTGGCACGCTAGATACATATCAATTACAGTACATTTTTTCCCATTTGTATGATCACATACTACACATGCAAGAACTTGCAGAAATTATTTGACAACTTTGCAACACAACTCAACACAATTTGACCTTATACTACTCTATTATCCAAACGACCCGTTTGGCACACTAGATACATATCAATTACAGTACACTTTTTCCCATTCGTACGATCACATACTACACATGCAAGAACTTGCAGAAATTATTTGATAACTTTGCACACAACTCAACTCAACTCAACTCAATTTGACCTTATACTACTCTATTATCCAAACGACCCGTTTAGCGACATATTGGGCAAAATATCAAGAACACATGTTAACCAGGGTTCATGTTGGCAGGTTTGGATTCATGGGTTAGCGGGTTGAAGTTATCGAACCCTAACATGTAAGTTATACTGACCAAATTCATCTTAAAGTTTTAAAAAACTGAAAAAAACATAACCAAATTTTCTATAATTCTAGTATCCCTTTCCTTTTTCAACAAGTTGTAAGCAAAAATTACTTTTTGTTTCTAAAAGAAGATAAAAAATTTCAATTGTTGGTAGCATTGCACTAATTGTAGTGGAAGCCAATAAATGACTGATTATATATATCTTTTTAAAGTTTTATAATTTTGCCTATGTTTTTAGGGCCTCAGTTATATAAATTTTGTATAAGGCGGGCCTCCAAATACTAAGGGACGTCCTGGCTGACCAAATCTAGAGATGTTCAATAGCCTTCTCACTGAAACTAATAGATAATTGTAGTACTAGTAGAAGAAGAATAGAAAGTATTTTGTCAATCTGACTTTCAACATAACCACTTGATTTTAAATCAAGTGGCCACCTGGGGCCCTCTTTGGGGGTTCTAGGGGAGGGGATGTTGGCTTGGAGACCAGGGATCGAATCTCAATTCCCCATGGTTTCGGGGATTTACCTCTTCAGACGCGTGCAAGGCGTGCTATCGCACCCTTGGTCTCCAGGGGTGCCTTCTGGTTCCAACCTCTAGCATACTGCCTGCTTGAATGTCACTGCTATGGTTCGAACTACTAACACGCCGTTCTAAAAAAAAATAAAAAATTCTGACTTTCAACATCGAGGTGGCTAATAAGATACTTTTGATATGTGCAGACATTACCTTACCATCGAGCAGTAATGCTATGAAGTTTATCTGTTATCTCTTGTTACATGAAGTCTCTATAAACACTACTTTCTACCGAAAAAATAAATTAAAAAAACCTCATGGGGGTAGCATAATGTTAAAGTGTTACAGATGAGAATATCTTTAGGTCTCAAGTAGCCATGGAAGTTTACCCATGACGATCCCAGGCTATCCGCAAAGCAGTTAGCGGTGTTGCTTGTTGCCTGCCTATCTTCTATTTCTATGTATAGATTTATTAATTATTATTATAAGGTATAAAAAAACGATTAAAGAAAAAAAACAAAATAGAAGAAGTTCATGGGAAATTGTTTCCAAGGAAAATACAAAAGAGACTGATCAAATCCATGATATAAATAATAATAATTTCAATGGAATAAGACATCTATTGTCATTATACTAAAAAGTCTCACTTGATCTGCTTAAAACGCGTTTAGTATTTTTAAATGATTTGTACTTTAATGTAATCTAATCATAACGTTAAAACTGCATACAACTATTGTCCATTACAGTCAAAAGTCTCCTTTGATCTGATCTATACTATGTCACTGCAATAACCTTTACTTCATCTGCAAAATTAGTTTCGTTACAAACATTCTCAGAAATCGAAACCAAACAAACAAACATACAATCTTTTCCGTTTACGATGCCTGTTGGTGAACTGTTTCTTGGCGCATTCATCACTGTGTTGTTTGAGAAACTGACCTCTGGTGTCATAAACAGGCTTGCTCAATCCGCAGGTATCTATTCTGAGCTGGAGAAATGGAACCACAAATTGGCACAAATCCAAGCTGTCCTTGTTGATGCTGGGGACAAGCACTTAAGAAACACATCTGTTCAGTTGTGGCTTAACAAACTCCAGCATTTAGCTTATGACATAGACGATGTACTCGATGACTTGACCACTGAAGCTGCACTGTGCCACACGAATGAAGGATCTTCTGCCAGTACCAGCACTAGTAAGGTATTGAAGATCATTCCAACTAAATTTCATGCTTTTAGATATGGTCGTAAGATGGGCTCTAAGCTCGACAAGATTACAACCAAATTGCATGATCTTGTCGAAGAGAAAAACCTTTTGGGTTTGACTGATAATGTTGGAAGGTCAAATATAACAGTCAAAAGGTTGGAAGAAACTTCACTGGTTGATGCACCCAGCATTGTGGGTCGGGAAGGGGATAAAGAGCTATTGCTGGGGAAGCTGTTGGGAAATGAATCAAGTAGTCGAAACTTCAGTGTCGTGTCCATAGTTGGTCTGGGTGGGATTGGCAAAACCACTCTCGCTCAAGTTTTGTACAATGATAAGAACGTGAAGGATCACTTTGAACACAAGTCATGGGTTTGTGTTTCGGATGAGTTCGATGTGTTTAGTGTTAGCATGGCTATTTTTATAGATGTGGGTGGGGCAGACTCGAATTTTAAAACTCTCAATCAGCTTCAAGTGGCACTTTCAGAAAAACTCTCCAAGAAAAGGTTCCTGCTTGTTCTAGACGATGTCTGGAATGAAGACAGCAACCAGTGGGAACTCCTCCAACGCCCTTTTTCTGTAGCGGCACCTGGAAGTAAAATTATTGTCACAACACGGAAGAAGGTTGCTACAGTTGTAGACTCATCAAGCTTACCCTTTAGAAATTTTGTCAAATGAGGAAGCTTTATGTGTGCTCGCTCAAAATGCTTTGGGTAAACAAAACTTCGATTCACATCCAACATTTAAATTGCATGGTGAAGGTATCGTGAATAAATGCGGAAGACTGCCTTTGGCTTTAATAACAATTGGAAGGGTGTTGAGATCAAAAACAAACTATGAAGAATGGGAGGAATTATTGAATAGTGAGATTTGGAATTTACTAAACGAAGGTAATATTCTTCCGGCCCTAAAGCTAAGCTACTATGATCTCCCTTCGCATTTGAAGCAAATGTTTGCTTATTGCTGCTTATTCCCCAAAGATTACGTATTTGAAATGGATAAACTTGTTCTACTTTGGATGGCAGAAGGGTTCTTGCACGGGTCAAATGGGTACATTTCAATGGAGAAGTTTG
>CM067171.1:110343844-110676712 GCA_034093135.1 Erigeron breviscapus
AGTCTTAAACGAATTGTAAATTCCAACATTCTCCCTAATTGTTTAAGACTTGCTCTTCTAATCTTCAGATATCCATATGTCTTTGGCATCACGCCTATTCTCTTGCTTGACCCAAATCTTCTCGACTTGCAGTACAAACTTTGTCTTCAATAAATCTTTGATGACGTCACACCATCTTTTGTTCCTCACGAACTTTTCTTCACACGAATTTGCTTCACACAAATTTGCTTCACACGAGTCTACTTCACACAAACTTGCTTCACATGAGTCTGCTTCACACAAACTTGCTTCATACGAGTCTGCTTCACACAAACTTGCTTTGTGGTTTCTCACCACTTGGCATCACACCATCTGCATTTTGATCAGTCACTGATCTTGTTCTTCACGAACCATCCTTCACGGCAAACTTGGTTATTTCACACAACCTTTAATTCTCTCACATAATTTTGATCCTTCACGGATTGAAACCGCATCACACGAGTTTCCTTTATAATTCAATCACGAATTAACTACACCCTTCAAGGTTATTTCCCGCATCACACGGTCTTTTTGATCATTCACTACCTTGTCTTGATCCATTCACTGAATCCTTGCTTGCACCCATCACAGGTTACTTTTCCGCATCACACGAGTTTGTCTTGACTTGATCCAATCACTGAATCTTCTTTGTTGCACCCTTCACAGGTTACTTCTCCGCATCACATGGCTTTGTCTTGATCCATTCTCTGAATCCTTGATTGTACCCATCACAGATTACTTTTCCGCATCACACGGCTTTGTCTTGATCACGTCACACGATGTTGTATCTTTGGTTCATATCACACGAACCTCTTGATTGTTTGGTTTCACGCCAATCTTATTTTCTTTTAGTTACTCCTTCGCGTTTGATCATATCACATGATCAATCGTCTTTACATGAACGTCTCGCACGTTACTATTATTCGCGGTTCCGTTCTTCAACTTTGTATCCATCTTGGGTCGTTTTGTATCAATTGAAAAATTGAGAATCCTCTGAACAACCTACCAGCTGGGTTGGATCAGTTGATTGGAGCCCTTGCCTCTGGAGACAGAGGTCAATGGGTTCGATCCTCATGCCCAGCAAGGCTGGAGGGCCTTTTCTACCTATGGTAGAACATGGAACCAGCCTCTCTACCTTTGGTAGGGGTAAGGCTGTCTACATCTCAACCTCCCCCATACACCGTCGAAGACGGTATTGGGACCCAAAACCCGTGGAAGACGGCATTGGGAGTTACTTACTATTTATTTTTTTCTTCTCTTTTCGAAAACAACCACACCAAAAACTTCTCGTTTTTGTAGTCTCAAAACTTCCCGTTCTTATTTTGAAACTTGTCTTCACAACAATATTCCGAAAGTTTTCTTTTTCCATCGTACGGTGTTCCCAATAAACCCCACAATTAAAACCAACAAAAGGGTAAAAGTGTAAAACTCACTCTCCTTTTAATTTCTGAAATCTATCAAAAATAAAATTCCAAGTTCCAATACCAATACCAATACCAATACCAATGAAATCATCTTATGTTGTTTTCAATTGCTTTTGTTCCTGGTCATTCTCGACACCACAAATCAACAGCCCCAAGATGTCAATTCTTCCTTTTATTTTTGTTTGTTTCGTCGCACACCATCCTCGATCTCGTTATCGATTTCTCTCCCAGAAAATCGTCGACCTTTCTGGTTCTTCTCGATGATCACTCACTGATCTTTGTCTATTAAAAAACGTTGCCCCCTGCTCGTGGCTTTACACCGCAAACAGCCAATCGTCCTTTGAATCGATTCGCGATCTTCTATACAACAGAAAATAATCCCTGTTTTCTGTTCTTATTCCCGAATGGAACCGCCCCTGTTTTCCTTGTTCTTCATAATCGAGTCACTCGATTTCTGTTTCGTTTCTGGTTGTTGTTCATCACAAACGAACAGCCTTCTTCAACGATTCTTCAACCTGGCTCTGATACCAATGATGCCCAGGATTGAAACGAAATTCAAGAACAAGGTTTGTAATTGAATCACTCAATTAACATTGAATCAAATATACAATCGCTGTACAATTTTGATTACAATCTGAAACAAACTACTATTTATACATCAAGCGTCACGTCTCTTTGAACAGTCATGTCTCCTTTGCTGTGTGAGGCCCAAAAACTGTCGGCCCCTTTTCTTGAACAGACGTGTTGTTTCATTCTTTTCTAATAACACATTACACCCCTCAAGTCTTAAACGAATTATAAATTCCAACAGTCCTTCAATTGTAAGCCGACCCTGCAAATGATGTAGGTCCTTAAGATGGAATATGTTGAACCCATTAGTATCTCCAATAATAACTTTTGATAGAGTTTTTAGGCTAGTCAACCCACCAATCCCAAAAGGTAACTCCTTTAACTCTAGCGTTCTATTAATGTCAAGATGTCGCAAATTTATCAGATTTTTGACACTGCCTGGCAAGCTAGATAACCGGCGACAACCAAAAAGCAATAAGCTCTTTAGATTGCACAAGTTACCAACTTGTTCCGGAAAACATGTGATGTTAGTTTTAGAAAGGTTGAGGTACCGCAAATGTTTGAGGCTGCCAATGGACTCTGGTAACATCGTGATTCCATAGTTAGCTAGGCTTAGCACCCTTAAGAACTGTTGTTGGGGAAGTAGTTCTGTAAGGACCTTGCTTGATAAATAGAAACTTTGCCCCCGATATTTAGTTACTGGTAAGAATGTTCTCAAGCATCGAACCCTCTGTACTACCTTGTACGTTTTATATAGTCCATATCGTTGACAAACAAAAGAAAAGTGGCGGAACTTCTCTAGAACTTCTTTTCCGTCGTCATCGCCCATCTTATCACCTAACATATAAAAAAACTCTCCAGCAACATTCATTGCCAAGTCGCTAATGAGGTCATGCATTGTGTATCATGATTTATCACTAGTGGAATGTTGGAAAAACGACCTTGACTCTAGCTCTCTAAAACATTGATGACCAAACTTCTCCATTGAAATGTACCCATTTGACCCGTGCAAGAACCCTTCTGCCATCCAAAGTAGAACAAGTTTATCCATTTCAAATACGTAATCTTTGGGGAATAAGCAGCAATAAGCAAACATTTGCTTCAAATGCGAAGGAGATCATAGTAGCTTAGCTTTAAGGCCGGTGTAATGTGTTATTAGAAAAGAATGAAACAACACGTCTGTTCAAGAAAAGGGGCCGACAGTTTTTGGGCCTCACACAGCAAAGGAGACATGACTGTTCAAAGAGACGTGGTATGTAATCAAACTCAAAGAATACGATTTCTATAAAGAATCACTCTTTATTAATCATAGAATAAACATACAATCGCTCTACGTTTTTGTTACAGAGTTGGATGCGAAACTAAAACGAAATCACTTATATTTATACTAATATCTTTGGCGGTTATTGTTGTAACGTTGTGTTGCTTCACAAACGTTGTGTCTTCTTGAACCGTCGTGTCCTTTGCTGTGTGAGGCCCAAAAACTGTCGGCCCCTTTTCTTGAACAGACGTGTTGTTTCATTCTTTTCTAATAACACATTACACCCCTCAAGTCTTAAACGAATTATAAATTCCAACATTCTCCCCCCTAATTGTTTAAGACTTGCTCTTCTAATCTTCAGATATCCATCTGTCTTTGGCATCACGCCTATTCTCTTGCTTGACCCAAATCTTCTCAACTTGTAGTAGAATCTTTGTCTTCAATAAATCTTTGATGACGTCACACCATCTTTTGTTCCTCACGAACTTTTCTTCACACAAATTTGCTTCACACAAATTTACTTCACACGAGTCTGCTTCACACAAACTTTGCTTCACATGAGTCTGCTTCACACAAACTTGTTTCATACGAGTCTGCTTCACACAAACTTGCTTTGTGGCTTCTCACCACTTGGCATCACACCATCCTGATCTTGTTCTTCACGAACCATCCTTCACGGTAAACTTGGTTATTTCACACAACCTTTAATTCTCTCACAGAATTTGATCCTTCACGGATTGAAACCGCATCACACGTGTTTCCTTATAATTCAATCACTGAATTAACTACACCCTTCACAGGTTATTTCCCGCATCACACGGTCTTTGCTTTGACTTGATCCATTCACTGAATCCTTGTCTTGATCCATTCACTGAATCCTTGCTTGCACCCATCATAGGTTATTTTTCCGCATCACACGGCTTTGTCTTGACGTCTTCAATCACTGAATCTTCTTCGTTGCACCCTTCACGGGTACTTCTCCGCATCACACGGCTTTGTCTTGATCCATTCTCTGAATCCTTGGTTGTACCCATCACAGGTTACTTTTCCGCATCACACGGCTTTGTCTTGATCGCGTCACACGATCTTGTATCTTTGGTTCATATCACACGAACCTCTTGATTGTTTGGTTTCACGCCAATCTTATTTTCTTTTAGTTACTCCTTCGCGTTTGATCATATCACATGATCAATCGTCTTTACATGAACGTCTCGCACGTTCGACTATTATTCGCGGTTCCGTTCTTCAACTTTGTATCCATCTTGGGTCGTTTTGTATCATATTGAAAAATTGAGAATCTCTCTCGCATACTTCTGTCTTTTTCTTTAGATCCTTTTGACTTTGTAATTCACCAAAAAACCAATCTTCAACTTGTTATTCTTTTTTGAAAAACAAATATACCAAAACCTTCTCGTTTTGTAGTCTCTAACTCTCAAAAACTTTGAGTTCTTATTTTGAAACTTGTCTTGACAACAAAATTCCACAATAGTGTTCTTTTTCTTTTGTCTACGGTGTTCCCAATAAACCCCACAATTAAAACCAACAAAAGGGTAAAAGTGTAAAACTCACTCTCCTTTTAATTTCTGAAATCTATCAAAAATAAAATTCCAAGTTCCAATACCAATACCAATACCAATACCAATGAAATCATCTTATGTTGTTTTCAATTGCTTTTGTTCCTGGTCATTCTCGACACCACAAATCAACAGCCCCAAGATGTCAATTCTTCCTTTTATTTTTGTTTGTATTTCACACAACCTTGTATTCTCTCACAGAATTTTGATTCCTTCACGGATTGAAACCGCATCTGTTTCCTTATAATTCAATCACCGAATTATCTACACCCTTCAAAGGTTATTTCCCGCATCACACGGGTGTCGTTATGAATCCTTGTCTTGATCCATTCACTGAATCCTTGCTTGCACCCATCATAGGTTATTTTTCCGCATCACACGGCTTTGTCTTGACGTCTTCAATCACTGAATCTTCTTCGTTGCACCCTTCACGGGTACTTCTCCGCATCACACGACTTTGTCTTGATCCATTCTCTGAATCTTTGGTTGTACCCATCACAGGTTACTTTTCCGCATCACACGGCTTTGTCTTGATCACGTCACACGATGTTGTATCTTTGGTTCATATCACACGAACCTCTTGATTGTTTGGTTTCACGCCAATCTTATTTTCTTTTAGTTACTCCTTCGCGTTTGATCATATCACATGATCAATCGTCTTTACATGAACGTCTCGCACGTTCGACTATTATTCGCGGTTCCGTTCTTCAACTTTGTATCCATCTTGGGTCGTTTTGTATCATATTGAAAAATTGAGAATCATCACCATATTTTAAACAATCCAGCTGGGTTGGATCAGTGGTTGGAGCCCTTGCCTCTGGAGACAGAGGTCAAGGGTTCGATCCTCATGCCCAGCAAGGCTGGAGGGCCTTTTCTACCTATGTAGAACATGGAACCAGCCTCTCTACCTTTGGTAGGGGTAAGGCTGTCTACATCTCAACCTCCCCCATACACCGTCGAAGACGGTATTGGGACCCAAAACCCGTGGAAGACGGCATTGGGAGTTACTTACTATTTTACTTTATTTTATAACTATACCAAAACCTTCTCGTTTTGTAGTCTCTAACTCTCAAAAACTTTGAGTTCTTATTTTGAAACTTGTCTTGACAACAAAATTCCACAATAGTGTTCTTTTTCTTTTGTCTACGGTGTTCCCAATAAACCCCACAATTAAAACCAACAAAAGGGTAAAAGTGTAAAACTCACTCTCCTTTTAATTTCTGAAATCTATCAAAAATAAAATTCCAAGTTCCAATACCAATACCAATACCAATACCAATGAAATCATCTTATGTTGTTTTCAATTGCTTTTGTTCCTGGTCATTCTCGACACCACAAATCAACAGCCCCAAGATGTCAATTCTTCCTTTTATTTTTGTTTGTTTCGTCGCACACCATCCTCGATCTCGTTATCGATTTCTCTCCCAGAAAATCGTCGACCTTTCTGGTTCTTCTCGATGATCACTCACTGATCTTTGTCTATTAAAAAACGTTGCCCCCTGCTCGTGGCTTTACACCGCAAACAGCCAATCGTCCTTTGAATCGATTCGCGATCTTCTATATAACAGAAAATAATCCATGTTTTTCTGTGCTGGTACTGGCAGAAGATCCTTCATTCGTGTGGCACAGTGCAGCTTCAGTGGTCAAGTCATCGAGTACATCGTCTATGTCATAAGCTAAATGCTGGAGTTTGTTAAGCCACAACTGAACAGATGTGTTTCTTAAGTGCTTGTCCCCAGCATCAAAAAGGACAGCTTGGATTTGTGCCAATTTGTGGTTCCATTTCTCCAGCTCAGAATAGATACCTGCGGATTGAGCAAGCCTGTTTATGACACCAGAGGTCAGTTTCTCAAACAACACAGTGATGAATGCGCCAAGAAACAGTTCACCAACAGGCATCGTAAACGGAAAAGATTGTATGTTTGTTTGTTTGGTTTCGATTTCTGAGAATGTTTGTAACGAAACTAATTTTGCAGATGAAGTAAAGGTTATTGCAGTGACATAGTATAGATCAGATCATAGGAGACTTTTGACTGTAATGGACAATAGTTGTATGCAGTTTTAACGTTATTATTAGATTACATTAAAGTACAAATCATTTAAAAATACTAAACGCGTTTTAAGCAGATCAAATGAGACTTTTTAGTATAATGACAATAGATGTCCTATTCCATTGAAATTATTATTATTTATATCATGGATTTGATCAGTCTCTTTTGTATTTTCCTTGGAAACAATTTCCCATGAACTTCTTCTATTTTGTTTTTTTTCTTTAATCATTTTTTTATACCTTAATAATAATAATTAATAAATCTATACATAGAAATAGAAGATGGCAGGCAACAAGCAACACCGCTAACTGCTTTGCGGATAGCCTGGGATCGTCATGGGTAAACTTCCATGGCTACTTGAGACCTAAAGATATTCTCATCTATAACACTTTAACATTATGCTACCCCCTTGAGGTTTTTTTAATTTATTTTTTCTGTAGAAAGTAGTGTTTATAGATCAGACTTCATGTAACAAGAGATAACAGATAAACTTCATAGCATTACTGCTCGATGGTAAGGTAATGTCTGCACATATCAAAAGTATCTTATTAGCCACCTCGATGTTGAAAGTCAGAATTTTTTATTTTTTTTTAGAACGGCGTGTTAGTAGTTCGAACCATAGCAGTGACATTCAAGCGGGCAGTATGCTAGAGGTTGGAACCCGAAGGCACCCCTGGAGACCAAGGGTGCGATAGCACTTCCTTTTATTTTTGTTTGTTTCGTCGCACACCATCCTCGATCTCGTTATCGATTTCTCTCCCAGAAAATCGTCGACCTTTCTGGTTCTTCTCGATGATCACTCACTGATCTTTGTCTATTAAAAAACGTTGCCCCCTGCTCGTGGCTTTACACCGCAAACAGCCAATCGTCCTTTGAATCGATTCGCGATCTTCTATATAACAGAAAATAATCCCTGTTTTCTGTTCTTATTCCCGAATGGAACCGCCCCTGTTTTCCTTGTTCTTCATAATCGAATCACTCGATTTTCTGTTTCGTTTCTGGTTGTTGTTCATCACAAACGAACAGCCTTCTTCAACGATTCTTCAACCTAGCTCTGATACCACTGATGCCCAGGATTGAAACGAAATTGAAGAACAAGGTTTGTGTAATTGAATCACTCAATTAACATTGAATCAAATATACAATCGCTGTACAAGTTTGATTACAAAGTTAAACTAAACATCCTATTTATACTAGTCTAATACCACGTCTCTTTGAACAGTCATGTCTCCTTTGCTGTGTGAGGCCCAAAAACTGTCGGCCCCTTTTCTTGAACAGACGTGTTGTTTCATTCTTTTCTAATAACACATTACACCCCTCAAGTCTTAAACGAATTATAAATTCCAACAGTCCTTCAATTGTAAGCCGACCCTGCAAATGATGTAGGTCCTTAAGATGGAATATGTTGAACCCATTAGTATCTCCAATAATAACTTTTGATAGAGTTTTTAGGCTAGTCAACCCACCAATCCCAAAAGGTAACTCCTTTAACTCTAGCGTTCTATTAATGTCAAGATGTCGCAAATTTATCAGATTTTTGACACTGCCTGGCAAGCTAGATAACCGGCGACAACCAAAAAGCAATAAGCTCTTTAGATTGCACAAGTTACCAACTTGTTCCGGAAAACATGTGATGTTAGTTTTAGAAAGGTTGAGGTACCGCAAATGTTTGAGGCTGCCAATGGACTCTGGTAACATCGTGATTCCATAGTTAGCTAGGCTTAGCACCCTTAAGAACTGTTGTTGGGGAAGTAGTTCTGTAAGGACCTTGCTTGATAAATAGAAACTTTGCCCCCGATATTTAGTTACTGGTAAGAATGTTCTCAAGCATCGAACCCTCTGTACTACCTTGTACGTTTTATATAGTCCATATCGTTGACAAACAAAAGAAAAGTGGCGGAACTTCTCTAGAACTTCTTTTCCGTCGTCATCGCCCATCTTATCACCTAACATATAAAAAAACTCTCCAGCAACATTCATTGCCAAGTCGCTAATGAGGTCATGCATTGTGTATCATGATTTATCACTAGTGGAATGTTGGAAAAACGACCTTGACTCTAGCTCTCTAAAACATTGATGACCAAACTTCTCCATTGAAATGTACCCATTTGACCCGTGCAAGAACCCTTCTGCCATCCAAAGTAGAACAAGTTTATCCATTTCAAATAGTAATCTTTGGGGAATAAGCAGCAATAAGCAAACATTTGCTTCAAATGCGGAGGGAGATCATAGTAGCTGAGCCTTAAGGCCGGAAGAATATTACTACCTTCATTCGGTAAGTTCCATATCTCACTATTCAACAACTCCTCCCATTCTTCATAGTATTTTTTTTTGATCTCAACACCCTTCCAATTGTTATTAACGCCAAAGGCAGTCTTCCGCATTTATTCACGATACCTTCACCATGCAATTTAAATGTTGGATGTGAATCGAAGTTTTGTTTACCCAAAGCATTTTGAGCGAGCAAACATAAAGCTTCTTCATTTGACAAAATCTCTAAAGGGTAAGCTTGAGTGGAGTCTACAACTGTAGCAACCTTGTTCTTCCGTGTTGTGACAATAATTTTACTTCCAGGTGCCGCTACAGAAAAAGGGCGTTGGAGGAGTTCCCACTGATTGCTGTCTTCATTCCAGACATCGTCTAGAACAAGCAGGAACCTTTTCTTGGAGAGTTTTTCTGAAAGTGCCACTTGAAGCTGATTGAGAGTTTTAAAATTCGAGTCTGCCCCACCCACATCTATAAAAATAGCCATGCTAACACTAAACACATCGAACTCATCCGAAACACAAACCCATGACTTGTGTTCAAAGTGATCCTTCACGTTCTTATCATTGTACAAAACTTGAGCGAGAGTGGTTTTGCCAATCCCACCCAGACCAACTATGGACACGACACTGAAGTTTCGACTACTTGATTCATTTCCCAACAGCTTCCCCAGCAATAGCTTTTTATCCCCTTCCCGGCCCACAACGCTGGGTGCATCAACCAGTGAAGTTTCTTCCAACCTTTTGACTGTTATATTTACCCAACTATTATGCATTACATATATAAAACATTTTGCTGATGTACTCCCACGCAATTTTGAGAAGTAAGCAACCTCGGGCACTCTGCCCTATCATTTCGGATATCAAGTATTGATATGCTTATCAAAAGTGTGCTTCAAATGACTGTGAGTTTTATATCTTTGACTGTCAATGTTCCCGAGTGATCTTTATCAAGATTTCGAAATCCTTCTGCCACAGTTGCAATATCTTCGTCACTCACCTTCCCCATCTCTCTCAATTTATATACAACATATTCCGCAACACTGCATAACAGATTTTAATTAACATTCTTATTTGGAATTCAACAAGGAATGTTGGTAATTTAAGTGTACCTGACAACTTTGTCGTTGTCAAGATCAGCTTTCTCAAGATCTTGGATTGTCAGTTTCCGGTTTAGTACCCAATGTACAAGTACTCTTCGTCTGTTGTCAGTCCATAGTTCAACTAAATAGACAAATAGCTGAGCTAAAGAAACAGTAGTAATCAAGATCCAGAAAATGGCAAACAAACGCCCTGGTTGAGTCGAGAAGCTCTTATCCCCATAACCCAAAGTCGTAATTGTAGCACAAACACAATAAAAAGCCTCAAAGTAGCTCAATTTTTCAACAAGAGACAAGAATAAAGTTCCAATAGCCACAAGGAAAATTATTAGCATAAGAATAGTAAGAAACTTGTACTTGACTTTATATGTTTCGGCTTCTTTGAGGATCTCATCTTGGCCATAGGTTTCACGCATATGTATCGCTTTTACAAACAGGATTTCCTGCTTTCCAACTATGTAATCTGCTGCTTTGCTAAGTACAAAGCCACCAAGAGCCATGCCTGTAAACACAAAGATACAAGCTAAAGACTTTGCCAATTTGTTTCTGGTCCTACGTCACCATATCCTGCAGCCGTCATTGTGATGACACAGAAATAGACGGCATCGATAATTCTGTTTGTTTTCTTGCCGCTGATTTGATCTTGGATCAGAGAAAAACAGATCGTTCCAACGGTTAGGTATGCAACCATGATAACTAACACTTGTTTTAAACTAAATTGGTTTGTAGAGATTGATGGTGGGTAAATAAGAGGTTGGCTTTCACACTCGCTTTCCCTTTTGAGCAGCACATCATTGATATCATCGTCTGCCATTGTGTGATCGAGCCAAGACCCTTTCTTCTTGTAATGAGCAAGAAAATGAACAAAGGTGATATACTGATCAAAACATCATGAACAGGAATAAAATCGGTAAAAGTTGTTGTATTTGTACATGAGAGGTGGTTTGTCGCCTTCAGGTTTCGTATATGGAGAATTGCAGCCTGATTCTTTATTTTGGGAGGAAAGAAAGATCCATGATTTTACATACATTATCTTGTACTATATGACAAAGCAAGGTACTAAATTTGAGAACAAAATACAGAATATATCCAAGCTTTACACTTTCTAAGGGTCCGTTTGGTTACCTGGAATCCTATGGAATTCATAGAAATTGGAATTCGTAAACGGAAAAGATTGTATGTTTGTATTTTGTTTGGTTTTGATTTATGAGAATGTTCGTAAGGAAAGTAATTTTATAGATGAAGTAAGGGTTATTGCAATGACATTGTGTAGATCAGATCAAAGGAGACTTTTGACTGTAATGGACAATAGTCGTAAGCAGTTTTAACGTTATAATTAGATTAAATTAAAGTACAAATCATTTAAAAATACTAAACGCGTTTTAAGCAGATCAAGTGAGACTTTTTAGTATAATGACAATAGATGTCTTATTCCATTGAAATTATTATTATCTATATCTTTTTTTGGGTAAAAAGGTTACCCTGTTTAAACTTTAATACCAACAACATTAGAACATTACAAAACGAGTAATGTGGCTGAAGACCACATTAGTTTCTTACCCGACATTCCAGGAAAGGTTATCAAAGCTAAAATGACAAAAACTTAGCTAATCCAAAAAACACCTACATCGATGATAAAACAACTAAACATGGATGTAGTAAATGTATTCAGCTGGTCATGCAATCACCAATGAGGTATCACCATTCGCCGTTAGCAATTCTGAGAGATTCCACTTATCAAGTAGTTTAGTAGCTTTCATAGTCGCCTTAAACTTCATAGATGCGAGTCTAAAACGAACAGTCTCCATAATAATGTTCTTCAACTTGTCTGGCGGCCTTTTAAGGTTACTAAACATACGGTTGTTCCTTTCTTGCCATACAAAGTAGACAGTAGCAGCTACCACTAACCTTGCGATAATACTCTTTGCTGAGTTAGCTTTAAAATTCTGAATTAGATCAGTAGAGATGTCATTCCACTTGTGCGAGACAATAGACATATGTGCCATATCTCTAACCAGGTGCCATACAGTGGACGAGAACGCACATTCAAAGAAGAGGTGAGCGTGAGAATCTGGGCCTGTTTTACACAAGGAACAACAAACAAGGTTAAGATTTACAACCCCACCCATATCCCAAGGTTTCATATGATCATATGTTTTCAGCTTTTGCTTAAACATGAGCCAAAGGAGAAACGAATGTTTTGGGATGCATTTAGAAGACCAAACAATATTAACCCATTCCACTTTATCCCCCTTAGTTCTGATCGAGTCCCACACATTAGAGGCAGAGAACTCCAATTCTTTCCCTTCTTCATTACGCCATATAAGTGAATCTCGCTGTCCAATCTTTATAGTAGGCACTCGACAATTAATAAGAACAGGGAAAAGGTCCCTCCATGCTGTAGGCCATCGCCACATTCCGTTATCTATTACATCAGCAACTTTGTCTACTAAAGTAAGACCAGCTCTCTTAATATCACGAGGGGAGATATGATCCCTCAATGGACAAACATCATCCCATTTATCCAGCCACATAGATGTAGACATGCCATCACCAATTTTAGACCAAATAAACGGTCTAATTGTAGTTCTAAGCTGAATTATTTTGCGCCAGCCCCAACTCATACCAGAAGTAGCACTGATCTCCCAAAAATTTCTCCCTTTTAACTTATAAGCATGAGCCCATTGCACCCAAAGAGAGTTATAGTTATTCAGGATCCGCCATATATGCATAGTCATAAGTGCTTTGTTCATATCAGAAATCTTCCTCAGTCCCAAACCCCCTTCAGCTTTTGGAGTACATATCGTTTTCCAAGCAACCTTTGCCTTTCCCTTTGTCAAGGCACCTTGGTTCCAAAGTAAACCCCTCATTTTCTGTTGAAGCTCCTTTACGATACGAGAAGGCAATATAAAAACCGAAGCCAATAGATATGCATCGATGATAAACAGATTGGATAAGTTGTAGCCTACCTGCAAAAGATAAAGACTTGTTTCTCCAATTAGTAATTCGGTTCTCCATTCTCTCAACAAGAATTGCACAATCTTTATATACAAGTCTCGTGGAGATTAAAGGGACCCCAAGGTAACGCACCGGAAGCTGGCCTTGTTCAAAAGGCATAATATTCAGTATTTCATTCTTCACCAAATCCGACACACTACAAAAAAATGCAAGGCTCTTAGGTAAACTTGGAGCCAGCCCGGACATGTCTTTGAAAGTATTGATTGAGTCCATGATAACCTTTGCAGATGTCACGTCCCCACGAGCAAACAAAATTAAATCATCAGCGAAACAAACATTAACAATTCTATTCTTTTCGCATCCTTTGTGAAACCGAAAGTTTGGAGTGGATACTGCTGCCTTTTGAAGGAGTAGTGATAACACCTCCATAACAAGCGTGAATAGATATGGTGACATAGGGTCACCCTGCCTGAGCCCCCGTTTACCCATAAAAAACCCATGAAGATTACCGTTTATGCAAATAGAATAAGCTGGAGATGTGACACAAGCCATAATCCAAACCACCATCTTAGGCCGAAAACCAAATCCAAGCAGAATTTTCCTCAAAAAACGCCAATCCACCGTGTCATATGCCTTTTGTATGTCAACCTTAAAAGCACATCGCGGAGGTCCTCTATCAATATGGTATCCATGCATAAGCTCCTGGGTAAGCAAGATATTATCTGAGATACTTCGACCAGGAATAAATGCAGACTGGTTGATACTAACGACATCATCCAACCCCTCCTTTAGCCTGTTTGTGATAATCTTGCTAATGCACTTATAGATTACATTACAACATGATATGGGTCTATAGTCATTGATGTACAAAGGAGTAGTAACCTTAGGAACCAAGGCTATAATGGTGTGATTTAGACCCTTTAACAAATTACCATTCCGAAAGAAATCTTTAATACCTAGGCACACTTCATTTCCAACTATATCCCAAGCGTTTTTAAAGAACACAGAAGTGAACCCATCTGGTCTCGGGGCTTTATTATCATCTATGGAGAACATAGCAGCCTTTATCTCTTCATCCGTTATAGGTCTTATCATATTTTCAGCTTTTTGCTCATTTACTTTCTTTTCAAAAAGGCTGGTTAATGGGGTACTGTTAGCTCACCCCTCAACCCCTAAGAAGGTTTCGTAATGACGAACAAAAGCATCTGGTACAGCACCTCCTTCGTAAAAGATCCCATTGACATCTTTAATTACCTCGATTCGATTCCTATGGTTTCTACATTTGAGGAAATTATGAAAGTAAGCTGAGTTGGAATCACCTACCTGTAGCCAATTCACTTTTGCTTTTTGCTTCAGAAATCTCTCTTCATCAAGGACAGCCTCCTTAAGGTTTTTCAAGCACTCAACCTCTTTTTCCCGAAGGCTTACGTTTGTCGGATCTTTATCAATATCCACTTAGAACATAATCCAAATCCTTCCTAAGACGAGTAACTCTATCGTGCAGATTGCCTTGTTTAAACAAGAGGCCACGCAACGGGGTGTTCAAACACTTAACCTTGAACATGTTATGCCCTTCAACTTCTGTCGACCAAACCTTAATGATCAGACCCTTGTAACCAGCCTTGTCAATCAAAAAATTTGTGAATTTGATGGGTTTAGGCTGTGATCTTGCAATATTTGGGAGTTTCAAAATACATGGAGAATGATCAGATACCCGATAAGGTTGGAAAATAGCATGTGAACCAGGAAATCAACCGTAAATTGGACGTTACCCATAACTCTGTCTATCTTCTTTAAGATCCCTGTCCCCTTTTTCGGCTTTTGGTTCCAAGTAAAATGAAGACCAGTGCTATTAATATCAATAACTTCAATGTGATTGACACATTCCTTGAACTCACGCATCCCAATACTTATAGATGATGAACCTGCAAATTTATCCTCAAGGTATAACGAGGCGTTAAAATCACCTAAAATACACCATGGCTTGTCACGAACAAACAAGTTGTGTTTACATAGATTCTCCCAAAGGGTTCTTCGTTCTTTGTAATGATTATCAGCATAAATAAAGGAGCAAAGCATCGCCTTCTTATCAATTTTAAACACAATTTGAACATGAATAACCTGGGAGGTTTGCGAAAGCACCATAATATCGACTAAATCAGCATTCCTGCCAAGAATTATACGTGTTCCCTTATCACATAAATTACCATTTGAAGTCCAATCCCATTGTTTACAAATCTGTTTACAAACATTAAAAAGTCCAGAAACATCCATATGTGATTCCATAATTGCACAAACCTGTAATTGATTATCATTAATCACTTGTCGAACCTCTTTTTGTTTCAGGGGCCGGTATCATGGATTTGATCAGTCTCTTTTGTATTTTCCTTGGAAACAATTTCCCATGAACTTCTTCTTTTTTGTTTTTTTCTTTAATCGTTTTTTTATACCTTAGTAACAATAAATCAATACATAGAAATAGAATATAGGCAGACAACAAGCTGCGCCGCTAACTGTTTTGCGGGTAGCCCGGAATCGTCGTGGGTAAACCTCCTTGGCCACTTGAGACCTATAGATATTTTCACCTGTAACACTTTAACATTATGCTACCCCCATGAGGTTTTTTTAATTTATTTTTTCGGTAGAAAGTAGTGTTTATAGAGACTTCATGTAACAAGAGATAACAGATAAACGTCATAGCATTACTGCTTGATGGTGAAGTAATGTCTGCACATATCAAAAGTATTTTGTTAGCCACCTCGATGTTGAAAGTCAGATTGACAAAAAACTTTCTATTCTTTTTCTACTAGTACTACACTTATCTCTTAGTTTCAGTGAGAAGGCTATTGAACATCTCTATATTTGGTCATCATCCAGGACGTCCCTTAGTATTTGGACGCCCGCCTTATGCAAAATTTATATAATCGAGGCCCTAAAAACATAGGCAAAATCATAAAACTTTAGAAAGATATATATAATTAGTCATTTTTTGGCTTCTACTGCAATTAGTGCAATGCTACCAGCAATTGAGATAATTTTATCTTCTCTTAGAAACAAAAAGTTATTTTTCCTTACAACTCGTTGAAAAAGTTAGAATTATAGAAAATTTGGTTATGTTTTTCAGTTTTTTGTTAGGGACGACTTGGTCAGTATACTAAATGTTCAAGTTGGATCATCCATCCAACCCCGCCAACATGAACAGTGCTGATTAACATGTGTTCTTGATATTTTGCCCAATTTGTCGCTAAACGGGTCGTTTGGATAATAGAGTAGTATAAGGTCAATTGTGTTGAGTTGTGTTGCAAAGTTGTCATATAATTTCTGCAAGTTCTTGCATGTGTAGTATGTGGTCGTAAGAATGGGAGAAATTGTAATTGATATGTATCTAGTTTGTCAAACGGGCCATTGACCCGTTTGGTCGTTTTATAATGGAATTTATTCTGTTTGGATCGCTATTGGTTGTAATGTTATAGTCGTGGTAGAATGTGGCTGGAAGCTTTTATTAGCATTTCATAAGTGTTTGGAAAACTTTGGTACAGGATATTTGAGGGTAAAAGAACAGGACATAGACCCAGAACTTCCCGAGCACCACACATCATATGTGGATTGGTGGATTTCTCATAGTTGGTGCTGTTGCGCATGCAGCCATTTTTATGGTAAGAGACTGACCGAGATCTTTGGGGATGATTCTGTACTACAGTTTGGTGGCGGAACTTTAGGGCACCCTTGGGGAAATGCACCCTCCTGGCCCAACCCTAGACACTCTAAGATCCTTTTTCAAACCTGCTCCCATTATCAGGGCCTCAAAAAATATCTTTTCGTCCTATGAACTTTAAGGTGTACTGTTTTACCCACGCCAGCTCCCCCGAATAGTCCGATTTTTCCTCCACGACGATAAGGGGCTAAAAGATCTACTACTTTAATTCCAGTTTCAAAAATAGTAAAGATTGTAAATACCGGTACCGTACTTCAAGTAGGTGATGGAATTGCGGGACGTATCGACGGAAAAGAAATTGCGCGTGTTGAATGGATCAGAGAAGGTAGGTTACCAAGCCGTCTTATTGGGAATAACAAGAGCTTCTATGAATACTCAAAGTTTCATATCCGAAGCGAGTTTTCAAGAAACTGCTCGAGTTTTAGCAAAAGCAGCATGATCAGAAACACTCTTCATTTGTTGCTCAAGAAACACTGTACCATCAATGTCACCTTTTAACTTAAGAACAGAGTTGGGGCAATAAAATCAACCTCCTCTGATATAGTGTAGAAGAAATATAGAAATTCTATTGGACTCAATGCGATAAAGGTATAAGAGCAATGGAAACCACAATGCAACTTCTGTGAGAGCACAAATAGCGGAGTACAAATAAGCAGGTGTCATATAGCTAACGCAATGTGGTAAAAATTCAAAGAAGTAGAAATTCTCCAATAATTATTGATGCGTGACAACCTGATTGAATCGAGGCTAAAATACTTAAACACCACCAAGATTCCAAGAATCAATTAGATCGGCGAAAGGTGATGTTAATAGTGATAAAGCAGTAGCACCACACTAAGAACAATCAACAATCGACTCCTTTTTAGAGTAAACACTCAAGAAAAGCTTCACAAGCTGTTGTGTAATGAATTCATAAACTGATGATGAGTTACAACTTGGAAGCCCATATATATAGGCTGGAAATTGGAAGAGTTCCAGAGCAAACATTTAAAACTTGCTTGGGAAGGTATAACAAAACTTGAAAATTAAAGATAAACATTAATAGATAATTAATACTCATTACTAGGTTCATTGACTGTAGACTTTGAGGGGTTGTGGACTGACTTAGAGTCTGTTAGGTTGCCATGTGACTAGGTTCTTTCCCCCAGCAGCCTTAAACCCAAATATGGCCTCTATCTCAAAATCTGACCTGTTGCAAGTTTGGGTCAGTAAGTGGGCCTTTTTTAAACCAACAGAAAACTCAGATGCACCCGCATCACTTGCAACACTAATATCATTCATGTTAATAGATCAGTTTACCTAACTATAATGTGTTACATATATGAAACTTCTAGCTGATGTACTCCCACACATTTTTGAGAATTCAGCAACCTCAGGCACTCTGTCCTATCATTTCGATATCAAGTATTAATATGCTTATCAACAGTATGCTTCATATGACTCCGTGAGTTTTATATCATTAACTGTCAATGTTCCCGAGTGATCTTTATCAAGATTTCGAAATCCTTCTGCCACAGTTGCAATATCTTCGTCACTCACCTTCCCCATCTCTCTCAATTTATATAAAACATATTCTGCAACACTGCATAATAGATTTTAGTTAGCATTTTTGTGTGGAATTCAACAAGGAATGGTCTCCGTGTACCTGAAACCTTTATCATTGTCAAGATCAGCTTTCTCAAGATCTTGGATTGTCAATCTCCTGTTAAGTACCCAATGTACAAGTACTCTTCGTCTGTTGTTGGTCCATAGTTCAACTAAATAGAAAAATAGCTGTGCTAAAGAAACGGTAGTAATCAAGATCCAGAAAATGGCAAACAAACGCCCTGGTTGAGTCGAGAAGCTCTTATCGCCATAACCCAAAGTCGTAATGGTAGCACAAACACAGTAAAAAGCCTCAAAGTAGCTCAATTTTTCAACAAGAGACAAGAATAAAGTTCCAATAGCCACAAGGAAAATTATTAGCATAAGAATAGTAAGAAACTTGTACTTGACTTTATATGTTTCGGCTTCTTTGAGGATCTCATCTTGGCCATAGGTTTCACGCATGTGTATCGCTTTTACAAACAGGATTTCCTGCTTTCCAACTATGTAATCTGCTGCTTTACTAAGTACAAAGCCACCAAGAGCCATGCCTGTAAACACAAAGATACAAGCTAAAGACTTTGCCAAATTTGTTTCTGGTCCTACATCACCATATCCTGCAGCCGTCATTGTGATGACACAGAAATAGACCGCATCAATAATCTTGTTTGTTTTCTCGCCGCTGATCTGATCTTGGATTAGAGAAAAACAGATCGTTCCAACGGTTAGGTAAGCAACCAAGATAACTTAAACTTGGTTTAAACTAAATTGGTTTGTAGAGATTGATGGTGGGTAAATAAGAGGTTGGCTTTCACACTCGCTTTCCCTTATGAGCAGCGCATCATTGATATCATCGTCTGCCATTGTGTGATCAAGCCAAGACCCTTTATTCTTGTAATGAGCATGAAAATGGAAAAGGGTGATATAGTGATCAAACATCATGAACATGAAGAAATTTGGTGAAAGTTGCTGTTTTTGTACATGAGGAGGTGGTTTGTCGCCTTCAGGTTTCGTATACAGAGAATTGCAGCCTGATTCTTTATTTGGGAGGAAAGAAAGATCCATGATTTTACATACATTATCTTGTACTATATGACAAAGCAGGGTACATAAAACTGAGGACAAAATACAGAATATATACAAACTTTACACTTTCTAGTTTATTTAAGGATATTGTAAACTTAACTAGCATTTAAATGCTCTATAAATTCTGACTACACTACTTAAATCTGACTTATATATGGGGACATTTATACAACAATTGTGCCCCTAATGCATATATTGTAATCAAGATTGAGTTAAATTGTAAACAGACGAGGTTTTCCCTATTCGAGTTATCCAGAGAAAGCGAGTTTTTGACATAGATGAACCCTTAAGGTAACTTGACAATGAACCCATAACTCATAAAACTATAGCATTTTCTATTAAAACAGATATAGAATCAACCAAAGTTTATGATTACAATAACTATTATCATATGGTAAACATGTCCATTTAATAAAACATATCAGCTAGTAAGTATACTCATAACTAAACTCAGTGATGCCAACCATGGCAGAAACCACTTGAGAAACAATATAAAATCCACCACCAAGAATTGTCAAAACAAGAATAGCTGAAATGGGGTTCTTCAATAACTCATAAAGAGGCTGAAAAACTGCATATAAAACACCACTACTCACTGTCAATGCATATAGCCCATATCTTCTCATATTATCCCAAAAATCTTCCATTAATGGGCCTTCTGGTCCAAATGCTAATGCCTTTTGGTTATCATCACAACTCATAAGCAGCATCATAAGCCCAACAGAAACAGCTCCTACTATCACATACCTTGAGTTGTCAACTTTTTGTAATGACCCATTTGGATAAGGCTCTGCATGTTCTGATAGTTTTTCTATAGAAGATAAGTTGTTGCATTTTGGAACAGTTTTGACTTTTTGTAAGTCAAACTGTATTGGTTTGTTTGACAGTTTGAATCTTGGATGAGTTTTAGTGAGTTGTGATGGGTTCTTGGTGATGAGATTGGAGTGATTTGGGATGTAGAATTGAGATCTTAATGTGAAGCTCTTCATTTTTGTTTGTGTTTTTGAGGTTTTGATATTTGAAAACTTAAAAGTTTTGGAAATGGGATAGGAAGATATATGGTAGTGAGTGGTAGTGATAAGGTAATCTTCATTTGATATTTTGATGTGGATATATACTTTTGGCCACCAAACTTATGATATTTCAAAAGTGGACCAAGAAGTATGTTTATCTTCATATCTTGTGCCCAGGAGTTATGTTACTTGTTAGATTGCATCCACTTTTTTTTTACACTATAATGATGACAAGCTAAAAGCATTGAATATGGTGTGTATATAAATAGATAAAAATAATAAAAATAAATGGAGGTCTGATTGTGTGAATAAATAGATTTATAGTTTGAAATATTTACAATTTTGTCTTTGAATTAACCCGGGTAGAACTTTAAATTTAAGCTTTTTTTCAAAAATGTTTAATCTGAATGCTTTATTTAGATGGCATTATGGCAACAAATTTTCAGTTTATTTAGAACTTTAGAAGATAAATTCTCAAAAATAAGTTATAAAACTACCTAAAAATTATAACACGTTAAGTTACTTAAACAATGCTAAAAAGTTTATAATTTTGCTTTATATGTATTTTCAATTTATATTATTTATATTTTTAAAGCTCCAACTTCAATTATTTTACCAAGTACCTTTATAAAAATATAAATCAAGACGCAAAACTTAATTAAAATTACTTTTTATGGAATAGTTTTCTAATATATAATGACATATTTGTTTTGTTTGATTTGTTATTTAAACAAATCCAGATCTTTTTCCTTTGATATAAAAATAGGGAAATGATGGATCCTCTTAAAAATTAGTCTAAAAATCCTCCTAAAATCATAGGATTATGACATGTGGATTTCATTAGTTCTCTTTCTTAATCTTATCGCTTCATTTTGCCACTTGTCTTCATCTTATAATTAGGATGATTTTTAGGCTATTTAGTTAGGAAGATTAATTATTTTTACCAAACTAAAATTTAGAAGAATAAATGTCCACCATAAATGGGCCAATGGGTTGTTGGTCCATTGGTTAGGTCTTAGACCTTGAGAAATCCACCAGGATTCGAATCTATTTTCATACATTTGTAGGAGTGGATTATTGAGGGGGTTTTCGAGAGTCTTGGGTTTCATCCTAGGCATGCATTCCAATTGAATGTCATTGTGGCGTCTCGAATGCTAACTACTAACTACTAATTCACTGTTAAGAAAAACAAATGTCCACTATAATCGACTAGAGTTTTAAATGGCTGAAGGCAAATATATATATATATATTTTTTTTTGCAAAGTGAGTTTCGATTCAGACGTGTTGGAGATAATTTTAACCAAGATATTTTTGGACCTCCAACCCCCTCCTCATGGAAAATACCTTTGAGATGAGAACTCCAAGACTCGAACCTGAGACCTTGGTAAACTCACCCCGGGGCCTACATAGTGGATTTAGAAGATACCCCTGGCCACTGGGCTATTACCAAGTGGTTGGCAAAAAATATATACATGTATGGGCTGAGAGCACAAGCCTTTTATGAATTTTGGGCTTTTACTATTAATCACTTTGAAGAGGCCTACATTCAGGTAATCAGCCCAGGGGGTGTTTAAGATAAGGCTAACAGTTCCTTCGTTTTCCTCGATTCAGATTTTTCGATTTGACAATTTTAAAAGCTCATATTGTGAACCAAATCAAATTTAATTAATCAGAATAAAACCAAACCAAATCCGACATTGGTCACGACTCACGATTTAAATTCTAGTTAAATCAAACCAAACGTGAAGTTGAGTTCCTATGTTAAGATAATGACAAGATATGTGTTATTCAATTTTGATGTAATCAATGTAGAATCAGAAACGTGAAGTTGCCAAAACTACGGAGTATGCTAAACAATAGTAGGTGGTCTATTAAAGTCCACATAACCTTAAACCATGACCTGACTCATAAAACCATGCTTCATTTATGTATTTAGCTCTATTTAGGCTGTGTTTGATTGCATCTGAATAGAATGGTTCAGCATTGAATGCTGAATCGGTCAGCATTCATTGTGTTTGATTTGACATCTGAACACTGAACGAGAAACAAAATGTATGCTGAATGGTTCCACCTAAAAAACTTATCTAAACCATTCAGTAAAGCTGGCAATTGGGTACCTGTTAAGACCTGTTAAAGTAACTGTTAAGCAAAAAATGTACTATGTAACTTTTTCTATTTTTAAAAATAACTGTTTTTAATATTTTAAAGTTGAACATTTAACTTTTTTGATACATAAAACGAATAACTGTCATGCTCAAATCATCAAATGCAAGTGTTAAATGAGTCGTTATCATGTTTGAAAGCTGAGAATTTTGTGCGCACCGAACCTGTTAAGACCTGTTAAGACACGATTTGCCAGCCTTAACCATTCAGTGAGGAAGTTTTACCCCACTATCCCTCCTTCATCCCTTCATCTTCCTCACATTACCCACTCTCGTCACTGCCAATTTATCTTCCTTCAACCATATTGCAAACAAACACAAATTATTTATTTGGTTACTAGCTGCTCAATGAAAGAAACAAAAACCAAAAAAAAGGTAAACAATAATTATTACTAGTTAAGTTATTAGCAATGATTTTGTACAGTGAGCGTATATTCATTTTCATTTCCATTTCTCCTGTATATTCATTTCCAAATCACCATCGTCACTTGTAAAAGTGATTCTTTTCTCATTTTCTGGCAAAACTCTATTTACCATCTTTTATTTTTTCTTATATATATATATCACAATATCACATCTATATTCATATTATTGCTATTATATAAGTAGTTAAGATCATCCTTATGTTTCAATTTCAAATGGTATAAGCAGATCTTTAAGTTGGGATGAACCTAAAATGGTACGAGCAGACCAAAATAATTGAGATGAGTGTAAATATATTATTGTTTTAATATTTATAGTATTATTATTATTATTCTTTATATATTATGAGTATTATATATATTCATGGAGAGGGTTAAGATGGTAATTTTTGTCATTCAGAATACTTATTCAGAAAGGATATCAAACATACGATTTTCATTCAGAAACACATCCATTCAGAAATTGCTAACCATTGAGACTTTAGAATCATTCAGCACTAAATGATTCTGCGTTAACTTTTTCAGTCTGTTTAACTTTTTTCTTTGTATTTGTTGTAATGGTTCCAAATGTTATTACATTTTCTAGTTTGTTTTATTGTATTCCTGACAAACTTAATCTTTGAAAAATGACTATCATTTTATTCCGTTTGAGACAATATCGTTGTAAGATGTCGTCTGTATATTACTATATTTTGTTATTTCGTATTTGATTTATTGTGTTCCTGGTATATTAATGTAATATTATATAATTTTCAGGTATTCTCATATTTATTACTTTAGTATTTTTTTAATATTTATTAATGAAATGTCTTTTTAAAATTAATATAATATTATATTTTACAAGTGTATAATCCTTTTTTATTTCGTTATTTAAAATGTGAAATTTAAATAAATGATGGATTTAAAACCAATGGTAAATTAGTAATAGATTACTGATATCGTTCGTGTGGATTAATGGTCACTGGGAGAAATTTTATGATAGATAGATGAGAAGGAACCGTATCAAAGTCATAACCAGTCTTTTTATTTATGTATGTACGTATACTTTGTGATTAATGAGAACCAATGGTCTTACCGTAAATGATGGGGCAGGACTATGTGTGGATCCGAAGTTTGAAATTTGGACAGATGTATGTACGATAGATAAAGGGTTAAATCAACTTTAATTGTGTAGGGTTCAAGGAAATTGCTCAACACTCACAAAGTCTACTATATATTTGATGATGATTACACCAATCCTACCCTTTCATTATAGGGTAAATTACACTTTTGGTCTCTGAACTTGGCACGTTTTTCAACTTTTAGTCACTAAACTTTAAAAATTGCAAATTATACACTAAACTTGCCACTTTTTTCACTTTTGGTCACCGCGTCAACTTTGTTACCTTTCCTCCGTTAACTTGCCCAGATTCGTTAGTTTTTTTTTCACTTTTCGTCCTTTCCATTTATTCCATTATTAAAAGTGATAATCGGCCTAACTTCAGGTCTTAGATATTGTTTTGTTCGATTAGTGAAAATACATATTCATTTGTGAGGGGTTTTGAAACAGTTTTTTTTATGTTTACAATTTACTACTTTATTGATTATAAAATAGTTTGATTAGATGAAATAATTGATTTTCTTTTTGAACGACGATGAAATAATTGTTGGTTGAAATTTTTATTTATAAAGTTAGATTTTTTTTAGTGCCTCTGTTTGAATTTTTTTAGTCTTCTTATTTCTACTTTAACCGTAAATATTTTTGTTTGTGTTATATAAATTTATATAGTTTTCCTTAATTCATTTTATTAACTATTGCTAAACTATAATAAAAATAAAATATTGTAACGGTTATCCGGAGTAACGTGTTCTAGATTTTTTTTCTCTGAATAATCGATAACGCCTTATGATTTAACCGTAAATATTTTTGTTTGTGTTATATAAATTTGTAATAAATCATATAAATGGATTGAGTTTTGAATGTACTTTTCATCGATTATCACTTTTAATAATGGAATAAATGAAAAGGACGAAAACTGGAAAAAAAAACTAACGAATCTGGGCAAGTTAACGGAGAAAGGTAACAAAGTTGACGCGGTGACCAAAAGTGAAAAAAAGTGGCAAGTTTAGTGTATAATTTGCAATTTTTGAAGTTTAGTGATTAAAAGTAAAAAACGTGTCAAATTCAGGGACCAAAAGTGTAATTTACCCTTCATTATATTCCTTTTTCATGCTTGTGTAAACATATATGACAAAAATGCTTAATCAGTGAATCTTCATTTAGAAAGTGGATACATATACTGTATACAAAGAGTGATAAACTCGTATGCTATGAGCCTATGATCGGGCCCGGACAAGGCCTCACTTATTTAGGGGTTTAATTCCAAACCAGGCTTTATATATATTACCAGATTAGTTTCCGTGTAATACGCAAATTAATTGTATTAAGTTTTCGTTATAATAACTAAATTAATATTATATATATATATATATAAATGACATGTTGAAATTTGAATAATATTATTATTTTAAAAAATATTTTGTATCAAAATTTATTAGTAATGTGTATGTTAATTAATTATATCTTTGTAAAATGATGGTTAAAGTTAAATGTAGTTAAACCTACTGTAAAATGATAATATCATTATTTTATTTTGCTTTATATTGTATATGGTTATGAGGATATGTATGTTATATCTTTATATAATGACTATGTAAAATTAAAAATAGATCAAACATGTTTTTTTTCGTGTAATAATAAAACTAGATTTTAGACCCGTGTCCAACACTGGACACGGGTTTATGATATTATCAATATTAGATCTTCATACATTTAAGTCATAAAAGCGTATAATTTTGAAGATATACGGTTCTAAGTGTTATACTTTGCAAGTTGTAGTACAATAATCATAGGTTCGTCAGTGTCATTATTAGCTGAGACATATTGATGGAATTGTTTGTCGTAGTCATTCCACAAGGCACAAGCTATGATAATTTCTCTATAATAGAATTTTTTAAAACCATTTGTACTCATATGTGATATTATTATGAAAGATAATTAAGAATTAAAATATAAACATACTTGTGATCATGTACTTGACATTTAACTATATGTACTTGATCATGATGCGAACCTGTGAGTCCCTTAAGTTCGATGGTTAACCAGGAAAGTGCAAAATACAACAAGTCTAATAAGCACTAGATTGGACTAGTATTACTTTAATATAAATGCAAGTATATAAATAAAGTAATACAAGACTTAAAGCAATAAACAAATAAAGTGGAACATTATGTATTGTTTCATGGGTATTTTATTTATGATGTTAAATAAAACACAAGGTTGTTGCGGAATCAGGATAATACAATTAAGTATATATCGTAACAACCTATGAGTTACAAATGATCTATATTTGTCAAATATCTCTTTAGGATCGAGATACTTAAAGTTGTGAAGTATCCCTGTTTAAGATCGAGAGTATTTGGACAAATTCACTTCAATGCAAAATGAATGCTTAAAAGTATTTTTGTCAAGGAAATGACTTTGTATTTATAGGCAACAAAATTCACCAGTGAATTTTGTGCCGTACAAATATGGTTGCATACATTTAATGATCCGACAAGAACATTAAATGTATTGGATAAGGAATAAGGATAAAGTCACATCAAGTGCAAGTGTATCCTTTATCCAACCACCTTAACACACGTATACTTTGGTAAAGAACAAGTGGATTGTTCTTTGGAAAGTGTGTAAAGGGAAAAGTCAATCCTTGATATCAGTGTTCAGACTTGCAGGATCTAGAACACTAACAATCCTCCAGTGAACAGATCTGGTAAGACTTTCCAGTGGACTCCGCCATTTGTTAAGTCTTCTTTCTTCTGACTTCAGTCTTTGACTTCAGTCAGAATGTCTTCAGTAGAGTTGATCTGGACTGGGGTGAAGTCCAGTGAGCTAATCTGGAGAATACTCCAGATTTCCTATACAAGTATTTGCTCACTGGTCTTCAATTATTTCTGGACAAATCTTCAGAGGGACTCCAGATTCCAAGTCTGGAGTAGGTCCAGTAGAACACGATTCTGGTCAGATCTTCAGTGAGGCTCCAGTAGTCGCGTCTGGAGCGAGTCCAGTAAATCTGGACTAAATCTGGACCTAACAAATTCCCCCTATTTGTTTAGAAATAATGCAAGTGTTTTCAAGCTTGAATCTATACATTTTGTAAGCTTGAAAACACAAGTTTCGATTTGTCTAAAAAATCTAAGTTACTGGAAAACACTTTATAGATCATGAGTGTTTTCAGTTTCATCAATTAAATTCTAACTTAGACTAAATCTGGTCATTTACTTATAAAAATAAAAAATTGCAACTATTATTACATTCATCAACTGATAAATAGTATACAATTTTCATAAGACAATAATTTACAATAAGTAAACAATAAGAGTTAGGCCCTTCTTTTCGATGTCCTTTCTGGAGCATCTTCAGTAGCCTTTCTCTTTGTGATTCAGTAAGCCCGGCTTCAGTGCCATATGCTCTTTGTGATTCAGTAAGCCCGGCTTCAGTGCCATATGCTCTTTGTGATTCAGTAAGCCCGGCTTCAGTGCCATATGCTCTTTGTGATTCAGTAAGCCCGGCTTCAGTGCCATATGCTCTTTGTGATTCAGTAAGCCCGGCTTCAGTGCCATATGCTCTTTGTGATTCAGTAAGCCCGGCTTCAGTGCCATATGCTCTTTGTGATTCAGTAAGCCCGGCTTCAGTGCCATATGCTCTTTGTGATTCAGTAAGCCCGGCTTCAGTGCCATATGCTCTTTGTGATTGGTCACCAGACAACTCTTCCCCTTGAATGTTAGAGCAATTTCCCTAAGTTCACTTCATCCAAAAGCTTGGACTGAAGTACTTCTCCTCTCATCAGTGAAGTTACCCTCCCTGGTCAACTTTACCTCAAACTTAGACATGCCTTCATGATCTTCAGCCAACTTGATTTCAGCACCAGTGATCCTTCTTGCATCAGCCCTGAAGTTCAACATTTCATTGTATTTTTCTTTCAGCTTGGCTTGCTGGATCAAAGCTTCAGTATCCTTGGACACTCTCCTTTGCTCTACAGCAGTTTGGAGTTCTTGACGATTTATTCTTCGAGAAGTGTCCAGGGGAATGAAAGTACTTACATCACCATCTCTGATTGCTTTGATCTGTCTGGCAGTCAACTTTGGTAAACCAGTAAGTCTCTTTCTGTACTCTATCTCCAGAGCACCAGCATTCTTTCTTATTTTCTTCTGGAGACTTACCAGTTCAGCTTTTCTCTGTCTGATGAGTTCTGGTACACTCACGCCATAAATAATTGAGTCATAGACTTGCTCTTCTTCAGCGTAGAATGAGCGTACATGAACATCATCTAATGCATTTAGGCATTGATGAACTCTGGGGTCATCCTTCATCCTTTTAAAAACTTCAATATTAATGCCTAACCTTCCAGCATTGTAGGAGTCCAGAGTACCCATATTTTCCATCTCCCTTTGATGGGCCAGCAGTTCATCTTTTTGATTTCTTTTAAAAATCTCTATCATTATGCATTCCTGCTCTAACTTCCTTGAAGTTTCATTATCAACATCTTCAGTTTGCTCTTCCTCTTCACCAGACACAACTTTTTCCTTTTCTTTAACAGCCTTCAGTGTAGTAGGAATATCTGGGAAGGTTTCAAACTGGGGCTCACTGGCTTCAGTACCAGCAGCCTCTTCAGTAAGCCCGGCTTCAGTGCCATATGCTCTTTGTGATTCAGTAAGCCCGGCTTCAGTGCCATATGCTCTTTGTGATTGGTCACCAGACAACTCTTCCCCCTTGGAAGGATCTCCAGTTCTTGACTTGAGATCATTCCACATTTGTTCAAGCATAAGTCTGTCCAGTGAACCAAAAGATGTACCTTGTACTGGAGTTGTTTCAGTCACAACTTTCTTTAGTTCCTGCACTTCCTTCTGAACATTTGCAACAGCTTTGGGCAAGTGTTTTGGCAACTTCTCATCCAGTAGCTTCTCTACTTGGGGTAATACCCCATCATAAATGCTACGAAGGACAGTCCCAGAAACTTCTTCACATAATTCTTTTAACATGTTGTTTCTGAACTTCCTTGTACATTCATCACTTAGAGTACTAACAACTGCACTCTGGTCCAGTGTGGGCCTACTCTCCAGAGAGCTTACCCTGAAAACCAAATTCTGAACCTCTTCTTTCAGACCTGCCAGTCCACCAGTGACTGCACTCTGAACAGAAGTAACCAACCTATTCTCTAATCCCTGGACTGCCACCTTGATCTTTTCAGTGTTGGTGTTTGTGGCCAGTACCAGTTCATCAAGCTTCTCATAAACCAGTTTCTCATTCCCAGCGAAGACATTCATCTCTGAAGCAAGGTTATTTGAAAGTAAAGATTTGAAGTCTGAAATAACCTGAGATGAAGTCTGGAGTGATCTCTCCAGGTCCGCCACCTTACTTAAAAGGCCTTGGACCTCGGTTGAAGAAGAAGTGGAGAGACCAGTGAGAGGTTCAAGAGTGGAGGGTAATCTGGTCATTAGAGGAACTTGTGCCCAGTCCTCTTCAGTTGCAGCTTCAGACGTTGCAACTGGTGACTCCGGCGCACGAGGAGGAGGTTGAGATTCTGAAGGTTGAATGGTTGCTGGAGTGAAGTATTGGGTGTTTTCTGGAATTGAATGTGGTGGTGGTGGTGGCATGTTTGGTTCTGGTGGTGGCATTTCTGGTGTAGGTGTTGGCATTTCTGGTGAAGGTGTTGGCATTTCTGGTAGATTTTCTTCTTCTTGTACATCTTCACCCAGAAAGTTCAAGTTCACATCAAAGCCTTCAGACATTGGAGATTCAACAACATCCCATTCTTGAGCAATCCCAACTGTCTGTTCACCAGACTGTTCACCAGTCTCTACATCTACCTGTTCACCAACCTCAACATTCAAGTCCAGTGGAGCCTCTTGCTCACCAGAAGCATGTTCATCAGTTTGAACATCTTCAACAACTTCTTCAACAACCTGGGCAATATGTTCAGCTTGTTCATCAGTTTCTTGCCCAACAACCTCTTCAGATTCAAATATTGGTGATCCATCCAGATTCATAACATCACCTGGATGTCTTTCTGGATTCACCTGGATTCCAGCTCTCATCAGACGCCTATTAGTTCTAGGTCATCTGGAAGGTTCAACAACTTCTGACCTTGACCTTCTGGAGCAACTTGTCTTATGGGCTGTACAGCCTCTATTATCTGTACATCATCACCAGATGGTCCTTCAACATCTTGAACTCTAACTGGACCCATTTCAACTTCTTCCCTTTGGAAGGAAAGCATGGACTGAGGAATATCTACCTCATCCACTGGAGACCTAAGGTTGACTAGGTCCCTCATATACTCACTCATAGAAAAGTGAGTAGTATCCATATCATACTGGTCGCCAAGTGCATTCTTAAACATCAGTGAAAGGAATCGAATATAAGGCACAAATGGTTTTCTTCCTTTCACTCTTAGGCGCTCAACCAGGTCGTCAAAAAGGATTTGGGCAAAATCCACTCTAAGCCCAAACCACAAGCAATAGGCAATCTGGAGGTGTGTTTGATTAATCTGGTCTAATCCTCCAGAGCTGCCTCCTAGACACTCAACAATATGTGTAAAGAAATATCTCCATGAGTCTGACAGCTTGCTCATGTAGATCGTCCCCTTTCTGGATAGCTGCCCATGCTCATCCAATATATCTGTATGCCCCAAGCCAACGTCAATAATCACAATATACGAGTAGAGGCTAAGCATGACTTACAGAGAGCCTCTAGGCAACACAATATCGTTCAACAACAAGATTACACAAGACAGTAAATGTGTAAGGAGAATGCACAAACGGTATATGAATCAATGTAAGTGCAAATGCATGAATAAGCCAACATGCCTATCCTATGCGTGAACGCCGGTCACAATGCAACGATACCCTTCTGTCATCACAATGAACAAGGCTGTATCTCAAAAACATCGAGTTATATATGTCTATATACTCGGAGTCATGACTACATCCAAAATGGGTGCATACATCTATGCACCAGGATGTCGGCAATCCCCTGCCGAGGGTTATCAACAATGTATGCAATGCTTACAAACAAATGTAAATGCATACTTCATAAACCAACAACCAATATACGATAATCTGTGCCAACAATCAATATTCCTCAAACATAACCCAGCAATCAATGTATGATAACCAAAAGCCAACGATCAATAATCACAATATACGAGTAGAGGCTAAGCATGACTTACAGAGAGCCTCTAGGCAACACAATATCGTTCAACAACAAGATTACACAAGACAGTAAATGTGTAAGGAGAATGCACAAACGGTATATGAATCAATGTAAGTGCAAATGCATGAATAAGCCAACATGCCTATCCTATGCGTGAACGCCGGTCACAATGCAGCGATACCCTTCTGTCATCACAATGAACAAGGCTGTATCTCAAAAACATCGAGTTATATATGTCTATATACTCGGAGTCATGACTACATCCAAAATGGGTGCATACATCTATGCACCAGGATGTCGGCAATCCCCTGCCGAGGGTTATCAACAATGTATGCAATGCTTACAAACAAATGTAAATGCATACTTCATAAACCAACAACCAATATACGATAATCTGTGCCAACAATCAATATTCCTCAAACATAACCCAGCAATCAATGTATGATAACCAAAAGCCAACGATCAATAATCACAATATACGAGTAGAGGCTAAGCATGACTTACAGAGAGCCTCTAGGCAACACAATATCGTTCAACAACAAGATTACACAAGACAGTAAATGTGTAAGGAGAATGCACAAACGGTATATGAATCAATGTAAGTGCAAATGCATGAATAAGCCAACATGCCTATCCTATGCGTGAACGCCGGTCACAATGCAGCGATACCCTTCTGTCATCACAATGAACAAGGCTGTATCTCAAAAACATCGAGTTATATATGTCTATATACTCGGAGTCATGACTACATCCAAAATGGGTGCATACATCTATGCACCAGGATGTCGGCAATCCCCTGCCGAGGGTTATCAACAATGTATGCAATGCTTACAAACAAATGTAAATGCATACTTCATAAACCAACAACCAATATACGATAATCTGTGCCAACAATCAATATTCCTCAAACATAACCCAGCAATCAATGTATGATAACCAAAAGCCAACGATCAATAATCACAATATACGAGTAGAGGCTAAGCATGACTTACAGAGAGCCTCTAGGCAACACAATATCGTTCAACAACAAGATTACACAAGACAGTAAATGTGTAAGGAGAATGCACAAACGGTATATGAATCAATGTAAGTGCAAATGCATGAATAAGCCAACATGCCTATCCTATGCGTGAACGCCGGTCACAATGCAACGATACCCTTCTGTCATCACAATGAACAAGGCTGTATCTCAAAAACATCGAGTTATATATGTCTATATACTCGGAGTCATGACTACATCCAAAATGGGTGCATACATCTATGCACCAGGATGTCGGCAATCCCCTGCCGAGGGTTATCAACAATGTATGCAATGCTTACAAACAAATGTAAATGCATACTTCATAAACCAACAACCAATATACGATAATCTGTGCCAACAATCAATATTCCTCAAACATAACCCAGCAATCAATGTATGATAACCAAAAGCCAACGATCAATATTCCTCAAACATAACCCAGCAATCAATGTATGATAACCAAAAGCCAACGATCAATAATCAACAAAACATGAGCCACTAATCACAATATAAACCAACTATACGTACATATACTTCAGAGGATTCTACTTTCTTCAAGTCCCAGATGCTTATGTATAGGGTCACCCGCAGCCTTCCCACCACATCTAAAACCCAATGAAGGCATAACCGACTTCCATGTATGTACGTCTATCCTAATGTATAAGTAATACTTAACGAAAACACAACCCAAGTCAATCAAACGAAAAGATACGTCACATAAATCCAACAATCAAGTCAAACAAACAATACATCAATAAATACAAGTAAACACGCCAGGTTTACACTTTTCAGCCCGAATCCCAAGCGGGTAGGGAGATACGAAACTCACCTCGATTGGTTATGAAAGCTAAGATCGATATAAAGTTAGGTTATCTCCGTACGAAGTTCACCTCGCGTCCAACACCTAATTATTGATCATATACATTCGCATCAACACACATAAACACAATACGCAATTATTGAATAAACGGCAAAACCCTAATTAGGGTTCCAAAGTGCTTTCCGACGTTAAATGACTTCTACGACTCTTAAACGGTGTTATATAAGATAAGAAGTGAATTAGATTAAGACCCGGCGCGTAAAACGGTCTAGAAGGTCAAACTAGGTCAAACAAGGAACATTTCAGAAAACAACTGCCGTAACTTACGGCCAACAGGGGCGTAGGTTACGGCGGTCAGAATTAAACAGGCGTAAGGTACGGTCAACAGGGGCGTAACCTACGGTCCTCTAGAAAATACATTTTTGGCGTAAAAGTTGGCGTAGACAGAAGCATTTTGGCGTAAGGTCCAATTTAAAGATGGGGATAAGCGTAAGCTACGGCCCAAATGGGCGTAGCCTACGCCCAAGGAAAAACAACTAGCGTAACCTACGGCCCCAAGGGGCGTAGGTTACGCCCCATACTGGGCAGCAACTACACCAGCAGCATCAAGTGCAGAAAAACGAACCCAAAACCCCCAAATTCAACCCAAACCACACCAAAACGATTTGTAACCCATTTTGAAGCATTACTAAACATCAATGACTATAAATACACATAACCCAACCCACAAATTCAACCAAAACATCACAATCACTCAAGAATCATTCAAACCCTAACCCTAACCCTAATTTCCATTTTTACCATAAACATGTCTTGAAATCCCATAAAAACGACTAGAAACATTTGAACAAGTATAAATAGAAGTAAATGGGATGAATTTGACTTACCAAAACGTCTCCTTGAGCTAGAACCCGAAATTAGGTCAAATGGATAAAATGGTAAGAACTTGACTTGATTCTTCGATATGAAGCAAACGAGGTTAAGATGGCTAAGATTCTTGTGTTATAATCGACCCACTACTAGTTTGATGCAAGAATTGGTGAAGAGATTAAATTGGTTCTTTTGCTAGTTTTTGAGAGAAAGAAAGAAATGAAGAGATAGATAGAATGAGAAGAAAGAAGGAAGGAAAGGATAAGGGGGGGGGGAATGGGTCATTAGGGCTGGTGGGTCATGGACTACCCACGGGCCGACCCGTTTCTCCCACAAGCCATAAAACAATCGATTACACTACTAAACGCCAAACAACAAATTAACGACTCGACTAACATACCACATAGTCATAAAATCATAAATGGGCCCAAATTACTTCATTCAATAAGTTTGTTAGTCAAATTACACAAAAGTCAACGGTCAAAATTCACGGGTGTTACATTATTCCCCGTTAAAAGAATTTCGTCCCGAAATTCAACAAAACCCTAATTAACAAATAAATGCGGATACTTGGACTTCATATGGTCTTCTCTCTCCCAAGTGAACTCGGCTCCACGTCTAGCATTCCATCTTACTTTCACAATGGTGTAGCGCTTCTTCTTGAGCTTCTTTTCTTGACGGTCCATGATCTCTACCGGCTCTTCAACAAAGTTCAAGTTTGAATCAACCCTAATTTCGTCCATAGGCACATGATGTGTAGGATCCGCCAAACACTTGCGTAAGTTACAAATATGGAACACATCATGCACACCACTAAGCTCTTGGGGCAATTCTAGCCGATAAGCAACTTTCCCAACCCGTTCAAGAATCTTGAAAGGACCAACATACCTTGGTGCAAGTTTTCCCCGCTTCACGAATCGTACGACGCCTTTCCAAGGCGACACTTTCAAAAGTACAAATTCACCAACTTCAAACTCCAACGGTCTTCGTCTCACATCGGCATACTTCTTTTGACGTTCACGGGCCAATTGCAACTTCTCCTTAATTTGAGATATTACCTTGGTAGTTTCAATCACAATTTCCGGCCCGATAAGTTGACTCTCTCCAATTTCCGCCCAAGCTAAAGGAGAACGGCACACCCTACCATACAAGGCCTTAAAGGGTGCCATTTGAATAGTAGCGTGGTAGCTATTGTTGTATGAAAACTCAACTAACGGCAAATGGTCTTCCCAACTTCCACCAAAATCAATTGCACACGCCCTCAACATATCTTCGAGTGTTTGAATGGTTCTCTCGGTTTGCCCATCCGTTTGAGGGTGAAACGCCGTGCTCATGTCAAGTCGGGTACCCATGGCTTTTTGAAAGGCTTCCCAAAATTTCGATTTGAAACGGGCATCTCTATCCGAAATGATAGAAATCGGCACTCCATGCTTAGATATTACTTCCTTGATGTACAAACGAGCTAAAGTGTCAAATTTATCGGTTTCACGAATGGCTAAAAAGTGAGCCGATTTCGTTAACCGATCTACTATCACCCAAATTGTGTCACGGCCGCTTCTTGTCTTCGGTAGTTTAGTAATGAAGTCCATTGAAATATGCTCCCACTTCCATTCGGGCATCACCGGTTGTACCAACAATCCGGGTGGCTTCTTGTGATCGGCCTTAACTTGTAAGCAAGTAAGGCACTCACTCACATACTTAGCCACATCACGCTTCATGCCCGGCCACCAATACAATTCCTTCAAGTCAAAATACATCTTATCCGACCCGGGATGGACCGAATAAGGCGATAAGTGAGCTTCATTCATAATAAGCGTTCTTAAGTTACCGAAGATAGGAATCCAAAGTCTTTCAACCATGTATAGTCCGTTATCATTCTTTCGGTCGAAAAGTTGTTCCATACCGTCTAGGTTTTCGTTTCCAAAGTTTTCCGGTAGGGTAGCTTGAATTTGGGCTTCAATAATCCGATCACGAATACTTGGCCCTACCGTGAGGCTCATAGCTCGAGCCCGTCTTGGTTTCACTCTCTCCTTTCGGCTCAAGGCATCGGCTACTACATTTGCCTTGCCTGGGTGATAACGGATGTCACAATCGTAATCACTAAATAGCTCTAACCAACGCCTTTGCCTCATATTCAATTCACTTTGGGTAAAGATGTGTTGAAGACTTTTGTGATCGGTATAAATCACACATTTGGTGCCGTAGAGATAATGTCTCCAACACTTCAAAGCAAACACAACCGCTCCCAATTCCAAATCATGTGTCGGGTAGTTCTTCTCATGCACCTTCAATTGACGAGAGGCATAAGCAATAACCTTACCCCTTTGCATAAGAACACAACCCAAACCTTGCCCCGAGGCATCACAATAAACAACAAAATCTTCGATCCCGTCCGGTAGCGTCAAAATAGGAGCATCACATAACATATCCTTAAGGGTTTGGAAGGCGTTCTCTTGTCTTCGGTAGTTTAGTAATGAAGTCCATTGAAATATGCTCCCACTTCCATTCGGGCATCACCGGTTGTACCAACAATCCGGGTGGCTTCTTGTGATCGGCCTTAACTTGTAAGCAAGTAAGGCACTCACTCACATACTTAGCCACATCACGCTTCATGCCCGGCCACCAATACAATTCCTTCAAGTCAAAATACATCTTATCCGACCCGGGATGGACCGAATAAGGCGATAAGTGAGCTTCATTCATAATAAGCGTTCTTAAGTTACCGAAGATAGGAATCCAAAGTCTTTCAACCATGTATAGTCCGTTATCATTCTTTCGGTCGAAAAGTTGTTCCATACCGTCTAGGTTTTCGTTTCCAAAGTTTTCCGGTAGGGTAGCTTGAATTTGGGCTTCAATAATCCGATCACGAATACTTGGCCCTACCGTGAGGCTCATAGCTCGAGCCCGTCTTGGTTTCACTCTCTCCTTTCGGCTCAAGGCATCGGCTACTACATTTGCCTTGCCTGGGTGATAACGGATGTCACAATCGTAATCACTAAATAGCTCTAACCAACGCCTTTGCCTCATATTCAATTCACTTTGGGTAAAGATGTGTTGAAGACTTTTGTGATCGGTATAAATCACACATTTGGTGCCGTAGAGATAATGTCTCCAACACTTCAAAGCAAACACAACCGCTCCCAATTCCAAATCATGTGTCGGGTAGTTCTTCTCATGCACCTTCAATTGACGAGAGGCATAAGCAATAACCTTACCCCTTTGCATAAGAACACAACCCAAACCTTGCCCCGAGGCATCACAATAAACAACAAAATCTTCGATCCCGTCCGGTAGCGTCAAAATAGGAGCATCACAATAAACAACAAAATCTTCGATCCCGTCCGGTAGCGTCAAAATAGGAGCATCACATAACATATCCTTAAGGGTTTGGAAGGCGTTCTCTTGTCTTTCGCCCCATTCGAAGTTTCTATCTTTTTGAGTCAAGAGGGTGAGTGGTTGTGCGATACGGGAGAAATTTTCAATAAACCTTCTATAGTAACCCGCCAATCCAAGGAATTGGCGGATCTCGGATGGCGTTTCGGGTCTTCTCCAATTCTTGACTGCTTCAATCTTGCTTGGGTCCACATGAATACCATCCTTGCTCACTACGTGACCAAGGAAGTGGACCTCTTCCAACCAAAACTCGCACTTGGAGAATTTGGCATACAACTTCTCTTTTCTTAGTAGTTCAAGCACCTCACGCAAGTGTTCAACATGCTCCTCCTTTGTCTTCGAGTATACAAGTATGTCATCAATGAACACAATGACGGACTTGTCTAAATATGGTTGACACACCCGGTTCATCAAGTCCATGAACACCGCCGGTGCATTAGTCAACCCAAAAGGCATCACGGTGAATTCAAAATGACCATACCTTGTGCGAAAAGCTGTTTTGGGGATGTCATCTTCATGTACTCGGAGTTGATGATAACCCGAGCGAAGATCGATTTTTGAGAAGTGCTTAGCTCCTTGAAGTTGATCAAATAAATCGTCGATCCTAGGGAGAGGATACCGGTTCTTCACTGTGAGCTTGTTCAATTCCCGATAATCAATACACATTCTGAAGGATCCGTCTTTCTTTTTGACGAAGAGAACAGGAGCACCCCAAGGAGATTGACTAGGGCGAATGAAACCCTTCTCTTGGAGTTCCTTGAGTTGAGTTTGTAGCTCTTGCATTTCGGTTAGAGCTAGTCTATAAGGAGCTTTTGCTACGGGCGCGGCTTCGGGGATAAGACTAATACGAAAATCAAGCGCACGAGTTGGAGGTAATCCCGGTAAGTCATCCGGAAAAACATCGGGAAAATCACAAACGATAGGAACGGTCCTTAATTCTACCTTTGAGATGGTAGCACTAAAAACTTTAGAATTTGGGGAATCGGAGATTTCACCTTGAACCCTAAGAATTTTACCGTTGGCCCAAGGTATCTTAACAACTCTCTCACCACAATCAATCGTCGCATTAACCGCCGCTAACCAATCCATACCCACTATAATATCAAAACTACCAATGTCTAAAGGCATAAGATCGATGAAGAAGTCGACGTCCTCTAAAGTCAAGACACAATCACGGAGTATTTGGCTAATTCTAGTTAGTGACCCGTTTACCATTTCAATGTCAAGCACATAGTTTAGAGCACAAGGATGCACATCAATCAAAGGAACAAAATTAGAAGACACGAGGCTAAAATCGGCCCCGGAATCAAATAGGACGGTTGCATAGAGACCATTTAAGAGAAAAGTACCTGCTACTACATTGGGATCGTTGCGGGCTTCATTTACATTTGCCGCAAAGGCTCGGCCGCGGGGTTGCACTTGGTGGCCTTGTTGTCCCCGGTTCTGATTAGGCCCGACCATTTGTAGTTGGTTGGGGTGGACGGCTACTTGCACTTGTTGTCCCACCCATCGAGGACAATTATTACGATAGTGGTCACGACTACCACATTCAAAACATTCCCCTCTTCGTTGGTTGCCTTGAGGAGGGACGGCTCGAATAGGAGCCGCATTCATTGGGCCCGCTCTTGGAGCTCTACAATTTCTGGATGGCTTGCGGCTCGGTACCCACCAAGTGAGGAATGAGGGTAGACAACTCTTGGAATCGTCTCACATAGCCCTTGTAGTCGGCTCCTTCCATATTGAGGTTTGCAAATTCTATGGTTAAATTCTGTAGCTCGTACGGAGGACAAAACTTGGCTTTCACTTTGTCTTTGAAGTCAATCCACTCCAAATTCTGAGTCCGCCCTAGAGTTATTTCCTGGTTCCACCAACTCAAGGCGTCATGCCTAAACATGCCGGATGCATAGGAAATCCGGTCATCGTAGGTGCAATGACTCCTTTCAATCACTGCTTCTATTGCCTCAAACCATCTTATACATTCCGTGGGACCACCTTTCCCATCAAACTCCGGTGCCCCACAACTCTTAAAATCCTTAAAGATACACCCTTGACGGTATCCACCATATTGGTTATTCATGGGCATCCCGATATTAACTCCCATTGGTTCCTCTTCCTCATATTCTTCGGCTTGAGGTTGATCATTTTCATTGTTTAAGTTTTCTGGGACTTCATTGTTTTGAGGTCCATTATTTTGCCCAAGACTCGCCGTGACTTGAGCAATGATGGTTGGCATGATACCGGCAACCGTTTGAGCGATTACCTCAGCCAAGTTTGGCTCAGGAGCTCCACCACGACCCCTACCACGGCCTCTACCACGGCCTCTACCACGGCCTCTACCACGGCCTCTACCACGGCCTCTACCTCCCTGTACTTCCGGTTGAGCTTCCGGTTGAGCTTCCGGTTGAGCTCTTGTAGCTTCCGGTTGAGCTTCCGGTTGAGGCTCTTCTTCTTCAGCCCTATAATTTGTTCGGACCCTTCTTGGTCTTTCCATTTCTATAAAACAAGTGACACGTTGACCCGAGAGTTAGTCTCAAATGCTCGCATGTTAGTCACACAAGTAGTCATGCCCTCATACCGATACCACATACTCATTTCATAACATTATGCTAAGGCAACAGTGTTAAAATCGTAAGGGGGGTTTACATATCATATCCCATTGTCAAGTAATCATGTTCGTTACATCACGCAATTAAACAACTAACACGAATGATTCAAAGTATAATCCGAATTCGATATGCTCTCTAGTTATCAACCGGGTATGTATACAAGGTGTACCAACGGCTAACCTTCCACCCAATCAACTTCCATTAAGCATATCGGTTCCTTATTATACTTTAAGCCACACGTGCGCAAACTCTTAAAATCCTTAAAGATACACCCTTGACGGTATCCACCATATTGGTTATTCATGGGCATCCCGATATTAACTCCCATTGGTTCCTCTTCCTCATATTCTTCGGCTTGAGGTTGATCATTTTCATTGTTTAAGTTTTCTGGGACTTCATTGTTTTGAGGTCCATTATTTTGCCCAAGACTCGCCGTGACTTGAGCAATGATGGTTGGCATGATACCGGCAACCGTTTGAGCGATTACCTCAGCCAAGTTTGGCTCAGGAGCTCCACCACGACCCCTACCACGGCCCCTACCACGGCCTCTACCACGGCCTCTACCACGGCCTCTACCACGGCCTCTACCTCCCTGTACTTCCGGTTGAGCTTCCGGTTGAGGCTCTTCTTCTTCAGCCCTATAATTTGTTCGGACCCTTCTTGGTCTTTCCATTTCTATAAAACAAGTGACACGTTGACCCGAGAGTTAGTCTCAAATGCTCGCATGTTAGTCACACAAGTAGTCATGCCCTCATACCGATACCACATACTCATTTCATAACATTATGCTAAGGCAACAGTGTTAAAATCGTAAGGGGGGTTTACATATCATATCCCATTGTCAAGTAATCATGTTCGTTACATCACGCAATTAAACAACTAACACGAATGATTCAAAGTATAATCCGAATTCGATATGCTCTCTAGTTATCAACCGGGTATGTATACAAGGTGTACCAACGGCTAACCTTCCACCCAATCAACTTCCATTAAGCATATCGGTTCCTTATTATACTTTAAGCCACACGTGCGCAATCCACGATGTCATGAACTTGCTATAGTATCGGGTAACCATAAAAGAGTTGATCGGGTTCTTTTAGGGTTGCCACAATATTATACTAAGTTAATGGCATCCCTTCATTTTGCCCTAACTCATCACATTAGCTTCAACAAATAACAACAACAAATCATAATAACCACATTCATCACATTGAATTTAAGTTATCACACAAGAGGTCTTAACTACGAACTCACACGGGGATTCACAAAATTCATATTGCACACGAATTTCCTAACCATGCATGCTATATGAAGAGTTTTAACTTAAGCCGTAGTCTAGGTCAAACCGCCTAATTCTCTACGACCACGCATGGGCCACCATTCTGTAACACCCCAAGCCAAGGCTCAGAATGTCACGGAAATCATATAGCGCAAGGTGGAATTACAATAGAACAACTAAATGCAATTAACGATTCGGTGAATCCAAAACATAGCAAAACAAGTAACAAAATACAACAGGAGCAAATAGCCATCAAAGATAACATAACAACATCTAAAGATGGCAAACGATCCTAAGTATAAAGCAAAAGGGGGGTAAATGAATCCTTGATCCATGAGGTCCAAATCCGGGTTAGACAGCAAGCTAGCAAGCAACTAAACTCCACGCCCGGGGAGTACCTGATTACCTGAAAAGTGTACTAAGCATAGTCAACACAAGGTTGGTGAGTTCGTGGTAATGGTCCATAAAGAACCAACGTCAATAATCACAATATACGAGTAGAGGCTAAGCATGACTTACAGAGAGCCTCTAGGCAACACAATATCGTTCAACAACAAGATTACACAAGACAGTAAATGTGTAAGGAGAATGCACAAACGGTATATGAATCAATGTAAGTGCAAATGCATGAATAAGCCAACATGCCTATCCTATGCGTGAACGCCGGTCACAATGCAACGATACCCTTCTGTCATCACAATGAACAAGGCTGTATCTCAAAAACATCGAGTTATATATGTCTATATACTCGGAGTCATGACTACATCCAAAATGGGTGCATACATCTATGCACCAGGATGTCGGCAATCCCCTGCCGAGGGTTATCAACAATGTATGCAATGCTTACAAACAAATGTAAATGCATACTTCATAAACCAACAACCAATATACGATAATCTGTGCCAACAATCAATATTCCTCAAACATAACCCAGCAATCAATGTATGATAACCAAAAGCCAACGATCAATAATCAACAAAACATGAGCCACTAATCACAATATAAACCAACTATACGTACATATACTTCAGAGGATTCTACTTTCTTCAAGTCCCAGATGCTTATGTATAGGGTCACCCGCAGCCTTCCCACCACATCTAAAACCCAATGAAGGCATAACCGACTTCCATGTATGTACGTCTATCCTAATGTATAAGTAATACTTAACGAAAACACAACCCAAGTCAATCAAACGAAAAGATACGTCACATCAATCCAACAATCAAGTCAAACAAACAATACATCAATAAATACAAGTAAACACGCCAGGTTTACACTTTTCAGCCCGAATCCCAAGCGGGTAGGGAGATACGAAACTCACCTCGATTGGTTATGAAAGCTAAGATCGATATAAAGTTAGGTTATCTCCGTACGAAGTTCACCTCGCGTCCAACACCTAATTATTGATCATATACATTCGCATCAACACACATAAACACAATACGCAATTATTGAATAAACGGCAAAACCCTAATTAGGGTTCCAAAGTGCTTTCCGACGTTAAATGACTTCTACGACTCTTAAACGGTGTTATATAAGATAAGAAGTGAATTAGATTAAGACCCGGCGCGTAAAACGGTCTAGAAGATCAAACTAGGTCAAACAAGGAACATTTCAGAAAACAACTGCCGTAACTTACGGCCAACAGGGGCGTAACCTACGGTCCTCTAGAAAATACATTTTTGGCGTAAAAGTTGGCGTAGACAGAAGCATTTTGGCGTAAGGTCCAATTTAAAGATGGGGATAAGCGTAAGCTACGGCCCAAATGGGCGTAGCCTACGCCCAAGGAAAAACAACTAGCGTAACCTACGGCCCCAAGGGGCGTAGGTTACGGCGGTCAGAATTAAACAGGCGTAACTTACGGCCAACAGGGGCGTAGGTTACGGCGGTCAGAATTAAACAGGCGTAAGGTACGGTCAACAGGGGCGTAACCTACGGTCCTCTAGAAAATACATTTTTGGCGTAAAAGTTGGCGTAGACAGAAGCATTTTGGCGTAAGGTCCAATTTAAAGATGGGGATAAGCGTAAGCTACGGCCCAAATGGGCGTAGCCTACGCCCAAGGAAAAACAACTAGCGTAACCTACGGCCCCAAGGGGCGTAGGTTACGCCCCATACTGGGCAGCAACTACACCAGCAGCATCAAGTGCAGAAAAACGAACCCAAAACCCCCAAATTCAACCCAAACCACACCAAAACGATTTGTAACCCATTTTGAAGCATTACTAAACATCAATGACTATAAATACACATAACCCAACCCACAAATTCAACCAAAACATCACAATCACTCAAGAATCATTCAAACCCTAACCCTAACCCTAACCCTAACCCTAATTTCCATTTTTACCATAAACATGTCTTGAAATCCCATAAAAACGACTAGAAACATTTGAACAAGTATAAATAGAAGTAAATGGGATGAATTTGACTTACCAAAACGTCTCCTTGAGCTAGAACCCGAAATTAGGTCAAATGGATAAAATGGTAAGAACTTGACTTGATTCTTCGATATGAAGCAAACGAGGTTAAGATGGCTAAGATTCTTGTGTTATAATCGACCCACTACTAGTTTGATGCAAGAATTGGTGAAGAGATTAAATTGGTTCTTTTGCTAGTTTTTGAGAGAAAGAAAGAAATGAAGAGATAGATAGAATGAGAAGAAAGAAGGAAGGAAAGGATAAGGGGGGGGGGAATGGGTCATTAGGGCTGGTGGGTCATGGACTACCCACGGGCCGACCCGTTTCTCCCACAAGCCATAAAACAATCGATTACACTACTAAACGCCAAACAACAAATTAACGACTCGACTAACATACCACATAGTCATAAAATCATAAATGGGCCCAAATTACTTCATTCAATAAGTTTGTTAGTCAAATTACACAAAAGTCAACGGTCAAAATTCACGGGTGTTACACTGTATGCCCCATTAGCCTGCATACTTCCCTTGTATTTATACCAGTGGGAAGCTCAATAGGCAACTCATTCTGTTCATGATAGCTTAACTGGAGAACAGACCTGAGAAGACTAGCGGTGAAACCAAGGGATCTGGTACTTCCCTTGAGAGTATAGTTGATCGATGAAGTTTCATCGTCATAAGTTGCAGTGTACCAGAATTCACACAAATATTCATGGTACATCCTTCCTGGATTCAATGTTAATGCACCATATAATGGGCAAGAAAGGAAGAATAAGTTTAATCTCCCAATGATCGATTGGGCATCATGAACACTGGACAGAGAGAGTCTTGCCATCCAGTTATTCATATTTATTCTTATGGCACTTGCCTCAAGATTAATATGAGGTGCCCTAACAACATTTTCCGAAGGAGCAAATTCGTTGGCAAGCAAATTTCTAAGAGATCTTGACTGTCTAGGTGCCATTTATGAGAATAGATGAAAATGAAATTGAATATTTAAGGTTATGATGAAGATTTGATGAAAGAATTGAATGTAAATGGAGTAAATAAGAGAGATAAATATGATTGGAAATTGAATGAAGAAAGAAATTAATGAAGGAATTTGAAAGATTTGGGATTTATGTTCGAAGTAAATGCTATTGAAATTGAAAGTGGGTATATATAGGAGAAACATTGTGGAACTCAAACGTCTTATTTGAAATTATCAAACAAAGTTTTTGATCGGGTTCTGAGATCCGCATAAATTACATCACATCATACATAAATGCATGACAGTTTACAGCCCACAAACAGTAACAACTTGTACTTTTTGTTTTTCCAAAGTAAAAAGACCATCATTGCGTTGAAAAATTTACATGCCACGTAGGATAAAAATATCTTCAAAAAGGTTTGCTTACGTGGCACACACAAAGACCAAGTATTTAGAAAATATTATGACATATTTCAGTGCATCTGGAGGTTGACTAGACACTCCAGTATCACTGGTGGATTAGTCCAGTGAACATGTACTGATGGTACACTGGAGGGACACTCCAGTAAAGTACCAGTGAAAACCATTTTTTTTTTTTGAAAGACTGGTAACCTCAAACGTGCACGTCAACTAATACAGACAAATGAGAGGGACACATTTACAAGAAGACATAAGTCAACTCAAACACGCACTTCAACCTGTCCAGTTACCAGTGAGAGGGACATATTTACAAGGCACCAGTAATATTTTCTGAAGAATTTGTCCAGTGAGAAAATAAATTCCCCCTGAACTTAAAACATGTTTAAAAGAAAATATTTTTCAAGTCTTCCCTGGAAAGTTGTTCCAGAAATCTAATAATGCAAAGATAGTACACAAAGGCGTTCAATATCTGAGCAGTCACCAGATTTAAGGATTTAACATTCCCAACTCACCAACAAGATATTCAAAAGTTTTGACATCCAGAGGTTTGGTAAAAATGTCAGCGAGTTGTTTGTCAGTGGGAATAAAATGGAGTTCAATGTTGTTTTTCATAATATGATCACGAATGAAGTGATACCTTAGATCAATGTGTTTCGTTCTGGAGTGCATGACTGGATTGTTTGAGATAGCGATGGCACTGGTATTATCACAAAAGATTGGAGTCTTTGAATATTTAATACCATAATCAAGCAACTGGTTCTTCATCCAGAGTATCTGAGCACAACAACTGGCTGCGGATACGTATTCAGCTTCAGCAGTGGACAATGAAACTGAAGTTTGCTTCTTACTGGTCCAGCTGACCAGTTTGCCACCAAGGAAATGACATCCACCAGTTGTGGATTTCCTATCTATCTTACAACCTGCATGATCTGAATCTGAATAACCCATTAGATCCATGCCTGAGCCTTTGGGGTACCAAAGACCTAGACTGGGGACACCTTTAAGGTACTTCAGTATGCGCTTTACAGCAAGCATATGAGATTCCTTTGGATTAGACTGATATCTGGCACATAAACATGTTGAAAACATAATATCTGGTCTACTGGTAGTTAAATACATCAGTGAACCAACCATGCCTCTATAGACAGTGGTGTTCACTGGTTTGCCATCTGGATCAGAGTCTAGTGTCAGTGGTGCAGAAATTGGAGTTGGTTTAGATGGTGAAGAGTTCATATCATATTTCTTTAAAAGATCTCTAACATATTTCTCCTAATTAATAAAAATGCCATCTTTGTTTTGTTTAATCTGGAGTCCAAGAAAATATGTTAATTCACCCATCAGACTCATTTCATATTCAGTGGACATGATTTTTGAAAACTTCTTGCACATGTTTTCATCAGTAGACCCAAAAATAATATCATCAACATAAATTTGTACCAGTAACAGATTACCTTTCTCATGAAGAATGAATAAGGTATTGTCAATTGCACCTCGTTTAAAACCATTTTTCAACAAATGTTTAGTCAGAGTATCATACCAGGCACGTGGGGCTTGTCTGAGGCCATATAGCGCTTTGTCCAGACGATATACCCAATGTGGATGCTTTTCATCAACGAAACCTGGAGGTTGTCTGACGTAAACTTCTTCTTCAAGCTTTCCATTCAAGAAAGCACTCTTTACATCCATCTGGTAGACCTTGAACTGATGATTAGCAGCGAATGCTAAGAATATTCTGATCGCTTCAAGTCTAGCCACTGGAGCAAATGATTCATCAAAGTCGACATCTGACTGGCAGTAGCCTTATGCTACCAGTCTGGCCTTGTTTCTGATTACGTGGCCATCTTCATCTACTTTGTTTCTGAAGACCCATCTTGTTCCAATTGGTTCTTTCTTTCCAACTAGGAAAGGAACCAGATACCAGACTTTGTTCCTTTCAAACTGGTGAAGCTCTTCTTGCATAGCAGTCACCCAGCTTGGATCTTCCATAGCCTCGTCAATCTTCTTTGGTTCCATCAAAGATAGAAAACTTACGTATAAGCATTGATTACTGGAGGCTCTTCTGGTCTGAACTCCACGACTGGAGTCACCTATGATCTGATCAATAGGGTGAGCTTTTGTCCATCTGGAGTACTGACCAGGATTGTTACTGACAACAATATCAGTGCAAGAATTCAGTTGAGTCTCCTCTGGAGTTGCTTCTGGAGGAGGATCTTCCAGATTACTTCAGTATCTTCATCTGAGTCATTTAAATCACGATTTGCATCATGAAATTCTTCATTTGAAGGTATTTCCTGGAGTACTGGTTCAGTTTGAAATTCTTCATAAGAAGACATTTCTGGTCTATTCTCAACTGACACTGATACTGGGGGAGTAGTACGTACATCTGAACCAATATTAATTTCAGAGGGTAGTTTGAAAATAATAGAGGGATAGAATGGAGTACTACTGTAGAGTTTCTGAACAGGTTCCAGATCAGGATGACTGGAAACTGTGTCTGGTGAATCTTCAAATTTGTCGTTTATAGGATCAGATTCACAAAAGACAATTGGAGTTACTGGGGGAGTGTCAAGGGCTGGCTTCTTGTTGATTGCAACATTTGATTCATCAAATGTGACATGAATTGACTCATGGACCTTCTCCAGTCTCTTGTTGTAGACTCTGAAGGCCTTGCGAATGGCTGAATAGCCTAAGAAATACCCTTCATCAGCTTTGGCATCAAATTTGCCTAGCTGACTGGAGTCGTTCAGGATGTAAACTGGACATCCAAAAACGTGAAAATAACCAATGTTTGGTTTTCTATTCTTAAGACTTCATAGGCTGTCTTTTTGTGTCTTTTAATGTACACTGATCGATTCTGGGTGTGGCAAGCAGTTGCAATTGCTTCCGCCCAGAAACTGGTAGACAGACCAGATTCAGCAAGCATGCTCCTGGCAGCTTCTATCAGCGTTCGATTTTTTCTTTCCACAACTCCATTTTGTTCTGGAGATCGGGCTGATGAGAAATTCTGGGAGATGCCAGTGTCAGTACAGAATGACTCCAGAGTTGCATTCTGGAATTCTGTTCCATTGTCACTTCTTAACTGACACACTTTTCGACTGTACTTGAGCTCAATTTGCTTGATAAGACTGATGATTTCAGCAGCAGCTTCACTTTTAGACCTTAGAAAGATCACCCAACAATATCTGGAGAATTCATCTACGATCACCAGGGTGTATCTTTTACCAGCACGAGTCTGAACGTTCACTGGACCAAATAGGTCCATATGAAGCATATGAAGAGGTTCATGAAATGCTGAAATTCTGTCTGGTCTTGAAACTGGTACGTTTTTGCTTACCCATCTCACATCCTGGACATGGCCTTTCCTTTTTGAAGGAAACTGAAGGTATCCCATCAGCAAGTTGTTTTCTGGACAACTTGTTAATGTTTTTGAAATTTAAATGGGATAACCTTTTATGCCATAACTAGTTTGTGTCTTCATCAGCTTGAGTATAGAAACACTGCTCTGAAGGAGAGCTTTCCATATCCATCACGTACACATTCCCTTTTCTGGGAGCAATCAACACTACCTTCCAGTCCTTGTTGAATACGATGCCCTGAGCAACATTGAATAAGACTTGATAGCCATCGTCACACAGTTGGCTTACACTGATCAAGTTATATTTCAAACCATTCACAAATGCAACACGTGTAAACTTGACTTGTCCATTGTTCAGAACACCATATCCCTCAGTCTTTCCACAACCATCATTTCCAAAAGTGATGGAGGGTCCATCAGAAATGGTGAACTCCTCCAGTAGGGTCTTACATCCGGTCATAGTCCTGCCAGCTGCACTGTCAAGATACCAGATATACTTCTTTCGATCGCCCTACACATACACCAGATATTAATCAGTTAGATTTGGGAACCCATCGACTAATGGGTTCACTGGACCCTCCCTTATAGGTCCCTGGGCAATCTGGTCTAGTTCACTTTCTTCAACAGTGGTCTTAGATGAAAAGACCACTGGAGTTGATAGTTTTAAAACCTTTTTCTTTTTCTTAACTGGAGAAATAGATTTGTCTTTCTTAGCAAAAGGTTTTGTGTTTTGTCTAGGGCCAGATGAAGTACCCTCAATAAAGTTTAATCTTGCATTAAAACTTTGTAATTGACGAGTCAGAATTTGAATCTGGCTCTCTAACCTGGACAAAACATTATCTTCAGATGATACCTTAGCCTTTCCAGTCCAAGGCTTTGGTAGGGGATTGGTCTGAGGCAAAGGTTTATTCCGATAGACCTCTTTAACTGGAGCAGCCATCTGGAGCGCTCCAGTCTTGACCTCTGGGGATTGAACTGGGCAAAACTTGGTCTTGGGAGTTACAGGCTTATCATAAACAGTGGTTGACCTAAACTCCTCTGGTAATCGATCGATTACTGGTATTAATGATGCTATATGAGTATTTCCATCTAAATATGCACGTTTCTGGGCAGGAAATTGTTTTACTGCAGCATCATATGGCTTTTTGGTTTCTAGCCATGACTTAATCACCAGTTTTTCTTTCTCTAAAATGATCTCAAGATCTTGTTTTTCTTGAATCAATTGTTCAGTTACCAGAACCTGGGCTTGAAATGCCAGTTCAATGTCTTGAAGTTCTTTTAATTTTGATTTTAAAGCATTTATTTCAGAAGAATCTGTTTCTAGACCATTTACACAATCAGATCTAAAAGTTTCTACAAAAATCAAATCAGAATTTAAAGCTTCAGCAATGTCCAGTTTTAGTTCTTGGTCAGCTGCATTATCATAATCACTAACCTTCTTGATAACAATGTCCACCCATCGTCCAGATGTGACATCTTCCTTCACCAGGTGCTCTTCGTCTGCCAGAGCCATGTAGCAGCAATCTCTTTCTTCTTCTTCATCAATAGATGAGTCATCAGAAGGAACCCACTTCTCTTCAGTTGTTGCGATCATGCACTTATTATTGGTTTCAATTTGTTGTGCCATGAGAGCAATTTGGGCCTTAAGCTTTTTATATTTCATTTTATAGCTATCATCAGGCTTATTATTAGAAGAGAATGGACCAGGCTTGGATGCAAACTGGTTGGACCTGCACTCTTTCATGAAATGACCCTTTTTGCCACACTTAAAGCATGTCAAATTGGTCTTGTCAGTGGAAGAACTGGATGCAAATTGTCCAGATGGCCTATTTGCTCTTGCTTTGAAACGGTTAAACGTTTTAGCAATCATTGCAATAAGGTCATCATCTTCAGTTTCATCACAACAGTCTGGAGAGACTTGACTGGATTCTCCAGAATCCATGAGTTCAGACACCATCTTCTTCATAGAAAATACATTCTCAGAAGATATCAGTGTTGTACCTTGTGGTTCAGTATGACTGATCACATTAGAACTACTGGAGGCATGGTTAAAGGCATCTTGTTCTGCCACCACTCTCTGAGCTTGATTTTCTTCAGTGTACCTGAAAGCTCCATAAAGAGTTGAGAGAGTGTGTGTGTGCAGAGTTTTTCCTTGTCGTAAGACTAGGATCATGTGAGACCATTTGGTGGGTAGAATGTCACAAAATTTCTCCAGAAGTATATCCTTGTCCTTCTCAACCCCAAGACCTCTCAATTGGTTTATGATACTCATAAATCTGGTGTAAGTACCAGTGAGAGACTCGTTAGGTTGAGTAAAAAATGACTCATACCTCTTGTTTAAGGAGACCTTTCTGGTGACAATGGTGTCATCTCCTCCTTCATGTTGGTTTAAAAGTTCATCCCACATGGTTTTAGCACTAGGAAAAAGAACTAGTGTGGGAATTAGGGTTTCTGGAATGGCCCCGGGGATCATGTTTTTGAGAAGGGTGTCTAGATTCACCAATCTCCTCTCCTCTTCTGACCAATGTTCCTCCCTCTTCTAGATCCAGAAGGATCAAGAAGGGGATTGAGAGGTGATGTTGGTACATAAGGACCTTCGTTTAAAATTTTCATCATGTTCCTCTCAATACCAGTGACATGCAAAACCATCCTAGCCTTCCACGTACCAAATTCATCACTGTTCCCACTGAATTTAGGAACATGATTATTTGAGTAGTGCACATGCACGTGTGGAGAAGCAGGAGTAGGAGGAGGAGGATGATTAGTGTTATTAACAATTGGTGGTTCATTTTGATCATTAATATTTGCATTAGGATCGGGACCAAGACTAAAACCTTGTATATTTTCTTGGTTAGCCATCAAGAAACAGATCTAGGCAATGTTTAGCCTTCTGCTCTGATACCAAATGTGAGTCCTTAAGTTCGATGGTTAACCAGGAAAGTGCAAAATACAACAAGTCTAATAAGCACTAGATTGGACTAGTATTACTTTAATATAAATGCAAGTATATAAATAAAGTAATACAAGACTTAAAGCAATAAACAAATAAAGTGAAACATTATGTATTGTTTCATGGGTATTTTATTTATGATGTTAAATAAAACACAAGGTTGTTGCGGAATCAGGATAATACAATTAAGTATATATCCTAACAACCTATGAGTTACAAATGATCTATATTTGTCAAATATCTCTTTAGGACCGAGATACTTAAAGTTGTGAAGTATCCCTGTTTAAGATCGAGAGTATTTGGACAAATTCACTTCAATGCAAAATGAATGCTTAAAAGTATTTTTGTCAAGGAAATGACTTTGTATTTATAGGCAACAAAATTCACCAGTGAATTTTGTGCCGTACAAATATGGTTGCATACATTTAATGATCCGACAAGAACATTAAATGTATTGGATAAGGAATAAGGATAAAGTCACATCAAGTGCAAGTGTATCCTTTTATCCAACCACCTTAACACACGTATACTTTGGTAAAGAACAAGTGGATTGTTCTTTGGAAAGTGTGTAAAGGGAAAAGTCAATCCTTGATATCAGTGTTCAGACTTGCAGGATCTATAACACTAACAATCCTCCAGTGAACAGATCTGGTAAGACTTTCCAGTGGACTCCGCCATTTGTTAAGTCTTCTTTCTTCTGACTTCAGTCTTTGACTTCAGTCAGAATGTCTTCAGTAGAGTTGATCTGGACTGGGGTGAAGTCCAGTGAGCTAATCTGGAGAATACTCCAGATTTTCTATACAAGTATTTGCTCACTGGTCTTCAATTATTTCTGGACAAATCTTCAGAGGGACTCCAGATTCCAAGTCTGGAGTAGGTCCAGTAGAACACGATTCTGGTCAGATCTTCAGTGAGGCTCCAGTAGTCGCGTCTGGAGCGAGTCCAGTAAATCTGGACCTAACAGAACCCATAATATGCATAGGTTTATTTTCAATCACCAGTTATGATAATTAGATAACAATTTGGATTGTTTTCATATTCTTTGATAACAATTAGGACTCTTGATTTGAGTGACAATTGTAACTTCAAACATTAATACGCAAAACTAATATATAACAAGGGAAAAAATTATGAACCTTTTTGATTGATAGATATAATGAATCTTGAATAATTCTCAAGTTATGGCTAAAAATAAATATAAATTAAGTATTCAGGGCTAAAAAGTGTAAATTAATGATGGAAAACAAAAAAGTGTAAATTAATGAGACTTTTTCTATAAATAATTAATATAAATACTAATATAATAATATATTTGGATAATGATTATTAGAATTTTTAATTTATAGTTAATCTAAATGATGACATAAGCGAGAGTCAATTTGATGAAATTGAACGATTTGATTGGTTAATAAGTCATTAGTTCAACTGTCTTATATTATATACTAGATTTTAGACCCGTGTCAAATACACGGGTTTATTAAATTGTCAATATAAGAAATAATATATGCAAGACAAAGATACTTATAGGTTAAAATGTAAAAGTATACTTTAAAAAATTGAGATACTCAAATGTAAATACTTAATGCTAAATCAAATTGTTTAAAAAATCACATATCTTCTTTTAAATACATATGGTGATAAATGTATCAGTTTTAACTTATTTATCTTAGAAATTCTTGTATCAAATGAATTTTGCATTTTTATTAATGCCATTCATGTGGTAAGCATGGCAGAGGCTCACCTTCAAAGCATTTTTTCTGTTACTGTTTTACGAATTTTTAATGTGCTTTTGCTCTCTGATTTAAAAGAAGGGATGGCCAACAGTTAATGCGTTGATCCGGAAATATGTATTATTTGGTTGCAGGTCATTCGGTTGGCCCCATCAAATCATGCCAGTCTAAATTAACAACAATGAGGAGTTACATTATTCTCAAACCAATGCCTGAACATTTTGGGGCTGCATGCTGGTCTATACAGGAATAGACTTTTATTTTTACAATGAGACGACTACTAATAATGAATAGGGGCAATAAACTTATAACCAAATAAAATAAAAGTATCTAGGCAGAGAGCAGATGATACACGATAAATGGACAAGTAACTTGTGTTAAATGGCAACATGGGCAAGACTACACTGGTAATAGAAAGAAACGTCTATTATATACAAATAAAATTTTAAGTTTACACTGGAAGAAAGGCAATAATTTCTTAACCATGACACGGCTAAAGCATTGCTGATAGAGTTTCTCGGATGACTACTTTCATATCAGCATTTACCTAACTTATGTTGCATTTCCATACCCTTTGACTATTTATTCCTCTAATTTAGACTTCACTATATCAAACAGACTCTGATTAGAACAATGACCTGTTCTTCATAAGTGCCGCAGTCATAGAAGCTTTATTAGCTTCAATTCTATCGATGATTTTATCCTCTGAACTATAATCTACAGGTTGAAAACGCTCACCTGCATAAAATGATGTGTCCCTGGAACCAAAGAGTATTTAACCCAAAAGTAGACTTCCAGTATGCATATTCAACACTGTTGAAGTCGGATCACATATGACAACCATACCTAAGTTTCTAAACGTAACAGAAACAATAAGCCCACCAAGTTAAGCCGGGGAAAAAATATTCAACTTGAAAATTGATTAGTAGTCATTCCAAAACTAAAGAAGTTCTTAATCATGACACAATTATTAATAAAGAAAAGCTAAATAAATAAAAACCAAATTAGGTAAAAGTCAACATGGGCAAGACTACACTGGTAATAGAAAGAAACGTCTATTATATACAAATAAAATTTTAAGTTTACACTGGAAGAAAGGCAATAATTTCTTAACCATGACACGGCTAAAGCATTGCTGATAGAGTTTCTCGGATGACTACTTTCATATCAGCATTTACCTAACTTATGTTGCATTTCCATACCCTTTGACTATTTATTCCTCTAATTTAGACTTCACTATATCAAACAGACTCTGATTAGAACAATGACCTGTTCTTCATAAGTGCCGCAGTCATAGAAGCTTTATTAGCTTCAATTCTATCGATGATTTTATCCTCTGAACTATAATCTTCAGGTTGAAAACGCTCACCTGCATAAAATGATGTGTCCCTGGAACCAAAGAGTATTTAACCCAAAAGTAGACTTCCAGTATGCATATTCAACACTGTTGAAGTCGGATCACATATGACAACCATACCTAAGTTTCTAAACGTAACAGAAACAATAAGCCCACCAAGTTAAGCCGGGGAAAAAAATATTCAACTTGAAAATTGATTAGTAGTCATTCCAAAACTAAAGAAGTTCTTAATCATGACACAATTATTAATAAAGAAAAGCTAAATAAATAAAAACCAAATTAGGTAAAAGTCAAACATGGGCAACAAATCAGTAATAATAGGAAGAAATACGACCTATAATAAAGGGCAAAAATAATCTAAAACTGGAAGATGTATAAGTAGGCATTGCATAATTAATTTCTAATAAATAAATCATTATTCATAGAGTGTGTCCCAACTAAGGATTAAAAAAAAAATTCAATCTGCGACTGAAGATGGCTTAGTAGCCATTGCAGAACTACAGAATAAGTACTATAAAATAAGACGACTATTAATAAAGAGAAACTAATGAAAGAAACATTATTGATATAGATATGTTGCTAGAAAGCTCAAATATCTGTTGACATCAGTCTTTCTCAATTTTCGGGATCTTAGACTTGGCATCTTCATTCTCTTGGTTGTTGTTTCCCCTCTTTTTGGTTTGAGCATTGGCACTTTCCTCAATTTTTGGGTCTTTCAAATTTCCAACTTCATCCTGGTCGCTGTCATCATCCAAGTTTATTGCATTCTGTTGAGTTATATATAACCAAGAAAATTCGTTATGATCAGTTAATTCAATTTTATTTAGAAACTTGCAATTTTATTCTGCGTATCAAATGTATGTTAGTTTTGGGATTTTAGAGTATATTTTTCTATGTAAGTAAATATTTAGAAACTTGAAATTTACGAATACCTCTCCATAAATTCAAGTATTGGGCTGATGTTTTCATTGATATAAAGTTTCGCACCATACATGCAATTGAATAATTAGGGCAAAACAATAATTGTTTATTATACATCTATACGAATGCTACATTAAAAAAGATAACAGTTAAAAAAGCACAAGAAAACATTCTATCAAACGCATAAGAGCCTATAAACTTAAAACATATATTCAAGATAAATTCAAGATTGAAAACAGATAAATAGAAAGGGAAAGATTATTAATGTTGATGTTGATGGGATTCTAAAAAAAAGGGGCGGCAGTATGTTCCAAAAAGTATTGTATTTAGAGTTAGAGTCTTTATACAATGATATAACTTATACGGATGAGAACAAAATTAAATTAACTGAATTAAGTCGACAAAATTTAATTAATTGAATTAAGTCACATGTTTAATTTGAAAAATTAGAGAAATTGAGAGTTTTGATTGGCCAATTGAGGTTTGGTCAGTTGCCTTTTAGTATATATAAAGATTAAGATTAAGATTCTAATAAAAACATATTATCTCCTTATTATTCCAAATATCAAATTACTATTTTTAAACTACAATATGTATCAATCTAATGGAGCAACATGATATTCGCAATAAGGTTTATTTTACAAGAGCCAACATCATACTTTACTATTAAATTACACGAATGCATAAGATGGAATCCATGACTTTATATTGTATATTGGCTCTGAAGATATCCGGTTACATTTTTTTATAATGACCATGTAAGATTTCTAGTCTAACTTTATTAGAAGGGTTTATTTAATAATTAGATATAGTAATCCATTTACTTAAAACTTTTCCTAACGATTATATTTAATAATCAATTTAATTTCAATAACTATTTTTGTTTAATTTTTAATAACAAAACCAAGTAATTTATAGATATATAAAACATTATAAGTTAGCTAGCTATCTGCAACTGATTTTTTTTATCTATATTAATTAATTTTAATTAAAGTATTATATAGAAAAACATGAGTCTGCTCATTGTCATGTTTTCTTTAACTCTTTTCTATTATCATCCATAGAAAAAAACACATAGTACCATTGAAAAAACACTTAATACCATTGAAAAAGATCGATACGTATATTGATATTACTTTTCCACATACGTCGCAATAAAATAGTACTAACATTACAAGTAAATTAACACCAAAGTTATTTAAGGAGTATAGTTTAACACACTTAATACCACTTTATCGATTCCTAGTAAACATTACGATTCTTGCTGACGCAATTGTTAAAATACCCAAAAGCTAAAAGATTCTTGTAATAAAGTAGTTCAAGAAATTTGCCTCTAATCTTAAGTAATAAAACAAATGTGACTCTAACTCTATTACCGTATAAATAATATATACATAGCTTATGTCTTAGGGTGATGGCATCGATGGGTGCTCACGGTAGTGAGTAGTGGGACGACCCATTTGCACACCGCCGCCGTCACCTAAGCACTCACGCGTGAAGCAAAATGAGTGGTCGGAGCACGCGATTTTTGGAGTGAGTGGTGCGTATGTCGAGGTGCAATTTGACCGTTGAACGACTCTTTGCTTTTTTTTTGACAGATTTATATATATACACATATTCAAACACACACACAAACAACACACTTTTCTTCCAAAAAATTACAAATCTTATCAAAAAATAATGGCAAAACGAATTGGTTCTACCACTTTGATAGATGAACCGTTCGAGTGGTCAGACGATAGGAGTCTAGAGGTGCTTGCAGCCGCGATTGAGGAGGACGAAGTTGAAAGTTCTAGGTCAAGACGCAAAGTCGTTAACCGTGACCGTTGGACCGCTTCACAAAGGTTGCATCGCGACTACTTTTGTGAGGAACCCAAATACGATAGTGATTTTTTCGAAGATAGGTACCGCATGCCTAAACACTTGTTTTTAAAAATCGTTCGAGATCTTGATCGAAATACTCCTATTTCCAGGAGTCATACGATACGACCTGGACGTTGAGGAGGAGAACTAGTATTTGGTTATGTTTTTTTAGTATTTGTTTTATGTGTTTTAGTATTATTAATGTAATGTTTTTTATGTTTTTAGTAATATTATGTAATGTTTTTAATAATGGAATTTTAGTTTTAAAAATAAAAATAAAATTGTAGTGAGTGATGGGTGAGTGGTGACAATACCATCAAAATTTGAGTGAGTGGTGAGTGAGTGATTTAATGTGACATAATGTGATTGGTTGGAATTAAGTGTGAGTGCTTTGGATGTCATCACCCTTAATTATGGATGAATTTTTTTGGAAAGAATCTAGTTGTGTAAGTGATGTATACTAGATTTGTACTCTTTATATTTTAACCTCTAGTATCTTGCTTAGATGATACCTTTTACTTTACCAAAATTTTGTAGTTTTAAAATAAAATAGAATTATATTATCCTCGTTACTAAATGAAACAAATTTGGTTAACAGATGTGACGTATCTCGATCTCTTTCATTTTAAGTCATTTAATCGTTGTTTTAAATTTTAAATTTTTAAAGTTATTATTTATTCTTTCAGCTAACCATATCTATATTTTGATAACTTTTTTTATATATAACGAGAATATTTTAGGTATGATTTTTTCCTATATGTTATTTTGTTGCTAATTTTCTCAATTTTTAATAAAATACTTCCAAGAATTAGCTATCTTAAGATCATAATTTACATTGTTATGGCCATTTATTTTGAAAATTCATTCAAAAGTATTCTTGCAAAACCTCTTATTTTAAATTAATAAGTAAATAGATTGAATTATAGTATAAACACGATAATTTAATTTTGGACATGCTACCTTTAACTAAGTGAATAGATCATCTCCAGCCACCTATTACTGTATCCGCACGATAAAATTATAGTATAAACACGAGAATTTAAAATTTTTTGGACATACTATCTTTTTCCATAAGGAAAAGTTACTTACATTTTAGTTGACACATATCTCTATCATACCACGAGTGAATGGCATTCATACAAAGTGCGTTTCATAGATATAGCAACATTGGGTTGTGACTATGCTCGATACCAAAAAAGAACTCGTGTACTTTGAGATAAATGTCCTACGTGTACATCCACGTGGCATAAAGAATCATACGTGGACTGACACTAGTAGGTCCCACTTGGACACTTAAGCATCCGCTTTTGTGATAGTGTGATAAAGAGTGTGTTAGCCTTGGTTAAGCCATGTGGTTTTCACGTCTATTGGAAAGTAACAACTCATATCCACCCACCTTAAATCTGCATTTATTCATTAAATTGTTACCTTGTTTGACTCCATAGACCTTTAATAGGAAAATACTAATGTTCAAAAAAAAAAAAAAAAAAAAAAAGGAAAATGCTAATTTGACCCTTTTACCCCATTGCCAAATATTTATAGATTTATTTATTTGTTTTTCTTCCTAAATACCATGATTGAATAAATGGTTAACATTTTTGCTTCTGAAAACAGGGATCAAAGTATCTATCCTCATGCCTTGCAAGACTGGAAGTCCTTTCTATCTTAAATATAACCTGAAAGCAGTCTCTTTACACCGTCGTGGTAGGATTACACTGTCTAAATCTGAACCTCACTCATATACCGTCGAAATATTAGGACTCAAAACTCGTGAAATACGACATTAAGTGTTTACTTTTTAAAGGACCTATATTTTCATTCTTATTTTTTTAATACATTTTTCGATTGATGCGACTCTAAAACAATTAGTACGATGTTTTTGAAAAATAATATGTGACAATAGATCATCATTTTGAAAAATAGGTGCCTAAATTATTTCTATCTTTTTGTTCACGTCCTCACATCATATCATAAGCTTGCTTTCATAGAAAGTTAGAGTATGCAACATCAAATCAAAAATAAAAATGATAATTCTATACATAATTAACATAGTTCAATCAATTTAACTAACGTACAATAAACTTTAAGAAGATGTTTTGTGTAACTTACTTTTTTAATATAACAAAAGTAGAGAGCAAATTTTTCGAAGACCTCAAAATTCTACTCATGAAGATTTCTACTTTTTATCATCAAATAATACATTATTCCAAAAAATAAATGAAAATGACAAATATAAAAATCCAAACCAATAATAATACAGATGTATCTATAGAACAAGGACAAATATGTAACTTCAAACATATCTCTTTCTCACGGTCCTATAAAACCAACACTCCTGTGTCCTTACATTAAAAAAAAAACACACATCTCAAAGTGAGCAAACTTTCGCTTCTCCTGACAAAAAAATCATGTCATCATCCAAAACCGATACAGTCGATGAAAAACAAAATGTGTCCGAATGTTCAGTCGAAGAAGTAGCTTTAATCGTACCCGAAACCGACGACCCGACAATACCCGTAATGACATTTCGAGCATGGACACTTGGTATTGCTTCATGCATGGTTTTGATATTTCTAAACACGTTTTTTATTTATAGAACTCAACCATTGGCAATATCTGCGATTTTAATGCAAATCGCAGTATTGCCAATCGGTAAGTTCATGGCAGCAACGCTGCCAAAGAAAGAGTTTAAGGTGTTAGGAAGGAGTTTTAGTCTAAACCCGGGTCCATTTAACATCAAAGAACATGTTATAATTACGGTTTTCGCGAATTGTGGTTTTTCGGGTGGTGGTGGTGATGCGTATTCGATTGGTGCAATTACTGTTATGAAAGCTTATTATAGACAAAGTTTGAGTTTTCTTTGTAGCTTGATTATTGTCTTGACTACTCAGGTATGTCCTTGATTTTTTGTTATTACTGTATTATTTAACTTCTATCTTTCTATGATATATTTTAAAACATTTTAGTCATGTAGAATTTTATTGTATGTTTGATTCTTTAGCTAATTAGGTAGATTTAATATGTGATATGACATATGTGTAATGGGAATTGATTTGCATGTGAAGGAAGATAAGATTGTGAGAAACAATTATTGGTGGTGTGGATTTTTTGTTTTTGTATTTCAATTTTTTATTTTAAGGCAATTATTGACTCATATTTACTAGTATATACTAGACTAGATAACTAGAATGTGAGAAACAATCCTTTATTTGTAAATTTAATACAACATTGCAGTTTCAAAATTATGATGTAACTTAATATCTCGATCAATATATTCTGATATATATGATACAAAAAACGGAATATAAATTATATATATGATATCTCTTTGAAAATTTTATGTTAATTATCGATTGGTTCATTCGATATGTATAACTGATAAAATGTAATTGATATATTTTTTAAAAGAATTGATAATACTATAAGTTTAAAACTTTTTTAAATTTATTTTTGTATTTGCATTTATTTGAAAGTCAAAGTTTGTTTGAATGTAACTATGTAAGTTTGTTGGAGACTACAAAATGTAAAATCTACAACTTAGTGAAGTATTTTGTGAGATTTTTTTCAAAATATAAGATTAAAGAATAGAAATTAATGAAATTTTTTCCCCAGATGCCTTTTTAGAAGTCCTTTTCTTAGTTTACTTATAAGATGATTTTTTTCTACCAGAATCCAAAAATTCTTAGTTGATGGGTCATACTACTAGTGCTAGTCTAGTTGTGTGGAATATTGGTTTTGTAATAATCAGCACATTGTATTATATTTACTGTTAATTTTATATTACTTTTTGTTTGATTGGCGGTTGGATCATACAATATATAAGGTAGATAAATTCCCATGAAAAAATGATGGTGTACAAACTACTTCCAAAATGTAGGTGCCAATTATGTGCACAGTACTTTTTCTTTCACTAGATAGGATTTTACCAACCCAATAGTACAAAATAGTATCTTGTTTGAACTCTTCTATGTTGAATATGTACAGAAAAGGCTTTATGACATATATAGATTTATAGATTGTTTGTTAAGTTATTATGTGTTAGTAATTGGAAAGATTTTGTCTATCTTTTTTTGGAACGGTAAAATTGGATCACTGACGGTCCACTAGCCCACCCGATAAAAGAATATGGAAAGGACTTAATACATGAAAGTTTTTATAAATTAAGCTTCATAACCAAGTTAGCAAAAGTACTTGTAATTTATTAATTAATGATGGATTTTGGTTGATTGTTTGTTTATGATGATAGATATTGGGATATGGATGGGCAGGCATGTTGAGAAGGTATCTAGTTGATCCAGTGGAAATGTGGTGGCCTGCTAACCTTGCACAGGTTTCTCTATTTAGGTATGTTTCCTTTTCATTTCATTTCATTTCTTTTGTAACTTTGTAACTAGTCAAGTATGGGCTTTTTTCATAGTTTATCATTTAGTACTTATTCTTTCTTTTTAGTTGTGGGGTAACCATTAAGAATAATGAAAAAGGTGTATACATTTATGTGTCAAATATTCGTTTTTCAACTTGAAATTAAGGGAATTTCAAATACTACTTTTTTGAAAAAGATGTAAAACAGAGGTTTTGTGTATGTCACTTGTGAGAAAAGAATCAAAAGGAAATCGAATAATAATCATCAATTCATTTTGTCCGATTTCTTTTTTGTCCACTCGTTGCCCATCTTCGTATTCGAATTTCCCTTCCAGTGGTTGAGGCGTTTACCGAATAATAGACAAAGAAAAAATGATTGATGGTCTTAAATAGATACGAGCATGGTACCCGCGCAATGCGGCGGCGATGATAGTTGTTGCGATGTGGTGGTGTCGACGGATGGTGATGGCGGCGGCGACATCAAATAGTGTAGGTAATTGACACAAAAATATTTGAATTAAGGAATAGTGAATATCTTTAAAAGATAATGAAATAATTGTATAGGTTAATTAGTTAAGGGTAAAATGGTAATTTCGCATGTCCCAACAATCTAAACTTTTCAACATAGGGGTATAATTTTTATATAGTAGTATAGATAAAAGTTTGATTCAGAACTTTGATAAAAACAGACATTAATATGAAGAGACCGGGAAAAAGTTATGACATATGTGAAGTATTGAATGGATTAAGTCTAATTTTCAGTTTGTAGTTAATGCTTATGTATTTTTGCTCGTACGCAAATTACAAATATAATAGGGAAAAAATATATAAACTGAATAGGAATCAAGATTTATAGCCAAGGTTACTATACACTGACGTAGCGCTCCAACTGTGCAAGTATAAATCTGCAACTTATCATGTTTACTTATTTTAATTTCAGAGCCTTACATGAAAAAGAAACGAAAGCACAAGGCATGACAAGGATGCGGTTTTTCATGATCTTCTTAGTTCTGAGTTTTGCATATTACGCGCTTCCTGGCTATCTTTTTCCAATATTGACATTCTTTTCATGGGTTTGCTGGGCTTGGCCACATAGCATAACTGCACAGCAAATCGGGTCAGGTTACCATGGTCTAGGTGTGGGTGCATTTACCCTCGACTGGGCTGGTATTTCGGCTTACCATGGGAGTCCATTAGTCACACCTTGGACTTCTATTCTCAATGTTGGAGTTGGGTTCATCATGTTTATATACATTATTGTTCCTGTGTGTTACTGGAAGTACAACACATTTGATGCCCAAAAATTCCCAATATTTTCTAACAAGCTATTCACGAGAACTGGTCACGAGTATGACACCACTCAAATCTTGACACCACAATATGATCTAAACATCGCTGCTTATGACAGCTATGGCAAACTCTACTTGAGCCCATTGTTTGCGCTTTCCATTGGATCAGGATTTGCTAGGTTCACTGCAACACTCACTCATGTGGCTTTGTTTCATGGCGGGTAATTAAGCTATTATTATAATTAATGTTAATTAAAAGTATAAGTAACGATATAGCCTCCCAAAATTATTTCTATACTGATTGAATGTGGTTTGTCAGGGACATATGGAAGCAGAGTAAATCTGCAGTGCAAAATGCGAAAATTGACATACACGCGAAACTAATGAAGAGTTATAAACAAGTGCCACAGTGGTGGTACCTTGTTTTATTGTTTGGAAGCATAGCCTTATCACTCCTCATGTGTTTTGTCTACAAAGAGGATGTGCAACTTCCATGGTGGGGTTTCCTCTTTGCGTTTGCCCTGGCTTTTATCGTTACACTCCCCATTGGTGTCATTCAAGCTACTACTAACCAGGTACAGTTGGTTTACAATTTAGAACTTAATTTGACCAAAGTTTATGAATTTTATAAAACAAATCAGTTAAAGAACAATTACTTTTAAAAGTTTTATTTTTACTGAGAATGTGCTATATGCAGCAACCTGGCTATGACATCATAGCGCAGTTTATATTTGGGTATATGTTACCTGGAAAACCGATTGCCAACTTGCTTTTCAAGATCTATGGACGAATCAGTACAGTTCATGCTCTTTCTTTCTTATCGGATCTCAAGCTTGGACACTACATGAAGATCCCACCTCGATGCATGTTTACAGCACAGGTTTGTTTTTTTGCTGTTAACTATATAGTAACAAACATTGTATGTATGTATTTTACTTCCTAATCTTACGTTTGTGAATTTATTACAGCTGGTGGGTACTCTCGTTGCTGGGACAGTGAATCTTGCGGTATCATGGTGGATGTTGGAGAATATAGAAAACCTATGTGATATAGACGGACTTCACCCCGAGAGCCCATGGACATGCCCCAAGTTCAAGGTCACGTTTGATGCATCGGTTATATGGGGACTAATTGGACCAGAACGTCTATTTGGACCTGGTGGTTTGTATAGAAACCTTGTATGGCTGTTTCTAATTGGAGCATTGTTGCCAGTACCCGTGTGGGTAATGAGCAAGATTTTCCCAGAAAAGAAATGGATTCCTTTGATCAACATACCTGTCATATCGTATGGTTTTGCTGGCATGCCGCCAGCAACACCAACAAATATAGCAAGCTGGCTTGTCACGGGAATGATCTTTAATTACTTTGTGTTCAAGTACAAGAAACAATGGTGGAAGAAATACAATTACATCTTATCTGCTGCACTGGATGCAGGAACGGCGTTCATGGGAGTCTTGTTGTTCTTTGCTTTTCAAAACGAGGGCGTTGAATTGAAATGGTGGGGGGCAAAACCAGACCACTGTCCTTTGGCTAAGTGCCCAACGGCTCCTGGAATTAATGTCACGGGCTGCCCAATTTTTTAGGCTTGGGATACCAGTAGTTATGTTAGTTAGAATAAGGGGAATATACATGTTTAAAAACGCCTACGTTTGGTCTAACCAGTTAATGTGCATTAGTGTAAATTGTTTAACCAAAAAAGGTTTGTTTGTATATGTATTTGTATCAGGAGTTGCATAATGCAGATGATTATGCGTCCCTTGACGGTCAGTTTAGAACGGATAAGGGCTTCTGGCCCGTTCCGTATCCACCCGAAAACGAAATTGATTAGCCGGAGAAGTCGTCGGAGAAGATTCGACGGCGTTAGTGTCTTAGTGATTACCAATCAAGCTTGATTTGGCTTGACCAATCAAATATGATTAGAAAATGTCGCCGGAGTAATTCACCGGAGTAATTCGCCGGAGTAACCAATCAAGCTTGATTGGCTTGACCAATCAAATATGATTGGACAATGTCGCCGGAGTAATTCACCGGAGTAATTCGCCGGAGTAACCAATCAAGCTTGATTGGCTTGACCAATCAAATATGATTGTACAATGTCGCCGGAGTAATTCACCGGAGTAACCAATCATGTTTGATTGGATTTTGATGATTGTTTGATCCAAGGGCTTAGATTAGTCCCTTGGTTTCCACCATTTTTTAAGGATCCATGTGAATACAACCCTTATATTTATATATATTTGCTTATCAGGTCACATGGGTTGGGTCATGGGTTGGCGGGTTAGCGGGTTGTGGGTCAGGGTTGAAATTTCTGACCTGAAACTTTTAATGGGTTGGGTTAGGGTCGGAGTTTTTCAACCCACCAACCCGCCAACCCGCCGCCAACCCGAACCCATTGACAGCCCTAGTACTTGTGTAACCAAAACTACACATGTTAAATGGCATTGTGCGGCCACCCATAACTAAAAGAGGATAATTCTTGTCTTAGTTGTCATTTGAAATACTGTCACATTGGTAATATGCTTATTTGTCATTTTTCTTTTGACTTGTCCATGTCATCTACATTTGATCATTAACTAGTGTTATACTTGGCCACTTGGCCATTGACCAAAAATAACAAATACTAATTTTTCCTTATTCAAAAAAATCCTTAAAATCTCTTGTAATTTTTTTTAAAAAAAAGTAACTCTTACAAATTATATTATATTATATTATATTATATTATATTATATCCTTTATTAAAAGAAATGCATGTGAACAGTAATAATTAAGATTTAAGATAAATATTTGATTTGGTAAAGAATAAACAAAAGTATGATTAGAAGAGTTTGTTCATGCACTTACCCTCTAAAGAAGTAGTCTTAAGTTTGACACCCATCCTCCATTTTTTTTTTTTTTTTCTAAAGCATTTACATTTCACCTCTAAACATTCATCACTCATGTATTTATTTATTTTTCTTTATTTTTTATATAACTTTGACATATTTTTATCTAAACAACTTCCTTTAAAACTTTTTGTTTTATTTTTTTTTGTTTTGTAGTTTTGAGCTCTTTTGTAGTTTTTGTTTTTTTACAGTTTTGCTTTTTACAACAATTTTGTTTTCTTAACATTTGATTTATTTTACTTTTTAAAACTTTTTTTTTTAAAAGATTTTGCTTTGCATGTATCTTTTTGGAATTTTTTTATTTAAATTTTTGTTGTAACTTTTTTGTTTTATTTATGGATTTTTTTAGTAACATTTTCTCCCATTGTAATTTCTTTAAGAAAATATAAACATGATGATGGTGTGGTTATGATATTGCTCATAAAAGAAAACAAACATGTTTTACCTTTAAAAGTTTTTGTTTTGTTTTTTATTTTATATACTCTTTTTTGTAGTTTTTGGTTTTTTACACTTATGTTGCCTACAACATTTTTGTAAACAAGGCAACTGCAGTTATTCTTAATATTATGTTTTTCGAAATTATCAAAAAAAAAGAACTTTTATGATATTGTGTTTGTGTATTGTCTTTAAAAAATAAAAAACGCAAAAACGATAATTATAGTTCCGCAACGCGGAACTTGCAAACATCCTAGTAATAATAATATGTACACTTGATTATAGATATAGACGACCCACAAAGTTATTTATTTATTTATTAAGACCCACAATGTTAGTATTTTGTTCATTTTTTATTTTCCCATTTGTATATTTGTACAAGTGTATGTTATTTTATCAGTATGTTGTTGATTGGGCCTTAATAATAAACCCAAACCTTTAAAATAGCCCAAATTTTATAAACCCTTGTAGTGCCTGTCTATAAATTGATGTCTCTATAACCCTAACACTGCATTCTTGAGTTTTTTTTTTTTTGAAAGGAAGAGAAATATTAGAAAAAAGACATTCTTGAGTTTTTTTATGAAAAGAAAAGAAAGAGGAGGATAGGAAAAGTCAGGGTTTTTTTTAGCCAAAACTTTCCAGCCAAATATGGCCCGACCGTAAAGGAAAAGTCTATAACCCATTAGATAATTACTAATCTACCCTCTCTTAACAACGTTATTGTATACTCTCTTCCACTACCCACTGGCCACTACACCCAAAATGTAACAACCCTCAATTTCCGACTAGGACAATTTACTTAGACTTATCTAGGTATCAAACCCTAGAGGTTTATTAAGAGAATTGGCCTTCTAGACATTTCGGCATGGTGATAATTGCCCTCTAGTTCAATGAAGTATTGTAGGTGGCTAGCTATCTTAGAAATGCCATAAATAATAACTATAGACGATCTCAAACTATAAACTAGTTCAAACCGAACTTGGTGAAATGTCAATGAACCAAAAACTTCATTTCAAGAAGACAAGCTATATAAATAATAATGTAAGACACACAACTTGTGACAAAGTCAATAAATCTTACAAAATGTCCAACAATTCAATCACCAAGCCAATTAAAGTATATGTGGTCATGGAGATAAAATTTCTATCTCAAGGATGAATTTATAAACTAATATGTACATAAAATGCTTGAATAATAATAAGCATATATATATATGTCTAATACAAATACAAAATGTACATAAAATGACTTAAGTAGCTAAATTAAAAACACAAAAGTATGTATATACATACATATACACACGACATACATATACATATATATACTCTTGAAACACAAAACAACTAATTATACTTACAAATAAACATATATTACTCTTACAAAACAAATACCCACCCAAATATACATACATTCATACACACTTATACACTTATAAAATAAAATAAAAAAGGGAGAAACCCTACATTTATACCTTTGGCCGCCCCCCCCCCACACACCCCCCTCACACACATTCTACACACTTTTCACACACACATTTTCTCTCATCCAAAAACTCTCTCTTTTCCTCCCTTTCTTCTTCATTTCGGCCAGCCCAAAAACAAAGGCCAAACAAGGCAAAAATTCATCTAAACTCATATTAATAATAAGGGTTGTAGGCTAGATTAATAAAGGTTTGATTCAAGCAAGGTTCAAGGGTTGTTTGAGGGTTTGGAGGCCACGAATTTTCTGCACTTTTCCATCATCAAAACCAAGTTCTTCAAGGGTATAAATCTTCATCTCTTTACTAGATCTATCTTGTTCTTGCTTATTTTTCAGAAATCTTATCAAAAGTTTATGTTTTCTTCTTGTTTTCTTTGTAATATACACTTGATGAAGGCAAGTTGATAGGATCTTCTCCTCATGCATATGCATGTCGAAATCTATGAGAAAGATCCAAGGATTCAACAAGTTTAAGACCCAAAAGTGTTGTTATAGATTAGTAGCTTTTAAAGTGATTTTCCTTTTCATAGATCTATATGTTTTTGTATATTTTGAAGAATATATTTCTGAGATTTTTCATTAAAAAGATGTTTTTATGTTGTTGAAAGTTAGATCTATAAAGATTGGTATTGAAAAGTGTTGATTCGAATGAATGCATGTTAGATCTAAGAAAGTTGAATCTTGTTGTTGAATTATGAGATGGATGGACTTGTATTAAGTGAAAAATATGTTAAAAGAAGTATAATAATCTGGAAATTTGATGTTGAGAGATATAAAAATAAAGTATTAATCTTGTAAATGATGAACTCAAGTGTTAATAAAGCAAGAATGGTCATTGGTGGGTTGTTATAATCAAAGACATTCTGACAGAAATAATTTTCTGTCTTAAATCGGGTGAACTGAACATGTGAGGGCCGTTTCAAGCAAAACTTTCAAAATAAAAGTTGTAGATAAAATAGTTAAGTTTAACCTCCAACTAGAATCACTCAAAAATACTAAACCAAACCAAATATATGATTTTTCTACCAAAAGTGGTCAAAACTGGATTTTTGTCTTAATGTTGAGTCAACTTTGACGATTTTTAATTTCTTAACTAATAGGTTTCAGAAGTTTAAACTTGGTGTGAACTGAGTTCAAAGTGTCCCTAACTTAAAATAAAATTGGGAGATTTTTCTTAAATGTCCATCATAGAAATCTTTTATAAAATATTTTGAGTCGCACAACAGCTCTTGTTCTGACCAGTTTTGGTTTGGTAATTTTTAGAGGTAGTAAACAATGTCTAAAAATTTAGCAAAAATTCACATAAATATAGGACACATATATGTCTCTGTATAAAAATCACCAACGTCCAAATAATTCAACTTAACCAAGAATGACTACTCAACATTTTACGAAAATAAGTGTTAAAACAGAAAAATTCCAAGTAAAAGTTCTTCACAACAAAATAAGCTAAAAGTCACCAGATTGCAACTTTGATCAACTCCAACAATCTCGTAACAAAAAGTATTATAAACCTACTGAGAATATGTCAAATAAAAGTTATAAAACTTAACTTGGTTATTAAAATGGCAAAGACAAGCCTACAAATCACTAATTCGGTTCCTATAAGCACTAACCGAAAGCTTTAATTTGCACGTATCACACCACCACCACTATCACGACTTAAGACACCAAAATATAATGAACATTCTGTAAATAATGAAGTAAGGATGAAAATCCATTTTGACGCATTTGAATTGCTTGAAAAATGAGGCTAAAATCACTATTTCGGTAAACGACTTATAAGCTTAGAATCCTCAAAATGAGCAAGACACAAGAGAGGTTGAATTGATATGATCTTTCCCATGATAAAAGTTGCCTAAAAGCCTGGGATTTTTAGCCAAAATGTTATGTGGTGATTTCTAAGAATTTCTATTAATTATTAAATTTAAATGATAATTAAAAAGGTAAATAAATAAATAAATAAATTATATAAATCATGAAATTGGTTAAATAATCACAACCAATGATGAAAGTGACTAAAACCTACTGGAAAAATCATTTTAAGTTAAAAATAAATAATAATAATAATAATAATAATAATAATAATAATAATAAATAATAAATAAATAAATAAGTAAGTGAAAATCACTAATTAATAACTATAAATTAATAGAAAAATTACATAAATAAATATATATATCACAATACTCTAAGTTAAAAAGCATAATAATCAGAATATAACTCAACTATAATTATTCATAAGTTACAAAGGCAACTATGATACTTAAAAGTATTTTTAAGGAATTATATAATTACTAGATCGATAAAATGAATAAACAATTAAATAAATAATATTAAATTGAATAAATGATTATAAATCAGAAAATATTCATGAATACCAATATTATAAAGTTACTAATGCCAAATGACATGATTAAGCAAAGCGTACAATGGGAACCATGATAATCAAAGGCAAGTTACCGAAATTCTAACAACTTATAACTACATGTATAATGAAAGTGACCCTTTTACACCAACACTCTCAACAACCAAAAAGATGCGAATATTAACAATATACTTGGGCCCCAAAATTTATGACAACATAATGAAAGTGGCATTTCTTAGTGATGGCTTAAGATAGGAACTTACGTATATTAGTCCTATCGTAGGGATAGCCTTGGCTTTGAGTATGGTTGAGGACCACGATGGAATATTTGATCAAGGGAGCTATAGATGGGAAGTACCCATTTTGGATAAGTGAATATAATATGCGGCATATCAAGGTGAGTCATAGCCCCCTTTCAAACTCTTTTATATGTTTACTTACGGGGTGAAAAGCATGAATAATTAAAATTGCTTTCTTATATGAAATGACACTTTGAAGAATGAATTATGATATGGGAATTGTATTGTATGTTCAACGTGTTATATGTTATATGATGAGCTTGAGTACTGTCAAACGGTGGTCCCCTGTACACTACTATTAACTCATTTGAGGCCTGTAGTTAGAGGGTTGCGCAACTAGGATTTGTCCCCTCATCCACTATTATAGGTAACGGTGAGATGTTTGGTCTGCCTTTGTGGCCACCTTCATTGCCAGTCCGGCCTCGCGGTGCTCTAACTACTATATATTTATGGTCGTCTCCATGGCACGACCCTTGGTTATCTTTATGCACGTGATTGACAGCATGTGCTTATCATCATCTTATCATTTGGGACTATATATTTGATTATTGGGACATAACCGGTCTTAGTAGTGGCTCAAGAACAATCTCATCGAATTACGTCATGGTAGTCTTACCATTGACCAAGTGGTATTGATATTATTTATGGTTGGATATTATGGATTGAACATACGGTTTGGGTATTGGACCTTATATGGAATCTTGAAAGTTGTTGAAATTGGCGATATTGAAACATTGATGACCGAATGGTTTTGGTATGATGAATGATCAATCGATTGATATATTTTTCTCTCACGATAAATGTGACAAATGAAAACTTTATAATTTACCATGGATTCTCAACTATTTTGAAATGGATATGTAACGAGGTTTACTTGCAAACCTATGCACTCACCAACTACGTTTTCGTAGTTGACACTTTTTCTTCATGTTTTTCAGGAATTAGCGTAAGCTTTGAGGAATTATATGCATCATGATTGTTTGCATTGCACTTTGGAGTCAAAGATCAAACCTTGTGACGGGCAATGGAATCCGCCCTGATCATTGTAGTATACCATCTCATGTATTTGTTATTTGTTTCGTGGACTCAATATCCAAGTATAGTAGACGTATTGTACTTGGGAATTGGTTCACATGCTTGTGCATTGTAAAATTATATTTTTTTTCCTTTCTTATCTTTATCTTTTAATTTAAACTCGAGAGTCTTCTCTCCCCAATGGACCCCTGTTCAGAAGGTTGACATATGAGGATTATCAATGGTTACAAGCAAGAATAATTGTCATAAACAATTGTTAAGTTCCTTTTTGTTTTCTCTTTTATACATAGTATATTTAAAAAAATATTTTTATATGTTAGGTGAATATTGTTTGAGAAATAGTTTGTGCCTAATTTTCTAATTAAATTCCAATTTAACAGTTTGGACGCCAACAATTCGTAAACTATAGGCCCATTCAGACCCAGAAATGGCATTGAACGTTTGTATGAAAGGTATGTTTGACACCGCCATAGTATGTAAAATGCGTGTGTGTGTGTTTCTATAAGGAAATCAAGCACTTTATGTGTTTGATGAAATGACTTGCCACGTTTTTTGATATAGAATTTGGGAATGTTGGTAAAAGTAACTTTCTGAATACAAAACCAATATGGGTTTTTGGTACCAGGTTTTGGATATGATTTTATTCTTCTTTTAGTTTAGATATAATTTAGTTACGTAGATAACATGAGTTAATGATAAAGGGATATTCATCTTGAGTTTGTTAGAGATAGAGATAGTTTAGTAATAGAACTAGTTAGTCTAGCATATGAAAGAAATATGTGTTGCCAATAACTTTTTGTTACCAAACAACTAATGGTATTGATTTTTAGCTTATAAAGTATGTATTTTCAGTGTTTACATGTTATAACTTTGTAGGCAACACTAATATCAAAAGGCACTTTCGAACACAAGTATAAGTAATAACTGTAGAATTTAAGTAATGAAAGATATGTTTGATGAGAGTGTTTTGTAACATATGTTTAAAGGTATATGTAAGTTATGTATTTCTTCTTTGTACGTTTTTCTATCGATGAATTCTGTTTTATTGTTTGAATTACTTGTATTCTATCTTTGCATTTACTCATACATTTTCTATTCCATCCATTCTCAAATGATGTGCTACTTTTTACTTTTTGATATTAATTTCAATACCTCTTTCTTAAATAATTGGTAAAGGTTACATTAAAAGGTTGTGATTTGTTTTCAATACATTTGACTGTGTCATATTTGGTGTCAGATTATTATCTTGTCCATTGGATAAATAAATGTTATGATTCTATTCGCAATAAGTATAGTTAATGTTGAAATTGGGCCGACTATTCAATTATTCTTTATCTTGATGTGCCACTGCCGCCGACCGTTGAAATGGTTACTTCTTATTGATTAACAGATGTATAGTATGTCTGAGTTAGTCGGTGTTGTTCACAGTTTCCGTATACATAAAAAAATTCAATGTGGGCGTTAAACTCTCTAACGTAGTTAAAGAAATGATAACGAACAACACGAGGGTAATGGTAAAAGAAAAGCTAGGATAGTCGTCTAGTTAATATCATAATAGATGAATTTAAAAAAATATTTTTATATGTTAGGTGAATATTGTTTGAGAAATAGTTTGTGCCTAATTTTCTAATTAAATTCCAATTTAACAGTTTGGACGCCAACAATTCGTAAACTATAGGCCCATTCAGACCCAGAAATGGCATTGAACGTTTGTATGAAAGGTATGTTTGACACCGCCATAGTATGTAAAATGCGTGTGTGTGTGTTTCTATAAGGAAATCAAGCACTTTATGTGTTTGATGAAATGACTTGCCACGTTTTTTGATATAGAATTTGGGAATGTTGGTAAAAGTAACTTTCTGAATACAAAACCAATATGGGTTTTTGGTACCAGGTTTTGGATATGATTTTATTCTTCTTTTAGTTTAGATATAATTTAGTTACGTAGATAACATGAGTTAATGATAAAGGGATATTCATCTTGAGTTTGTTAGAGATAGAGATAGTTTAGTAATAGAACTAGTTAGTCTAGCATATGAAAGAAATATGTGTTGCCAATAACTTTTTGTTACCAAACAACTAATGGTATTGATTTTTAGCTTATAAAGTATGTATTTTCAGTGTTTACATGTTATAACTTTGTAGGCAACACTAATATCAAAAGGCACTTTCGAACACAAGTATAAGTAATAACTGTAGAATTTAAGTAATGAAAGATATGTTTGATGAGAGTGTTTTGTAACATATGTTTAAAGGTATATGTAAGTTATGTATTTCTTCTTTGTACGTTTTTCTATCGATGAATTCTGTTTTATTGTTTGAATTACTTGTATTCTATCTTTGCATTTACTCATACATTTTCTATTCCATCCATTCTCAAATGATGTGCTACTTTTTACTTTTTGATATTAATTTCAATACCTCTTTCTTAAATAATTGGTAAAGGTTACATTAAAAGGTTGTGATTTGTTTTCAATACATTTGACTGTGTCATATTTGGTGTCAGATTATTATCTTGTCCATTGGATAAATAAATGTTATGATTCTATTCGCAATAAGTATAGTTAATGTTGAAATTGGGCCGACTATTCAATTATTCTTTATCTTGATGTGCCACTGCCGCCGACCGTTGAAATGGTTACTTCTTATTGATTAACAGATGTATAGTATGTCTGAGTTAGTCGGTGTTGTTCACAGTTTCCGTATACATAAAAAAATTCAATGTGGGCGTTAAACTCTCTAACGTAGTTAAAGAAATGATAACGAACAACACGAGGGTAATGGTAAAAGAAAAGCTAGGATAGTCGTCTAGTTAATATCATAATAGATGAAAAACTTAAAATATAACATTAAAATCAGAAAACTAATCTAAAAGTTGTTTTGTTAATATGTATAATTAATTTAGAAGTCACTAACGACCCAAATGAAAGTACTACTTCATATTAATCCAAAATGCAAATTTAAAATAAATCTTACGTGAAAACATGTTTAAAGTATAGCAACACTCTGATTAGAAAATGAATTTTTAAAAAAAAGCAAAAAAAACTCAAGCCAGCCAGGCGACAGTGGTGGCGACAATTTGGTGATGTCAGAGACGGGTTGTGATGGTGGTGACCTATTGGTTGTGTTGACAGTATAGGTTGATGTAAATGTATGTAAAAGTGGTAGTAAAAATCTCGTTATAAATTAGGTCGTTATGAGCAAATTGAGTATTTTTTTTTTTTTTCTTTCAAAAAGGGGTTCATTAGGAGCAATTAGATTATTTTTAAAGTAATAAAATAAAATCTCTCACATGTTAATTTTATTATCCAATAAAAACAAAAAAGACATTTATGTTATATACCAGAGAGTTTTGATGATTGATGGATTGTCACCTAAAAGAAACTGTTGTTGCAGGGATCGAATTTGATGACTAGATCTAAAAGCTTCTCGTGCTGATAACGTATTAGAAACTTTATGATTGAATCAACAACAATAGATAATGATGATAATTATTATCTCTTATATATATAAAACAAAATTGGTATGAGGTAATCTTTTTTAAAAATTTTCTTATATGACACAACCATGGTTCTCTATAAACTATAGTTGACTCTTTCCATATAAAAATAATATTATGACATCATTTATACTTACAAATTTTAATTTTTTATCTTAATGTGTCTTTATATTCTATTTCAAATCTAACTTTATAATCAATGTTCAAATCCAACTTATTTTTAAGATTGTTTCGGTCGGATCTTATAATTTAATATTTATAAATAAAATTGTGACTTAATTAAAATCATGAGGGTAACTTAGAGAACTTAACAGTAATGGTAGATTGATTCCTAAACAATATATATATATATATAACAAGGTGCTAAATTCAATATATATATATAACAAGGTGCTAAATTCATTTCTAAACAAATTAGAACCTTTAGATGGAGTCCATCTTTGATTTAGAACCATTAGATCATATTTAATTATTTTATCTTTAATTAATGACGACATTAATACTTATAAATTATATAATTAGACAAAATACACCCTTTTAAATCATGTGCACGTAAATAATAATTTGTACATTCAACCCCTATTTTCTTCTTACCAAAAAAAATAGTTTTGATATTTTTTCCTTCCCAATATATAGCATCGACATCATCCAAAACCATTTCTCATATCATTTGTTGTTCATGGTTCTTAGCTATCATTAGCATCATCCTTTTAACAATAAAATAGTTTTGTATTTTTTTTAGTAGATCTATGATTTCATTAGAACACCTAATAATTCAATTCTTAAATCCAAGTGTGGAGTCCTTGGTTATGCTCAACTACCTGCATCAAAATTGGGATAAAGATGCAAAGGACATCATCATCATCATCATTATCAATATACAAGATGCAAAGGACATCATCATCATCATCAAATTACAGTAAATTAGGTATATATTTTAATTATATTATTTACTCTTTCAACAAATAGTGAAGATGATGTTGTCGTTTCTTCAACAAATCGTGTAGAACCAAATCATAAAATCGTGTTCAAATAGATGATGAAAAATAAGATGACGACTTATTTTCAGATTCACCTCATCCTTAAACCCATGCAATGCGACGATGGTCGTGACGGTGTGACAGTGGAAGCGGCGTCGAGTGGTGTAGATAATTGATGTAAAAGTAATTGATGTAAAGAGTTAATGGAGATATTCAAAAGATAAATGATTGATAGTGTAATTTAATCATTAATGTTAACAGAATAGTGTATATGAAAATATTTTAAGGGGTGCTAAGTGAAAGTATTACATATTTTTGAACACTTCTAAAAATAAAGTGTTAGTTTTTTATAATATAGTATAGAAGTATAGATAATAATAAAATAATTATATTAATTTTTATATTATATTTAGGTTAAGATACAAAATTTGCCATTTAAAATATGTAAAAAGAGTAAATTTGCCACTAATTTTTTTAAAGGCTTAAATTAGTCACTACATAATCCTAAAAGGAGCAAATTTACCACTCGAAATATATGAAAAAGACCAAATTTACCATTGATTTTTTTGAAAGACTCTTATTTGTCACTAAACAAAGTTATAAGTATATATTACTATAAAAAATATAACAATAGGTAAATTTGTCACCAATATTTAAAAACATAAAAGAACAATTACAATGTTTATTGTTAATGTGTAAAATCTAAATATGAAATTTTCTTTTTTTTTAAAAAAAAAGTGTCAAATTTAGTCTTATTATAATTATTTAGTGGCAATTTGCTATTTTAAAATATTTTGAATGACAAATTTGCTCTTTTAACCTTGTATATATATATATATATATTTGGATCTATTCTATTTATATTTAGGTTAAAAGGACAAATTTGCCACTGAAAATGCATGTAAAGAACAAATTAGCCACTCATTTTTGTATAAGGGAAAATTTGACATTAAAAGTGCATGTAAAGGGTAAATTTGTCACTTAAATTGATACTAAGGTGGAATTTTGCAATTATTTCCTATCAAGTTGATAATTGTGTTAGGGCCCATTCGAATTTTGCTGGTTTATTTATAACTTTGGGCCCACTTGTAACACCCGTTTCGTAAAAATATGGATTTCCAAAAATTTTCGCCTAACGGCGTCAATAAAGCGGAAACAGTTTATTAAAAACCTCAACCAATGAAAACAGTTGAGAAACATAAGTGGTGTTACTAATAGCATCAAATTAGTAATAAAAGAAATCCATAAGATTGCCCAACATAAAGCAACCATAACATAGTCATTACAATAGTTCCATAAGGAAATCATTAACATTAAGTCTATGCGAAGTTATTGGGTAAACTAAAGCCATCCTGATCATCTACCCATCTCTCGCCAAAGCTTCACACGACATCTCACTGCTTAACCTGAGGGTGTCAACACATAAGAAGAAACAAGTGTTAGCTATAAAGCTAAGTAAGATAACACCAGGTTTAAGCAAAACATTTCATCCATTAACCACGTCACTTTAAAACATTACGTCATTTGATTTAGGCATTTATATCACCACATAACGTATCCATATCACATATAAGCATAGAGTCCATGACCCTAAGTGTGCCTAATCAATTGCGTCATTTCATCTCATCTCACTAAGTTGTGACTAGGTCACCGTTAAGTTGTAACCGAAGTTACCGTTAAGGAAAGACAATGTCGATCCATGAGTAGCACGTTATGTTCACGACATTAGGTGGGTCATCAGGCCACCCGAACTACTCGCCACATATGACTTGTTGCAAGGAGCCACCCGAGCAACCATTTTAACGTACCCTCCCACATACGGGCACTACGTACTCTCCCACATACGAGCACGGTTTATACGTACCTATTACCACAGCCAGGCACGGGTTATGCATAACTCTTAACGTCTAATTAGCTCGAGCATTTACCACGTTTAGTTTAGGTTTCCACATTAATCCTAAACTAATCCACATCTATCATCTTTTCACGTTAGGGCCCTTAAAACGTGCACGTGTCATGGCAACCTAAAAAGGTCTAGTGTTCTAGGTGAACAAGCCACATATACATGCACATATCATCATTACATCATATCATAAACGTATTTACGGGGAAGCATTTCAAGCATAGGCATCGTCATCTTTAATCCCCGAATACCTCCCATATCAACCCAACCACAATATAGGTTATACATTACCGTTATGGAGGTTATAGTTTATGAAACCATTTTTGTTGCACCCTCAGCGTGACAAAAGTAGTGTATCTTACCTGGTAGTAGTATGTGCGCGCAAACAAAAGCTAACAGTGCTTAATAGTAATCCCCGACACCTATCGTACATTAATATATGAAATATAAGTCATTTGGGACCTTAAATGGACTTGAAAACGAACTTAGTTTTGAATCGAACGAATTTAGCTTCAAAACGAATTTAAGCTTCAGGAAACGAATTTAAGCTTCAGGAAACGAATTTAAGCTTCAGGAAACGAATTTAAGCTTCAGGAAACGAATTTAAGCTTCAGGAAACGAATTTAAGCTTCAGGAAACGAATTTAAGCTTCAGGAAACGAATTTAAGCTTCAGGAAACGAATTTAAGCTTCAGGAAACGAATTTAAGCTTCAGGAAACGAATTTAAGCTTCAGGAAACGAATTTAAGCTTCAGGAAACGAATTTAAGCTTCAGGAAACGAATTTAAGCTTCAGGAAACGAATTTAAGCTTCAGGAAACGAATTTAAGCTTCAGGAAACGAATTTAAGCTTCAGGAAACGAATTTAAGCTTCAGGAAACGAATTTAAGCTTCAGGAAACGAATTTAAGCTTCAGGAAACGAATTTAAGCTTCAGGAAACGAATTTAAGCTTCAGGAAACGAATTTAAGCTTCAGGAAACGAATTTAAGCTTCAGGAAACGAATTTAAGCTTCAGGAAACGAATTTAAGCTTCAGGAAACGAATTTAAGCTTCAGGAAACGAATTTAAGCTTCAGGAAACGAATTTAAGCTTCAGGAAACGAATTTAAGCTTCAGGAAACGAATTTAAGCTTCAGGAAACGAATTTAAGCTTCAGGAAACGAATTTAAGCTTCAGGAAACGAATTTAAGCTTCAGGAAACGAATTTAAGCTTCAGGAAACGAATTTAAGCATCAAAAAACAAATTTAAGCTTCAGGAAACGAATTTAAGCTTCAGGAAACGAATTTAAGCTTCAGGAAACGAATTTAAACCTATCTTCGTCCAGAATTCAAAAACGACTATGTTCTTCATTTTTTCCAGAAATCGATCGACTTAGGCTGTTCCCAAAACATGTTTTTGACATATATAAACCTCTTTTGATCATCAAGATCGATTATAAACTCGTTTGATGTCGTTTTGATCATTAATTTGCTTAAACATATTATGAACTCTAATTTATTAAAACTCCTTTATAAAATCAGATTTAATCCTTTATAAAACATTCCTTTATAAAATCAGATTTAATCCTTTATAAAACATCCTTAGATCTGAAAATATCAACAACAAATCATTGATTACCTGTAGCAAATGATGGCCGATCCAATTCAATACAAAACACTCGATTCAATTGACCAAAACTTGAAGATTTTGCTTAAGAAATCAATTAGGAAATTTAAGATACTTTGTATGTGTGTTCAATTAAGTTAATTGCTGCCAAATAACTCTAGATTAGGTTAATCCTAACCTAAACCCGTTTTTAACTTTACACCTTTGGCAAAACTAGTCCTGGACTTCATATTGACTTTATTTCGCTTAAAAACACCTATTGGGGATACATATAACACACTAAAGCACTTTCGCACACTACAAAGGCCTTTTACACATCATTTAGCCCACTTTATTGTCACTCATTAAAGATAATTAAATCTCACATATAGGGCACATAAACATATAAACACACATTTTACCACATAACATATCACGGACTTAGAATTTGACCTAACGACGTTAGTCAACAGAAACGATTAAGTTTTGGGATGTTACACCACTTATGTTTTAGGGCCTTTATTTAAGTTTTTCGGGTTTTGTTTTTGTTATAACTTTCGACCCACTTATGTTTTAGGGCCCATTCGAATTTTGCTGGTTTATTTATATCATTGTAAGCATGGGAAAATGATCAGACTTGATTTATCAAAAAATTCATCTTTTTCCCTATACATGCTTGTGTTTTAGTGTGAAATTCCTAAATTTCGGTATTCTTTTAGAATCAACGAATTTTAGAAGAATTGTTCCTGGTATTCTTAGGAATCAACAGGTTTAAGTATTTATCCAGAAATTCCGTCTGCGTCGAATCTATACACTACATATATTTATATGATTTCCCTTTAAGCTATAACGATTGAGCCCAATTAAAGTTTCATACTTTTCTAATACCCATTGGAAATAGTGATACTATCAAATAGCATAATATATATGGGTTGTGTTCGGGTCAGGTTTCGAGTATACGGGTTTGCATTTAAAATCGTCTCTAGACCTGCACCCGCAAAGTTAAAAATCCAAAAACTAATCCCTACATATTTTCTTAATAACTTTATCGCCATTAACAACTAATATAGAAATTAGATTGTGAGATAACCAAAAGCCAAAAACTATATAACAAATCTTATTTTAACAATTACAAATATCATTTAAAAACAAAAGTGCACCTAAGTAACTATTTTAGTGGCAAATAAACCATTATATTAAAATGAGTGGCAAATTTGCTCTTTACATGTACTTTGAGTGACAAATTTGCCCTTATAAACAAATGAATGGCAAAGTTGCTCTTTACATATATTTTGAGTGACAAATTTGTCCTTTTAACCTTATATTTATACTATTGGAAACTAAATCTTAATGTTTCATTTATGAGATTTTCTTACGAATACTACTAAAATTTAACATGGTTTGCCAATCAATCCACCCAATATATGCATATATATAATATATATATATATATTAGACGTACATGATTGATTCATAAACCCCTTTACTTTCTTTTCTGTATTATTCAATTTCATAATTCTCTAATATAACTCATGGCTGCTATGGACCAGATTATTTACGACAATGTTGCTTATCTTAATGACACCAAAGAATCGTGGACTATAAGGGTTAAAGTTCTTTTGCGGTGGAAACATACTGCGTCAAGAATTATATTAATGTTGTGTACAGCCTTGATATGATCCTAATGGATGAGCAAGTCTACTGTCTATAACAAAATAATTCCGTATGTTTCTATTGGTTACATATTTATTTATTGTATGATTTATAATTACAGTTATGTTTTGTATATTATTCAATTTCGGGTACTAAGATTCAAGCATCAATCAAAAAAATTTAATCCCGGACTTTGAAACTGTTCTTGAAAAAGGAACCGTAAGGATTATAAGTGATTGCGCAAGGTTTACAATTATTATTATATTATTATTATTTTTTAACATATAAGCTATTATTTGTAATTTATAACAAATGCTAATTTTTTAACTATGATGATTGTACATATCACAGGTCTATCTATCGTCTGTCTTGCAATAGGATCAAAACCGTCAAATCTTCCTGAAGAGCTTAGCACACTACAAATAATGTTGCATTTGTTCACACTTTTAGTTAGTGTGAACAAATTAAAAATTTTGTCACGCTTTTATGTGTGTAAAATAATGTAGAATTAAAAGTGTGTAGAAATTTGTCTACACTAAAAATTGTGTAGAACTAAAAGTGTGAACTTTTATTTATACACACTTTTTAGTGTAGTGAAATTTCTACATACTTTTAATTCTATATATTTTTACACACACAAAAGCGTGACAAAATTTTTATTTTGTTCACACTAACTAAAAGTGTGGACAAATGCAATATTATTTGTAGTGATAACTACTCTGCCTACACTGTTCATAGATGTACGGATGATGAAAGTGTTATTGAAAAAGTGTTTAATCATAATGTGACATATGTACAAGATAACCACAATGATAATGGACCCTCAACTAATAAGGACAATAAGGTGAAATTGCTACAACATAAACTGTTTATATCAGTCCAATTGCCTTTAAGTATATTATACACTAATATGAAATTCTTTGTTTTTAGTTTTTACATCAAAAGCAGGTAATTGATACAGTTAGTGATAATTTTGATGTTATTGATGTTGAAATTGCAACGCTTACAACAAATGCTCGAGAGTGCCCAATTGATATGGATGAACGATCCACCGTTTTTGATGGCTCCTCTACATCCCATGCCCCTGTGGAAAATCTTAAAATACCAAAAACAAAGCATTTAGAGTAGTTAGATGTAGGCATGTAGCCATTGACCTTCGTTTACTGCCATAGTGATATGCTTTAATATTTTGGAGAAATTTTGTCATCAATTTAGATTATATTTGATTCTGAATTTTTGAAATTTTCATACTAAATTTTTGCAATTTAATCTCGTCATTGCTTTCATATATGCAATTTCTTCTTTAATTTCATGAATAGTTGCTTTGTTGTTTGCTTCTTTGAATTAATCCTTTCTATGAAAAATATTTTTGTGAAATAATTATATCATCAGGCATATGTTTTGGTTTGTTTCTGTTTACGACTCACCTAGCTTACTTAAAATTCGGAATTCACTTGTGATTGATCTCTCATAAGTTGTTAAGAAGATCTTGTTGAAATGTGATCACGTTAAATAAACGCATGTCCGGAAAATATTTAAGCCTACGGGGTCACACAAAATGACACGTATACTCTATGTAATTAATTAATATGTTAATGTAATATATTAATTAATATGATCACGAAATGATTAATAAACATAAGTTAAATGTTATATAAATGTTTATTAAAGGATTAAAGTGTAAATTAGAAAATAAGGAAGTTTCCTAATTACACTAAAAGGGGGGGGGGCGAAAATCCTAAGAGGGTTTCCTAATCCTCATCTAACTTGGTCACCAAGTTAGAAAACCCTTCTAATTAATCTTAAAGTTAAAGGGTTTATTCATTCTTTCAAGTCATTGATTTGAAAACCCTAACTATTTTCTCTCCTCTCTTTCTCTCTTGTTTCGATCGACATCAACAACAAAAAGGGTTTTGGGTTTTGCTTGGTTCGACATTAAGGGTTATACACAATCGGGTTGTGAGTTCGTGATCGGGTACTAGCATACATACGTAGGGGTGTCAAGTGTTCGATCGTAGAGGGGTTTTATTTTAAACCCTAACTAATAATAATAATCTTATTATTAATATTATTGGAAGCTAAGCTAAAAGGTACACGTTCAATTCCTTACTTTGTTAATTATTATATTGCATATACGTTTCTTTCCGCTGCGTACTCGTGATTGTTTATGTGATTATTATGCATGAATCCTAACAGTGGTATCACGAGCCTTCTATGTGATATTTTAGTTACAAAGTTCAAAACTTGAAGGGGGGTTTAGGGTTGGTTTGATTTATTTAATAATTAAATATTGAAATTGTTTTTTATTTATTTATGTAAATCGAAATTCAATAAAAATAAAAATTAGGGTTTTTGTTTTTATTATTAATTCAACCTAATTAAGTTAATGGTTAAATTAAACCCTCTATGCAAGTTTTGATTGTGTGAATTGGCATGTTTATTTGATAATTGTGTGACTATGTGAATTTTTCGTGTGATTTTTTCTGCTTGACACCAGTTCACTAAAAAATTCATATAAAATCAAACGTAATGAGTTAGAAGTTTCCCTTTGGAATGTAGATGCACGACTCATACGGCTACAACTTTGTAGTTCTGGTCGAAGACTGATTCGGACTGCAAATAGGACTAAACTGGTCGTGAAGCTGCTGGAAATTTCCAGTCAGCATGTTTACATGTATTTATTAGATAATTGTTTGTTTAAAGGCTTACGCAATCAAGACAACTTGATGTATGTGGTCCTCTTCTATGAAGGGGGAGCCGAACTTAGACATATACATTAACCATAGTGACCATGATTTAGGTGGCCCACCATAAATCGTTGCATGATTAAATTGTTAATAGTTAGTAAGTTTATTGTTTTGCTTTTATTTGTAAATGGTGATGCAAAATTGTTTTATTAAAAAGAATAAACTTGACTAAGAAATATCGAAATATGATTTTGTTTTAATAAAATTGGTGTCTTACAATCAAAAGATACACCGGCTCACCCATTTGAACAAACTCTAAGAGAGGTATAAGTCGGGATGCGCTAGCTCCTTAAAGAAGTGGGTACTTAATTGCTTCGCGCAAACCTTACTTTTGCGCTTCTTTATGCGTTTGAATGGAGCTACCGAGCTCTTTTGAGTTATTAAGACAATAAAAATGATTTTATTAAACATTATGTTATGAAGATGTGCATGAGTCTTCATACATAAACTTTTGATTCACATCAATTGCATTACCCAATTAAAGTTAAGTCATTGCCACCCACTTTGCTAAGAACACTTGCAAGTGCTTTTTGCTCTACGTGAGACGTAGGTGAATTGTAACTCCAAGGTAAATTACTACTCATCGTGAGACGGTGGTAGACTATTTACAAGTTCTTAATTGGGCGACTTAAAGCGAGTTAAGCGGTGAGACCTTGACCCGTGACATAAGATGGGACAAAACATGTTTACAAAACACTTAACACCCCTTTAAAGTGTTGTTGTAAGTCCCATAAATCTAGGAATTGTACTTGTAATACAATTACTGCTCGTCACTTACCTTTTGAGTACGTCATTTCTAGCAGATCAACTGATGAAATGATGGTATGTCAATTGGATCCTAGCCTTAATGAAATTAATTGTTAAATGAATTTAACATGGGTAAATTATATTTCTTAAGGATTATTATCGAAAATACTGATTTTTGAACTTTTATCTGTTTTGTAGATGGCAACAACAAATCCTCCACAAAACATACACCAATCGGCTTTCAGGTCGATGCTAGAAAGAGAAAAACTTTCTGGAACCAGTTTTAATGACTGGTTTCGTCAGCTGAGAATTTTTCTAAGAGCCGAGAAAAAATTAGATGTCCTTGAAAAGCAGATGCCCGCTGTTCCGGGTGCCAGTGCCACCACTGCACAGTTGGCAGAATACAATGCTCATTTCGATAGACACAATGAGGTTGCTTGTTTGATGCTAGGGAGCATGAATCCCGAGCTTCAAAAGCAATTCGAGAACTATAATGATCCGTGTGATATGATCAAAGAACTCAAGTCTATGTACGAAAAGCAAGCTGGAGTTGAACTGTTTGAACTTGTTGAATCACTCCATCATTTGAAACACGAGCATGGAACACCGGTGAGTCCTCATGTACTCAAGATGAAGAGATACTTTGAGCACTTGGAAAGGTTAAACTATGCGTATCATCAGCCTATTGCTATTGGCATGATTCTCAAGTCTCTTTCAAAGGACTTTGAGGACTTTGTGCGCAATTACAATATGCATAGCATGAGTAAAACCATAGCTGAACTTCATGCCATGTTAGTTGAGTATGAGAAAAACCTTCCAAAGAAATCTGCTACACCCCAAGTTCTTATGATCAAGGGGGGAAGGGTTCAGAAAGGAAAACAACCGAAAGCTAAGGGCAAGAACGATGGTAAGGGAAAACAAGGTGCTTCAGTCTCAAAACCTAAAAAGACCCCTCCGGCGAAAAAGGAGCATCCGGCTAAAGACCAGGCTTGTCATCACTGTGCTGAAGTGGGACACTGGAAGAGGAATTGTCCTAAGTATCTAGCTGAGTTGAATGCGAAGAAGAAGCAAGCTGGTTTAGCCAGTACTTCAGGTATCTTCACAATTGAATTATATTCCTTTTCTAAGCATAATTCGTGGGTTTATGACACTGGCTGTGGAACTCATATCTGTAATACTTTACAGGGGCTTAGAGGAAGAAAGAAACTGAAGCCAGGGGCTTTACAACTGTTCGTGGGCAATGGTCTACCGGCAACTGTAGAAGAAATAGGAGACTTTCATTTAGTTTTACCTACTGGTTTAGTTATTGTTTTAGACAATTGTCACTATGCACCGTCTATTACTAGAGGTGTAATTTCAGTTTCTTTGTTGAAAAACAACGGATTCATTAATGTTTTTAATGATTACGGTATTTTAGTTTCTCGAAATAATGTTCATTATTTTAATGTTATTGCTTGTGATGGTATTTATGAAATTGATATGCATGGTTGTGATTCAAATGATAATTCAATGTATAATGTTAGTGTAAGTCCCCTGGTACGGATCGTCAATATCTTGATCCAGTTATCTTGAGGTGCGGAATCCCTCACAATAACTTGGTGATCAACAAAAAGCCCCTAGATCATCTGCGGCCTCGCAGATCTTCTTCGGGCTAGCAGAACAACCTTTGACGACTATAACCTGCAATACCTGCTTGATATTTCGACAAATGTTCAACCCTAAACTCTGTTAGGGTTCGGTTTATAAAGGTAACACCCGACATGGGCTTCAGCACATCGGCCTCGTAAACCCAGCCCAGCCCGTCACTAATGCGAGGTCGCATTATGTGATTGGCCTCGTATTTGTCCCTGCAAATACGGGGTCGTATTACCTATATGACTAACCTCGTATTTAACCCTGTAAATACGGGGTCGCATATCCTTTGTGAATTGCGAACTCGCAATTCACACTTAGCAGATTTACTATACATTCAATACTTAAACTTAATCTAGTATTCTATGCATAATACTAAGTTCATTAATGACAATCACATTACAAAGACATATAACAATATAAGCCTAAACAATCTAGACTGCTATTGACATAGACGTGCACTTACAGACTCCCCCTTGGTAATAGCTTCTAGACGTTAACATACCTATGTCTTTGTCTTGTCTTTGTCATTAATCTACTTCCTCTGCTTCTTCTTGCTCTTGCTCTGCTCCTTCTCAGTCTCAGTCTCAGTCTCAGTCTCGAAATTAGAATATGCTCTGACTCTGAAGAAGTATGAGTTAACCCTAACCGTTCTTTCTCTTGATCCCTCAAAGATCCTGGATCATAATAATAATCCGCAATCTCTGCTCTAGCTCTCATATGAGCTTGTGAATCATAACCCAATCTCTTCTCCAGTCTATGCACAATAATTGGATGCAAATCTGACTCGGTAGAAGTATTATTGGTATAATCGGTCTTGGTAAACTCACTATCCTGAGCACTAGCATTATCAGTATCAAGAGTAATAGCATCAGATTGCCCTACCAATTCCTTACCCTTGTCTAATCGATCAACGTCAACATCTTCTGTAAGGGGTTTGGTTTGAGGTGCCTCAAGCTCAACTACCATGTTTATCTCTGTAGACATCTGTTCTTGAGCTTGTGGAGCTTCTGAGGTTGCCTTGCCAGCAATACCAGCCTGGCTAGACTCTCCTTGAGTCTCTGTTCTGAACACAGAACTCCCTCCTAGCTCTTGAGTAGCTCTAGCAGCATCTGGATCTTCATTCTGATCATCATCATGTCTTACCTTAGCCAGCTCATCACCTCTGCAACCTAAGCTATCTCTCTCAGCTCTAACTTTGAGATAGTTATCGATGAGATCATGCAGTTTTTCTTCGGCGATCTTGACTCCCTTTTTCAATGCATCTTCCATCCTGATAACCTTCTCATCTAAAGCCACATACTTCTTATACATACTGGACACTACCACCTCAGCCTTGCCCAGCTTGTCTTCAAGAAATGTGTTCTTGTCACTAACAACCTTTAAATCATCAGTCAAACGAGTAATCAAACTTCTCATCTCATTCATCTGTCTCTGCAGATCACTAAGATTGGTTTCTTCACTTGTTTGCAACTGTGGCTGTGTAGTCTCAGGAACAACAACCCTTGGCACTCTATCAGACATACCAGCAGCAGCAGAAGTCTCTTGTTCCCTGACAAGTCTAGTTCTCTTTGGCATAGGCTGCTCTGGCACCCAGTCTTCATCTGTTTCTCTCCTTCTTCTTCCTTGAACTGCCTCAGTAGGTTTAGGAACCATCTTAGATCCAACTCTGATGAATGCATGAGATCTATAAGGATCTTCATCACCATCACTGCTGGAATCATCATCAGAATGGATAGAAGGCTCTCTGTCTGCTTGAACATCAGCAACAACCTTTCCTCTACCTTCAGCATTCATACCAGATCCACTAGCTTGACCTGCTCCTGACCCACTAGCTTCTACAGTACCAGACCCACTAGCTCTAACTGCTTCAGAACCAACTACAGCTTCAGCTACATAATCATCTATGTCTCGGTCAAGGTCCACATCTACTAGATCATCAACATTAACATTGTACCTTTGCACTTGAGCAATATCACCCTCTGGATCAGCCATTTGTTCTAATAGATCATCTACAATCTCAGGATTGGCTCCAGGTTGGTTTATCACATCATCTGCAACCTGTACAACAACTTCAGGCTCTTCTGGTGCATCTTCCTGAACTACTACGTCATGTAACTGCTCAACATTCTTAGCAGCTTCACCATCCTCTGGCTGAGGCCCTTCATAAGCTGATATGACCCCATCAGTAGGTGCCACATAGTTGACATTAACGATTGCACCAAATAATGCTACATCTTGAGCATTTGGATCATTCGGATACCTGCGGCGAAACTCTTCATAGCCACGTGTGATGATAGAACTCACTTGCTTCACTTCTCCTACAGCAGGTAAATTCGGAAGTCTAGCATTGACGATCATCATCACAATCCTAGGATACATCAAAAATCTCCTCTTTCCCGTGGCTGTGATCTGCTTCTTCATCTCATCGAAGAAGAATTTCGAGAAACTATACGGCTTGTTAAATACCAAGCCCACCATCTGTGCTTGGGCTTCCTGGTTCAACGTATCATAACCAGACTTCTTGTTGCTTAAACTAACCAGCAACACATGCGCAAGATACCTCCACCTGCCATAAAAACCCTTTTTGAACAGAGTTTTACTTGACATATCTGCAGCAAACCCCATTCTTCTGAAAGCACCTTGAATAACTTCATGTCTGAACTTGGTGAGACCTGTAGCACCACCTTCTTGTTCAACTGTGCCCAGATTAAGAATGTTAATGAGATCAGCAGTTGTGAACTGTATCTGATGCCCAGCAACTATGGTATGAAAGATATACACATCTCCTGCCTTCACACAGTCAGCATTATTCCAGAAATCTCTGAGATAATCTAAATATATGACTGGAGAATGTGTAAGAACATGATGAATCTTGATCTTCGGAAAAAGGCAAATATCTCGTGATAATAAGCCGTTCCTTCCTGATTATCATCGAAGTTCATCACATAATTATGACCTGCTATGAAATTTCTTGCCATTTCTGTAATCAATAACAAATAATTAATTACTCAAATAGACATAAAAATTCATATGCATAACACAACTAAAATTATCCCGGTAATTTAGTCAAAAACATAAATTATCCCTGTAATTTACAACATAACATAAATTATCTCTGTAATTTAGTCATAGATAGATTAACTTATTTTCAAATCTTTATTAACATAAACTTTTGAAAATCTGTTAAATTAACTTTAATTAACCCTGTAATTAAGTTAAATGTAAATTAACTCATTTTCAAATTTTTATAAAAATAAACTTTTGAAAATCTGTTAAGTCAAAAATACGAGGTCGTATCCCTGTACGAGGTCGTATTTCAAGGTCAAAATACGGTCAACCAAACTCTAAAATACGAGGTCGTATTTTCCAATTTGGCATCGTAATTGATCAGGTCGTAAATCGGCATCGTATTTCGAAAGTCAAACCGATCAAAATAAATTGACATTTACGAGGTCGCAAATCTGGGCTAGCAAAACCCAAATGTGAGTCCGTCGCACTGTTCGTCTTCCCCAACACGAAATCACGATTTACCCAACCAAAACTGGTAAAAATTGTTTCTTTATACTCGTATTCAAACGATAAAGATACCCCAACCCTTAGTTTTACCCAGAAAACATCAAAATCGAAGAAACTAAGGAAACCTAATTCAAAAATTTTGAAACCCTTTTTCTTGATTTTCTTGTTGCATGGTTAACTACTGGACGATTAGATAGTATACCTAGATTCAGTTTTTCACAGTGATGACGAATATATCAACCAAAAACACTTGATCTAATTGTATATATCGAATCTAATATGGGGTAGCAAAGTAGTATTTCGGGGTCGTAATGCTCTAATTTTGATATTTAATATGTGAGGTCGTGTTTGGGTAAATTTGGTTTATATACCCACTTGACCCGAATGGGTCTGGGTCAACCCGGACCAATTACGAAGTCGTATATGCCCAAAGCCCAATCGACCAATTGCGAGGTCGTATTCTGCTTCTTGCAATTACGAGGTCGTAAATACCTCCTGCACACTTTAAAATCAAAATTTCATCAAAGTTTCTGAATAATTGATCAATGATTACCACGAACTTCCTGGAAATATGAAAATTTAAAAGATCAAACCTGTAAGCATCAAATTTTCATCTTTTCCTCGATCTTCGTCTTAACCTGAAAAGTTAATAAACTTACCGAAATTCTTTAACTTTTCCACGATCAATCTTTCCAAAACTTTCTCGAATTTAGCTTTCCCGAACCTGTACCACTTGCAACAATTCATATTTCTAACCAGTTATAAAATTGATTCTTCATTCTTATACCTCCCCCTCAATTTTATGACTAGGAATTATAACGATGACTAATCATTATAACAACCATCATTCTTATGTACTCCCCCTCAATTTATGACTGGGATACATAACTATGATAGAACAAAATATTGATTAAATACTTCATATTCTTATGAAAACACAATTGACTAGGTACTCCTCCTCAATTTATGACATATTTTCATAACTATATGATCTAAATAATCAATGCTTAAGCCTTTCACATTCATATATGTTTCTATATCTAAGGTAACAAAGACCTTTCATATTCAAACAATATATCTATGTCTAAGGCATAAAATATTAACTATGTAGCCTTTCACATTCAAACATGACATTTCTATGTCTAAGGCACAATATAGTCAATAACCTTTCATATTCACTTAACGTCTATGACTAAGATTTCAATCACATTAAGTCTATATCTAAGGATTTATTTAACCTTCTACATTCACATTATGTATATGTCTAAGATTTTAATAATCTTCTACATTCACTTAATGTCTATGTCTAAGGTTTTACTAACATAGTTGATAATCTTTCATATTAAAATAAAATTATTTCTATATCTAAGATCTTCAACTAATAATGACCTTGCTATCAACATCTTGATGTTCTTAGCATTGTCTTGAATATTTCAGTCTTTTGCTTAGAAACCCTTCCTTTGGATTGACTTCTCTGCAAATATACTGAAAAATAATTTCGAGACAACAAATATAATTGCCATACCCGAAACTTGATCCTCTGAAACTTCAGATTTGAGAAGCAAACTTCAAACTCTCTGTATCGTCATAACAATCAACTAATGCACCATTGCTTGTTGTAGTTCTCCCCCTCAACAATAAATCTCTCCGAATTAAGCATATCTCGAGTCCCTGCTCGCCTTGCCTAACCGGCATGTAATAGAGAGGTAGAATTTCCAACAATCAATCCTGAACTAGTTGACTCCCATGAAAACCAGAAACTTTGAAACTTGAATCACAAACTTCAGGAACATGGAACCTATTTCAAAAGCAATTCTTTGTCTCCAAAATGTTTCTTCTGATTATGATCAACATCTTCAGACAAAACATATAAAATACAGCTTACTGACATGTATTCCCTGCACAAGAAGCTGTTTAACAAAACACATAAACGAGATAAAAATGATAATGTTATTCTTCATTATTTCATCACTATAATATACGATAGTAACGACTTAATCTAGAACTACATTCTTCATTTTCTTCTCCAAATTTGTTATTCTTCACTATCATAAGTCATAAACATATGACATTATCTTAGTCTAGAACTACAAATCTTCAAGAACTTGAACCTTAAAATCCCTGTTTTATCGTTCAATAATTAAAACCTTACACTTCTTATTGAAATCTTAAGGTTTAAAATAAGGACCTATAAACTTAATGTTTATCCGTCAACTTATTCGAAAAATTCTAGAATCTTAAGATCCCTGTCTTATCATTCTACAGATACTTATCACAAATTTAGAATCTTAAGAACCCTGTCTTATTATTCTATAGATACTTATCACAAATTTAGAATCTTAAGAACCCTGTCTTATTATTCTATGAATAACCTAATCTAAGGTCTTCCAACAAAATATCCTTCATTATGCAAACTTATATAGATTCCGTTTCCAAAGTCACTAGTCTTTAACTCTGTAAAAACATCTAACCGAAACCTAATCTCTTATATATTTGCATACGAGATTTGATAATGCAAAATCCTAAAACCATATGAAATACTCCTATGATTGCATCATCAAACTAGTATTCATCTTGGTTAAACAATTATAAATACTCCTATGATTGTCTTATCAAACTAGTATTTATCTTTGTTCCGGATATATTTGCATGATCCATATCTTGCTTCCATGGTGAGATCTTGCTCGACAACCTACAAAAACGAATATTTGTCCGCTGTCCTACACATCTCAACAAACACATCAAATCTTCTCAAAGTAATAACATATACTCTGAAGAGATGAATAAAAAAGCAAGATAAAATGAATATACTTAACAGTCTATTATTAACCTAAGTCATATTAAGGTCTATAATTCACTGTTGAGCACTTTCAATCTTAGCACATAACATATCAAAATTATTTAGAATCTCTGTTCCAAATCTTTTTGATTCAAAAATCTTTCAAAGATTAAATTCAAAACTATGAACAACTCAGTGTTCATTCTTAAGAAAATCTTCTTTCTAAGATATAAAATGATTCTTTTAAAGATAAAATTCAAAACTATGAACATCTCTGTGTTCATTCTTAAGAAAATCTTCTTTCTAAGAATCAATGCAAAGGCATTAACTCAATATCCGTTTATTGAAATCAACAACTCTGTGTTCTTTTCCTTAAACCCATATTCTGTTAATGTGACATACTTTCTTTTAGCTTTTGATCACAACACTATTGCTTAACTACCCTACTCGTTTATTCATTGTTCCATAAGAACGTAGTTGAGTCCTCTTGGAAACTAGATTCTATTCTGACTCTATCTCTCGTGCAATAGGAACTTTTATTTAAACAATACAATACAAACAAAAGTTAAACATTTCACGAAAAACATAATACACACACGCACACACACATACACTGAACATAAACGAATAACACATATATAAGAGCTAAAGTTACTGCTGATTATATCAGATTAGCATGTTACATAAGCCTACTAGCGAGAAATAATTCTCTTATTATTAGTTATGAACAGTGATCCATCAACGATTACCAATATGTTTGTCCTCTTAAACACTCGGTACTTCCAGTCTCCTTTTTGGTTTGTGACACTTTCGACATACCCTGGCCAAGGACAGTCACCATGTAACCCGAGTAGCCTAATATGTCACTTAATCATGTTTGCGAACTTATGTACCCCATATTCAGATACACTCTCACAATCGACACAAGCACTAAGATTAAGACATTTGGTGAATAAAGTGAGAAAGTCTTTAAGAATCAAGTCAGCGGTGACAGGTCGGTGATTCCTCACGCGCAAAGCGACTTAACTTGACTCACGTACGGAAATATACTCAACATTGCATAATGCCAAGTACTTGCATATTTGTGACATTATTTTTAAGCACTTATGAAAACCCGTGACTTTCGATGAGACCCGTGTAGCGAACTTTCTGACAACCTATCCCAAGTTGGAAGCTTTAGGTAGGCTAGGTATACAAAGACACCCCAAGGACTTACTTGTTCGAATCTCAAAGGCCACATTAGCTTCATATTTTCAACAGATTTAGTTTTATTAGATATTTGCATATCTTGTCACAAATATACATCCGAAAAAGCAATACATACACATATATGTACCCGAGACCTTCTATATAAAGACCAAATATTCATAATTACAATGCAAGATCTTTCATAAGATTTAAAGGACTTGTCTATTTTAAGAACAAGCATTCTCAGCCATATATCTGAATACGTTTCCCATAAGAACATTGTATACATTTAAGTTCAGATTATAAGGAAACTTTGGTACTTTGTGCCTATCGATACATCATATAAAGGTATCACTGAACTGAGCAATTTAAAGTACAATTAAGTAGGCTTAAAAGCTAAAGTATCGTCACGTCTAATCGTCTTGATGCAGTGACCTTACTCCTTTTATTATTTTCTTTTTCTTTTCTGACACTATATGACACACATACATTATGACACAAACACTGACTCATTTTACAAAGTTCCTTTTGAGAGACACTGTCACTATAGATTTCTCATTCCAATCAATTGGACTAACAACTCGAAATGAGTTCGGTCGAAAGCCTTAGTGAACAGATCAGCTAAATTAAAGTCACTTGGCACTTTTTCAAGGACTATTAGTTTCTTTTCAGCACAATCACGAATAAAATGAAACCTTATGTCTATGTGCTTAGTCCTACTGTGCTTAACAGGATTATTGGTTATGGATATGGTGGATATACAATCTGTCTTTATGAGAGTATAAAGGAAAACCTAACCGTGATAGCCAGAGCCGGTGAATGAGGATTCACTTGCTGTTATGTATTCCAATCTCTTCCCTAAGACTGACATCCACTGATATCTACTTCCTCAAGAACACCAATTTCTTCATCCTTGTGATTAAACTAGTGCACTTCTGGAACTTACATAACCAATAACAAAAATAACACAACATAAAACATAAAATATGAGAATCTGTACTATAGATCATCATCTAATCATGATCTTCTATAGTACTTTGTCAATCACACGAACAATAATAAATATAAACTAATTAGAACAAGTCTTCTTGGAATATTGATCATGAGTTTCATGGATCTTTCTCTTTCATCCATCTAACACATCTTCAAAGTCCTTGACAGCTTGCTTATGAGACCTACATATCTCTTCTTGTTCAGAAGTTAACACAAAAGGCACAACTTTCGGACGATCATAGATGCGATCCTCCATGTTAACTTCTACACTCCATACCTTGTCAATCAAAACCCGAGGAAAGCAAAATCTTGAAAATTCCATCTCGGTAAAAACTCGATCACTACCCTTTAATGTATAATGAGTAAGATAGACTTTTTCCTTTTCTAAGTCCTTCTTAGACATTGATACACCAGGCAAAAGGTTCTGATCCTGATTTTCAACAAAATTAACATTATCAATTAAAACGCTTCCTTTTACAACTCTTCCAACCCCGGAAATTTTTCCGCCTTTGGAATCAGCAAAACTAACATAAGACCCTTTAACAGGTGTAAACTCTGTTAACAGTCTCTTGTCACCGGTCATATGTCTTGAACATCCACTATCGACAAACCATAATCTTTTAGTTTTCCTTAGTGGCTCCTTATGTTCAACACCTTCAAGATGTGCCATCAGGCTCGTCTCAGCTTTGGAAACATCTTTATTCTCAGCTCTTACTGGTTCTGATGATTCAGGTTCCTCTTCTACCCTCTGATGAACACTACCATGATCATTGGCATATAATGTATAGTCGAATGAATTATCAACAAGATCATTCATTCCTCCATCAAAGTCATGAATTTCTGCCAAGAATGCATGATTCTGATCATCGGTACTAGTCGAACCCCAATTATATGTACCATCAGATTGAACAACTAAAGCTCTTGAGTTGTCCGTTTCTCCTGAGCTTCGGTTCCCAGTATTAGCATATTGATGTCCGGAATTCTGACTCACTATAGAACCACTTTGATTGAAGTTCTGACGGCCTGTAGCTGAATTGTTGTCCCGTCTTGGCCTCTGACACTCTCTTGCAAAATGTCCAAAACCATCACAGTTATAACACTTCACCTTGTTCTTGTCAAACCCTACTTTGCCATTCACAACCTTCCTACCGGTTCTACCTGTGAAACGCTGAACTCTCAATATTAGCATAGCTAGTTGCCAGTTCAGATCCATTTCTTCCAAATCATCAGGATCAACTTGCTTGTAATCCTCCCTAACCAAATCAGGATCAGTTAGTTTTTCTCCAATTAACTTCTCATGAGCAGACACAAAGGAAGCAAGCATGCCCAAATGTCCCTCAGCAGATCTTATGCTCATCGGCATCCCTGTGTAACCCGAGCTTGGAGAACTACTACTCTGAACCCCATTTTGCACTACCATGGCTGATTCCGGAGAAATTACATACATCAAGTTGCTGTCAGAATCCATTGACATCTTCATCTTGTTATTCTCTCCACTGTAGAAGGCAGTAATCCTTCCACTTGGAGATTTTCCAGAAGCAATACTAGGCTTATCAACTTTGGGCGGTGAATTGGCCTTTCTGGTTTCATGATCCATCAGAATTAATTGATTCAGCAAAGCTTGATAGTTTGCGGGTAACTGAGACGTCATTTTCTTTGAGCTAGTAAAGTTCACGAACTGTTCAAAAATAAACGAGGTCGTAAAAGTTTACGAGGTCGCAATTAGTTACTCGAGGTCGTAATTGAACTGGTGAGGTCTTAAAGAGCTCACGAGGTCGCAAACGAAATACGAGGTCGCAATTAGTTACTCGAGGTCGTAATTGAACTGGTGAGGTCTTAAAGAGCTCACGAGGTCGCAAACGAAATACGAGGTCGCAATTAGTTACTCGAGGTCGTAATTGAACTGGTGAGGTCTTAAAGAGCTCACGAGGTCGCAAACGAAATACGAGGTCGCAATTAGTTACTCGAGGTCGTAATTGAACTGGTGAGGTCTTAAAGAGCTCACGAGGTCGCAAACGAAATACGAGGTCGCAAAAATTACGAGGTCGCAAAGAAAAACGAGGTCGCAATTAGTTACTCGAGGTCGTAATTGAACTGGTGAGGTCTTAAAGAGCTCACGAGGTCGCAAACGAAATACGAGGTCGCAATTAGTTACTCGAGGTCGTAATTGAACTGGTGAGGTCTTAAAGAGCTCACGAGGTCGCAAACGAAATACGAGGTCGCAATTAACTCGAGGTCGTAATTGAACTGGCGAGGTCTTAAAGAACTCACGAGTTGCAAAAATAAACGAGGTCGTAAAAGTTTACGAGGTCGCAAAGAAAAACGAGGTCGCAATTAGTTACTCGAGGTCGTAATTGAACTGGTGAGGTCTTAAAGAGCTCACGAGGTCGCAAACGAAATACGAGGTCGCAAACGAAATACGAGGTCGCAATTGAACTGGCGAGATCGTAATTAGCTACACAGGTCGTAAATAGAGCTGGATGAGGTAATACGAGCCCGCGGGGTCACAAACGATGCTGAAACCTTTAATACTCTTGAATTCGAAACCCTAATACCCAAAACACCTTCGACTGCTGTAATTCTCAGACTACTACTCTCTCCTTTCTGTAAATCTGATGAGATCTTCTTATGCCAAGATAGGGTATAAAGGTACTCCTGATTTCCCTCCAAATTTTTGCCACCAAAATATGTTCTCATGAAACTTTGAATTCCATGTAAACTTTGGATAACATGATCATAAGAAAATTTTGATGATTCCTAAAAATTTTCGCCAAATCCGCGTCGACAACGGATGAAAATTGACCTAAAATTTTTCGAACGCTACCAAACTTCAAATCTTCATGATTCATCCCATTTTAAGACCCTGGGCAAAAATTATTTTTCCCGCCAAAAGACTTTTTTTTTTTACAACAACAACAAAATAAGAGTCTTTAACAACAACAACATAAGAGTCTTCTTTCGGGAACTTACCCTATGTTTCTTCAGATAACTTTCTTCAACTCTGTGATTAAAGTCTTCTGATTAAACAACTTGAAATGCATAAGAACTCCTATTTAGTGTGTGGACTAGAACTGCTGCTGCTTGTATATGCGAGGTCGCAATTTCAGAGCAATTGCGAAGTCGCAACTTACTTGTTCTTTACGAGGTCGCAAACTAGATGACGTATATGCGAGGTCGCAAATTCAGAGCAATTGCGAGGTCGCAACTTACTTGTTCTTTACGAGGTCGCAATTAAAGAGACCAATTGCGAGGTAGTAATTCTACCAGGTAGCAAAACTTCCTGATCAGCATCTTATTCGAACGACAGCAGCTCTTCTTTTCCAGAAACCCTAATTCATCCCCAACCTGAAAAGCCACGAATCTGGGTCTGCCTCAACATGCAAAACTAATCAGATCTTGTTTTCATCGTTACAAGGCTTTAACACTATAAAGCGTGTAAGGAGGAAAACACAATATGATATAGTTTCACACGATCAGATCTCAAAAATAAAGATTTCGGTCGTAAACTCCATGAAAAAATCACGACTAGACGACCAGATCTCAATACTAATGTTTTCGGTCGAGAACTCCGTGAAAGAATCACGGCTAGACGACCCTAAACCGATGTTGTCAATCACCAACAAGCTATAACCTTCCGGTATTAAACCAAGAGGCTCTGATACCAATTGTAAGTCCCCTAGTACGGATCGTCAATAGCTTGATCCAGTTATCTTGAGGTGCGGAATCCCTCACAATAACTTGGTGATCAACAAAAAGCCCCTAGATCATCTGCGGCCTCGCAGATCTTCTTCGGGCTAGCGGAACAACCTTTGATGACTATAACCTGCAATACCTGCTTGATATTTCGACAAATGTTCAACCCTAAACTCTGTTAGGGTTCGGTTTATATAGGTAACACCCGACATGGGCTTCAGCACATCGGCCTCGTAAACCCAGCCCAGCCCGTCACTAATGCGAGGTCGCATTCTGTGATTGGCCTCGTATTTGTCCCTGCAAATACGGGGTCGTATTACCTATATGACTAACCTCGTATTTAACCCTGTAAATACGGGGTCGCATATCCTTTGTGAATTGCGAACTCGCAATTCACACTTAGCAGATTTACTATACATTCAATACTTAAACTTAATCTAGTATTCTATGCATAATACTAAGTTCATTAATGACAATCACATTACAAAGACATATAACAATATAAGCCCAAACAATCTAGACTGCTATTGACATAGACGTGCACTTACAGTTAGCAAATGAGTCAAACCCAATTTGGACTCTACTTATCTTTGGCATTGTCGTCTTGCTCATGTTGGCAAGAAACGCATTGAAAGACTTCAACGTGAAGGGATCTTACAATCAAATGATGAATCATTTGACAAATACATGTCTTGTGTTTCCGGCAAGATGACAAGAAAACCTTTTCCGCATAAACCGGAGAGGGCTAAAGAGCTACTTGGACTTGTACATACCGATGTATGTGGCCCATTTAGACATGTGTCAAGGAGAGGTGCTAGCTACTTCATTACTTTTACGGATGATTTCAGTCGTTATAGTTATGTTTACTTGCTTAAACATAAACATGAAGTCTTCGAAACATTCAAAGAGTTTAAAAATGAAGTAGAAAATCAACTCGGTAAAACCATCAAGATTCTTCGTTCGGATCGAGGTGGAGAATACTTAAGTCAAGAGTTTAAGGATTATCTAAAAGCTTGTGGAATTATTCAACAACTTACTCCTCCATATACTCCACAGCATAATGGTGTATCTGAGAGGAGAAATTGAACCTTGATAGACATGGTGAGATCGATGATGAACCTTACGACTCTCCCATTTTCATTTTGGGATTATGCTCTAGAGACTGCTGTACGCATTCTCAATATGGTTCCAACCAAGAAGGTTGACAAGACACCGCATGAATTGTGGCATGGAAGTGTTCCTAATTTGTCTTACTTAAAGGTCTGGGGATGTGAGGCACTTGTGAAACGAGATACGCCTGACAAACTTCAACCTAGATCAGTTAAGTGCATCTTTGTAGGATACCCAAAGGAAACGATGGGTTACTACTTCTACTTTCCTACCGACAACACTGTTAAAGTTGCTCGATATGCTGAATTCTTTGAAAAGAATCTCATAAATCAAGAAACCAGTGGGAGGATTGTCGAACTTGATGAGACTAAAAAAGAAGATGTGTCACCTTCTGAAAATACTAGCGATCATCAACTTGGGGGGGGGGGATGTTCAAAGTGATGAACCTCAAGTTGAAGATAATGCGATTCCAATTCGTAGGTCCTCAAGGACAATACGTGCTCGTGAAAGATTGAATCTTAATATTGAGTCTGAAGAACACGTATTAGGAGACTTAAATGAACCTCCTAATTTCAAAGCTGCATTATTAGATCCAGAATCTGACAAATGGCTTGAAGCTGCGAATGTGGAAATGAAATCCATGAAAGATAATCAAGTCTGGTGTTTGGTTGATCTTCCACCTAATGGTAGAACCATTGGGTGTAAATGGATCTTCAAGAAGAAGACCGACATGGATCTTAGCCATAGCAGCATACTATGACTATGAGATATGGCAAATGGATGTCAAAACCGCTTTCTTGAATGGTTATCTAGACGAGGAAGTTTATATGGTTCAACCAGAAGATTTTGTCGATCTAAAATATCCCAACAAAGTGTGCAAGCTTCAGAGGTCCATTTATGGACTAAAGCAAGCATCAAGAAATTGGAATAAAAGGTTTAATGAGGAAATCAAAAAGTTTGGTTTTGCTCAAAATCCTGATGAGTCATGTGTATATCGCAAAGCTAGTGGGAGTAATGTTACTTTCCTTGTCTTATATGTTGACGACATATTGATAATAGGAATTCACATTCCAATGTTGCAAGATGTAAAATCCCATCTTGGAAAGTGCTTTGCTATGAAAGACTTAGGAAAGCAGCATTCATTCTTGGAATCAAGATCTACAGAGATAGATGTAAACGATTGATTGGACTAAGTCAAAGTACTTATATTGATAAGATCTTGAAGCGATTCAAGATGGAGAATTCCAATCGTGGTTTCGTACCTATGCAAGAAGGACTTAACTTATCTAGCAAAAACGGTGCCACTACACCTAATGAGGTGGAGTGTATGCAAAGAATTCCTTACGCTTCGGCTGTGGGATCTATTATGTATGCGGTAAGATGCACTAGACCTGACATCGCGTTCGCGCAAAATATCGTTAGCCGATATCAACAGAATCCGGGTGAGGATCACTGGACTGCTGTGAAAAACATTCTTAAGTACATGCGTGCTACTAAAGATTTATTTCTGGTGTATGGAGGAAATCCCGATACAGAGCTCAAAGTGACTGGATACTGTGATGCTGGATTTCAGACTGATAAAGATGATACAAAATCTCAGTCGGGATACGTCTTCGTTTTAAATGGAGGCGCGGTGGATTGGAAGAGCAAGAAGCAAACCACAGTTGCTATATTTGCGACAGAGTCTGAGTATATTGCTGCCTCAGAAGCCGCCATGAAAGTCGTCTGGATTAGAAAGTTTATTTCTGGGTTTAACGTGATGCCCTCAAATAACACACCTTTGGATATGTATTGTGACAATACTGGCGCAATCATCATTGCCAACGAACCCGGAGTTCAGAAAGGTGCCAGACATTACCAAAGAAGATATCATTATGTCCGTGAGCAAATCGAACTAGGTAAAATCAATTTACTCAAAGTTCACACAGATTGTAACTTAGCTGATCCTTTTACAAAGGCATTGTCAAAAGGAAAGCTCAATAAGCATGCCGAGGCATAGGACTTAAATTAGCTAGTTATATCATGTAAATCTGTGATTGGTATTTGGATAAGGGATGTTGAACAATTATTATTTTTATAAATGTATTAAAGTACTTGGTATGTTTGTTTTCATTTCAATATATAATTGTATCCTATATTTGCATGTTTAAATCCATGAATATTTAATATTCTAAATGTCCATTGTCGGTTAACTATATGGGAATATAGTTAAACTAAGACAAATCTGAGTGATTGATAATATTCTTAGGAATATTTGAAGATGGTCCTACCAAACTCACATGATATCCATAGAGATGCATATCGGACTACCCCACTTAACGAATCATCACTTTATGGATCGGCGTCATTAAGTGAAATTCGTGAAATGGTTGCTTTATTTATCCTTAGACTTGAGATACAAGCAGGTTATGCATGTGTGGATTACATTTTCTTGATATAGTTCTAACTATCCTGAATAAGGTAGTAACAAAGGGCTATTTTCAGAAATGTAGTGAAATGACATGACTAACACGTGTAGTCAAAATAGGATTTGTTCCTTCAATTTGCAACTGAAGAATGATACCATTTGGCGCCCTCATTAATTAATTAAGATGTTTGTACGGCCGTACCCAAATGAACTCCAGATGTGGTCTCGATTAATTTGGTAATCTTAATTAGTTGTTAAAATGAAAAACAGTATCGTTAAATTATGGAATGACATTGATCCATATCCATAATTAACAAAGTATCTGAAACAAAGGGATAATAAGCACTGAAACCGTTTCAAAATACTTTAAGAAACTATACTTAAATATTTCCGGGAGCATTGGCGTGTTGCTAGACGCTAACCAATGTTATTGCCTTTATATAACATGCTCAAGTGGAGCTGTTGGAATGTGATCACGTTAAATAAACGCATGTCCGGAAAATATTTAAGCCTACGGGGTCACACAAAATGACACGTATACTCTATGTAATTAATTAATATGTTAATGTAATATATTAATTAATATGATCACGAAATGATTAATAAACATAAGTTAAATGTTATATAAATGTTTATTAAAGGATTAAAGTGTAAATTAGAAAATAAGGAAGTTTCCTAATTACACTAAAAGGGGGGGGGGGAAAATCCTAAGAGGGTTTCCTAATCCTCATCTAACTTGGTCACCAAGTTAGAAAACCCTTCTAATTAATCCCTATAAATAGAGGTTAAAGTTAAAGGGTTTATTCATTCTTTCAAGTCATTGATTTGAAAACCCTAACTATTTTCTCTCCTCTCTTTCTCTCTTGTTTCGATCGACATCAACAACAAAAAGGGTTTTGGGTTTTGCTTGGTTCGACATTAAGGGTTATACACAATCGGGTTGTGAGTTCGTGATCGGGTACTAGCATACATACGTAGGGGTGTCAAGTGTTCGATCGTAGAGGGGTTTTATTTTAAACCCTAACTAATAATAATAATCTTATTATTAATATTATTGGAAGCTAAGCTAAAAGGTACACTTTCAATTCCTACTTTGTTAATTATTATATTGCATATACGTTTCTTTCCGCTGCGTACTCGTAATTGTTTATGTGATTATTTTGCATGAATCCTAACAGATCTTTGCTATATATCAGCCATATGTTTTGAAATACCCACATTTGCCATCTTGGATGAGTCACCTGGTAAAAAAAACTTGCTTATTGTATTAAATTGTTAATGTAGATGACTTATAGAATTCTTAAAATATTACACTGGTAACGTATACTTTAACCAGATACCAAGCATGTTCAACCCACCCATTTTGCAAGATGTAATTAGATACATTTGACGACCATACTATTATTTCTTCACGGAATATATAATCAATAGCATACATAAAAAGATTTAATCACCTAAACTTAAGAAAGGTTATAAAAAGACAACCCGTTGTGAAACAACACAAACAAACATCAATCAAACTCGAACATGCTTTAACGATCATCTATCTACTTACAAATTAACATCTTACAAATTAATTAAAGTCGTTTATAATCTTAAATGTCCTTAAATATTTTTAATAATTTAAATTTATACAAAGTATGATAACTTGCGTATTACGCGGGTCAATAATCTAGTTTAATTATATATCATCTAATATCTGTTCTTATGTAATTTATTATTTTTTTAATTAATTAACGTTAGTAAGATTATATATTTAAAAGCTTATAAAAAGTTATCATAATAATGCCCAGGGTATTACCCGGGTTTATAAGCTAGTACAATGATATGAAGAACTAAAGAATAAAGACTAAGGAGATTGGGAGTAGAGAATGTTCATCTATATTTCTGTGTATACAATTACAAGGTATATGTCCCAATATATAGAGAATATGAAGCCTAATTATAGGAGCATGATTTTAGGGAGTTAATTACATACCATATATATTTGGTATATAACATAAAAGAATTAGAAGATTTTACTTCTAAATTTTATTTCTATTCTACAATATATATAAAAGAATTAGAAGATTTTACTTCTAAATTTAGATGTATGAAGGAAATAAGGAATACCTACATATAAACCAAGTATACCAATATTAGTCCAAGCCCAAACCATCGACCGAACCTATACACCCTGCCCAACCCGACCCACCCATTTCATTTTCTATTTAAATTCACAGTCGATTAACGCTTCATTCCATTGCTAATTTTCCGTGCTTCCCTGTGCTTACTTCGCTCCTTTTTCTTTTTTTTTTGTAAGTATTTCTCATTTTTTATTTTATTTTAAGGGTATGTTTAGATATCGTATTGCTCTCTATTTTGTTAATCATATATTCGATATATTGTATCTAAATATGATCAATAACTCTATATCTGTGCCATCATCTGAAATATCGATATATACACATATATAAAAAGTTGAAAACTTTTTTTTTTTTACTGACAAGAAACCATATACAATATATAGCAATGGGTGAATTGCATTTGTTAGTACAAATATTTAGGGTGTGTTGTTTTAGTTGCCGAACACTTTTTTCGAATTTCCATTTTTCAAGAAAATGAGAAAGATTTTTCATTTATTGAAAACCCTTTAAATCGTTGAAAATGCGTTTAGTTGCAATATTGGAAAACACAAGGAGGGTTTTATCTCTGAAGTGGAAATATTGAAAACTATAAAAGTGAGTTTTTCTATATGGAGTTATAAGTTGGGAAACATAGGGCGTGTTTGGTTTTGGAAAATGTTTTTTAGTCTTTCATTTATAATTTAATGGAAAATGAAAGGCGTTTTCATTTCTAGAAAACAAACAAAAATTTTGAAAACAATCTAATTAGAATATGCTATTTTCATTTTTCATTTTAAAAACTAGATTACATGTTTGAGATGTTGTGGGAGGGAGAGGGGGGAGATGGAAAATGGAAAACAATAAAAAGATGTTTTCAAGTTTTCCATTGAAAAGTGGAAAACATTGTTTTTCTGTTTTCTTGGAAGCGTTTTCCGCAACCAAACATGCCCATAGTTTTTATTTTCAAGGAAAATTATTTCTGAAAACTCACAATTGAACACATTTTCTGTTTTCTGTGATTTCCTTGAAATTTTTTCTAGAAAACACTTTTATGGGTTTTTTACGACTAAACGCACCCTTAATATCTTAGACATCTATATACACATAGTTTCAATGTTTTTTTCATGACAAGGTCTTGTATCTTTATAGATGGCTAGCGAATTGGGGTTGGAATGCCAAGTTTGCGGATTTGTGGGGTTGGACGATGGTTCAGATGGTTTCTTTTACTGCCAGCGTTGTGGTTCCCAAGCTGAGGGAATTAGGGACACTGCTGTTGATAATGATGATATGATTTTGACCAAAGATAATGTAGCGGGTCTGGTTCAAAGGCGTGTACCCGCTGTTAAAAACGAGCCACTCACACAGTCCCAACCCGCTTCACAATTTTGGGAAGATTTATGGAGCCAAGTAGATGATGTTAAAGTGGGTGATGGTATGGGTCCAACTGAGCCTGCTGATTTCGGAAGAGGGCCTAGAACTTTGGAATATCATGATTATTACTCGGAACTTAGGATTAGGTATGTGATGGGAGTCCAAATAATGATTCAATTGCAGATAAAGGCTTTAATTGAAACGTTCAAAGTACATCCCATAATTGTTGACCTGGTTCGGCCCATTTGGATGAGATTTTTAGCATCAACTAAAGTTTTAACTGATGGATGGGCTGATCAGGCTATTGCTGAATCAGAATCTCAAGTGCAAGGTAGTTATATCCTTTAATCTAGAGGTGGTAGTTTAAGACCCGGTATTTATCAATGATTGAGTGGGCTATATTCTATCTTTGAAGGTTTAAACGAGTAAAATAAAATAAAATATGTGTATTAGCTTAAAAACTGATCAAATGGATCAGAGGTTGAAAGTTGCAAAGTGTATATTCAATGTATAATACCTCATAAGTAATTTTGTAAATTATTATAGTATTAAAATGCTATAAACACACTAGTTACTTTTTAAAGTTTCAAAAATTTGGACAGAGTTTTTTCTGTTTCAACCTACCCAACCTACCCGTTTGTTACCTCTACTTATTTGGTATTATAGTTCAAATAAGGGAGATTTAGTGGCTAGTTGCTTTATAGTTCACTCTTTGAGTCTTTTGTTTGAGTTTTTGGAAATGTCATGCTCTTTGAGGCTTCTAAAATCTAAACCCATGTTGTTTTTATATCGGGTCCTGTTATCTGAAGATTGAGAGATGGTCAATGGCACTGGTGACTGGCCTAGGATTTAATATCATCCCTGTGTCAATTGTCATTATTTGGACAATCATCTTTAAAGAGGGTTTTACTCGTTAAATAACTAAAGTATTTCAGATATCATTACTTTCTATATATCTTAAGTTTCATAGTATGTTTTATTTTCGGATTCTTTGGTCACTGCGGTGCTTTTTCAGCTATTGTTAACCAGTCTTCTCTTATTTCTCTTATCAGGGGAAACAGAAATTGTTGGGCCTAGGCCTAGACATAAAAACGAACCACATAATTTACTCGGTAAACGGAATGTAATGATATGGTACCAATCTGTGAGCAAGACAATACCATTATGTTATTCTCTAGTATTTTCTTTTCTGGCGTGCCATTTGGCAAGAGAGGCGATCTTGCCGACGGATATTATTAACTGGGCACTCGAAGGAAAGCTTCCGTATTTTGCTGCTTTTGTTGATATAGATAAACAAATGGGACCCCCTACTAATGCCTGCCCGCTAAAATCAAGTCTTATGTTCAGACCTATACATTCCATATCGACCCAGAAACTTGAGTCATTGGCAGGCATCATTGCTCATTCAATAGGATTGTTATTACCTCCAGTTAACTTTTATGCAATTGCTTCCCGCTATCTCACTCAGTTATCTCTTCCAGTTGAGACTATCCTTCCTCATGCATGTCGAATATATGAGTGGTCTATGCCAGCCGAGCTGTGGATATCAGCTAATGAATCCAGGCTTCCTACTCGTGCTTATGTATTGTCTTTACTTATAGTTTCAATTAGAATTCTTTACAATATACATGGTTTTGGGAAGTGGGAAATGTCTTTGTCTGGCACCATGAAGAATAAAGATGGAAGCATTTTAAAAGGTATGGATATAGATGTTGATGAAGAAAAGGTCGATGGAAATAATGTTGCTGAGATGTCAGACACAAGTAGTAGCGAATCAGATAATGGCAATTCAGCTGCAGACCCTTGCGATAAGAAAGTTGCACCGAACTTGGATGCTACAGATATTTTGCTTGTTCTTCATTCGAAGTACAGTGAGCTCATTCATACAAGTGGTAAGGTGTTACAGATTTTCTTTAGAAACAGTTATAAATCATTGTAATTATATTTGGAATTAAAATCTATCATAACAACCTCCTTTTGTTTCAACAAGTGGTTTAGCTTTATATCTTTTTTATTGTCTTACATTTTGTGTGTGGTAGATTATTGCAAGGATTTGGAATCGTATCTTAAGTATTGTAACGATGTGGTTTTTGCTGGTACCGAACTGTCATTTGAGGATCACGAAGAAGCTCAGATAATAGAAGATCTTTGGAATTTTTATCAGAAGAAAGAGGTAATTTTTGGTTCTTTTTTTTAAAAATTTTTGTATATATTTCTACTTGTGATATACCATATTTGCAAACACATATCAACTATAAACATTGTAAAATCTTAAAAGAAGTTCATCACGATATGATTTGCATGTTAAAAGTTCACATCTTCAAATTTTATGGTCTAAAATGTAAATTAAGATCAATCATGTTTCTAAATTTGGCTTTTTTTTTTTAAATAACAATGGGTTTTGATGCTTACTGCTCTAAGAGGCTGCTGGTTTGTTACTAAGGTGTTAGTACATTGAGAAATTGTACCTTAGTCTCCAATCATCAAACACTTGAATTTTCAAACCATCTTGTACAACTTCTTAAACATCTAATAACATCCTAATAACAGTCTTTTGATTCCTTAAAACATGTACGTATTTCAAAAAATCAAAATTTTCTTTTTTCTTTAATCAAAATTAGGCATTATAAAGTCAATTAAACTTCTATGAGAACGGTTCTGTTTTTCCTTCCTTTTTTCTTCGATAAAAATATCTGCACGTCTTTGCACAAAAACAATTTCAAAAGAGTTTCAATCGTTATAGCGTGGATGGTAGAATAGTAGTCATAGAATAGCAAAATAAACATTTTATTATTATTATTAAGATCGATGTCTCATGGATCGATCAAAGAATCTCTGCTTAAATGGTCCATTTATTGAATTTTGTTACATCAATGTATCAGCTTTTTTGATCTAGATCTAGACTAAATGCATTATTTGACTTACATATTCTTTTCTTCAATTTATGTATTCACCTCAATTACATTCCTCCAAAATATATAATTTGACTATGCAAACACAGATTACTTTCCTATACAGTTAGTGGCATATTTAGGAGGAGATATAGCAGGAACATTTTGAATAGAAGACATTATTAGTTTAAGACTCTTACACTACTAATAGATTTATGGTTTTAGCTCACAGTTATCGTAGTGTTAGTTGATTAAACAATCAGGAAAATTAAAATTTAACAGGTGATACAAGAAACAGAAAGCTGCCATGGAGGATAGAGGAGACCTTGCATGATTTTTATTAAGCTTATTATATAGGAATATATGACTACATTAACTCCAATGTTGGGGCAAATTTTTTTTATTTTTTATATAAGAAATAAAACAGCCTAAGAATGATGAGAAGAGCCATCTATGTTTAACAAAGAATAACAACCCCCTTTTATCAGAAAATCCATAGCTTAACACCTTTTTGCCTCAGGTACTAGGTGGCAGAATCGATCAAATTGGCAAAGCCGTCTCACCTGACATGTATGAAGGTGATTTGGCTGAGATTGCTTCACCTGACCAGCTAATCCCTAGTCTTTAATTGTTGCCTGCTAACTTGTTTGGTCTGTCTGTCTGCCAATAAATTAAAAGGTCCTGTGGAAACCTTCTTTGCCCAACATTGAGACCTGCTTTGTAATTAAAAGTCCCTTACCTTTCTTGAATCTCACTGTGCTGTGTTATAGACCAGCTTTGTCTTTAGACAACATGATTTGCTTACGGGAAAAATAATGTTCCTCTATACATATGATATGATTGAGTTCATAAGATAATTGTAAATGAAATTCTTGATGGAGTACATAAGTTTGCATTTTTTTGGTTATTCATTGTAGGATTATAAACCACCTGAGCCGTGCTCCCCTAGCTCCAGTAGTCAACTCAAGAGATCTCCAGCTTGTGCTCAAACTGGAATGAAAGAGACCAAGAAACCTAAATTTGACGATGCCAAAATCACCCTTGACCCTAAGGAGTCCCACAAAGAAAGAGCAATAAGGCAAATGATATCAAACATGGAAGAGAACCACTTCACTTATATCCCTCCAAGGACCAAAGTGAAAAGACATGATTACCTACACTACACAAGGAAAAAGGTGAACGGGGCCTATGCTCATGCTGCACATGCAGATTATTACATTCTGCTGCGTTCTTGTGCACGAGTGGCTCAACTTGATGTGAGGATTATGCATGCTGCTGTGCAGAATTTCGAGAGGCGGCTGGCTTGGCTAGAGAAAAACATCAAACACTGCTTACCTCAAATGCTTTATACTGAACCCTGCCAATTCTGCAATGCCGCTGATGAGCCAACACAAAGTGTTCCAGACGATGAATATGTGGATTTTTCGAAGTTAAACTTGTAAGATTCGTTCAATCAGTTGCAACTTTATGAATATTTGGAATCTTGAGTTGGTTCAAAATATTAAGTATTTTGAATCCTCAAGGGTGGTTGCAAATTTTATTTTTTATATTTTATTCTTGCATCAAGTCACTATATGGGTGGGACATAGTTATTAGATGTGTACAGTTTGCCTTGGGGTGGGCTAGCGGGGAGTTTACTCTTCAAGGTCTAACGTTCGAGCTCTGACATGGTAAGGTTTTCTTCCTCGAGGGTTTAAATGAGGATATGCTTGTCTAAGGGGTTTCCAGCGCTGACCCGGTTAAGACAAGGTATGCTAGACCAATAAAATTCACATATGCATTATTAGACATTTTAATTTGATGTGACGCCTTTCTTTGTTTTTGGAGGTCCATGATGTGACGATTATTGCTTGCTTACCATATTCACAAAACACCATTTGTGATTTTATGATAATCTTGCTCGTAAGAATTAGAGAGAGAAGAAAAGTGTGCGTTTGGATTTAGGTTTGATGGAATTGGGGATGTATATATATTATGGAGATGGAGATGAAACAGAAACGGGAATACAGAGTCAAATAGGCAGGGAAAGTACCAAAATGCCCTCACGTGTAAGGCACGTGAGGGATTTAACAGAATAGTGATAACGTCGTTATTGAAAGGACTAAACATGAACCTTATTCACCTATAGTTTTATAAAGGATTGTCACTGTCAATTTGCAAAATAAAGGATGAAACCTGACTTTTTTGGTAAACCACAACGACGATTTTTGTTGACAAACTCTTTGGTTTATTTTGACACTCTTTTATCTTCCTTTAAACTTCTATCTTGTTACACCTAAATTTTTTTACTTCTACAGTTTTACTTTTGAGTTTTTTTAAATAAATAATAAAAAAAAAAGCATTCCTTTAATTAGAACATATATATAACCAACCACTGAAAACCTTATGCATAATTTCTTATATTCATTTCACCATAAAATGTAGTTTATAACCGCGTATACCAAAATTCAAAAAACCATTGTTATCAATTAACCTTATTGCCACCTGACTCATTCCGAATTAGACAGCTATGTACATGAGATATATAGTCAAAAACGTATCCTTTGATCTGATGATCAACAAAAAGTCAATGCAATAACCCCTTCCCCAGTTCATCTGCAATATTAATTTCCTTACAAACATAACATTCTAAGAAATCAAAACCAAACAAAAGACAAACATACAATCTTTTCCAGTTTAAGATGGTTGTTGCTGAACTGTTTCTTGGAGCATTCATCACTGTGTTGTTTGAGAAGCTGTCCTCTGGTGACTTGAAGAGGCTTGCTCAGTCTGCAGGTATCCATTCTGAGCTCGACAAATGGAACCACAAATTGGCACAGATCCAAGCTGTTCTTGTTGATGCTGGGGAAAAACATTTACGACAGACATCTGTTCAGTTGTGGCTTAACAAACTCCAGAATTTGGCTTACGACATAGACGATGTACTCGATGACTTGACCACCGAAGCTGCACGGCGCCAGTAGCAGCACTAGTAAGGTATTGAAGATCATACCAAACAAATTTCATGATTTTAGATATGGTCATAAGATGATTTCTCAGCTCGACAAGATTACAACCAAATTGCATCATCTTGTCGAGGAGAAAAACCTTTTGGGTTTGATTGATAATCTTGCAAGGTCAAATAATACAACAATCAAAAGATTGGAAGAAACTTCACTGGTTGATGAATCTACAATTGTGGGTCGGGAAGGGGATAAAGAGCTATTACTAGGGAAGCTGTTGGAACATGAATCATCATGTAGTCGAAACTTTAGTGTCGTTTCCATAGTTGGTATGGGTGGGGTTGGCAAAACCACTCTTGCACAAGTTTTGTACAATGATACCAAAGTGAAGGATCACTTTGAGCTCAACTCATGGGTTTGTGTCTCTGATGAGTTCGATGTATTTAAAATTTGTAAGGCCATTTTTATAGATGTGGGCGGGGATGACCAAAAATTTGAGACCTTAAATCAGCTACAGGTGGCTCTTACAGAAAAACTTTCATCGAAAAGGTTCCTCATTGTACTAGATGATATTTGGAATGAAAACTATAATGAGTGGGAACTCCTACAACGCCCTTTTTCCATAGCGGCACCTGGAAGTAAAGTTATTGTAACAACACGTAAGACCACAGTCGCACCGATGAGGGACTCTGTTCAAACTTATCCTTTGGAGGTTTTGTCAAACGTAGAAGCTCTGTCTTTGTTTGCCCAACATTCGTTGGGTAAACAAAATTTTGATTCGCATCCAACACTTAAATTGTATGGAGAAGATATTGTGAAGAAATGTGGCCGATTACCTTTGGCGTTGATAACACTTGGAAGGGCGTTAAAAACAAAATCAATTGAAGAAGAATGGAAGGAGTTGTTGAATCATGAGATATGGAACTTATCGAATGAAGGTAGTAATATTCTTCCTGCCCTAAGACTAAGTTACTATGATCTTCCTTCGCATTTGAAGCAAATGTTTGCCTATTGTTGCTTATTCCCCAAGAATTACTTGTTCGGCAAGGACGAACTCGTCCTTCTCTGGATGGCAGAAGGCTTTTTGTACCACTCAAATGGCAGCAAGACAATGGAGAGTTTAGGTAGTGAGTATTTTGAAGAGCTGGTGTCAAGATCGTTTTTTCAACACTCAACTACTAATAAATCATATTATACAATGCACGATCTCATTAATGACCTGGCAACAAGTGTTGCCGGAGAGTACTTTTTCATGTTGGGAGAGAAAAATGACATTAACTGCCGAAATAACGCTTTGGAAAAGCTCCGCCACTTTTCATATATTTTTCAAAGGTATGGAGTATACAGCAAGTTCAAGGCACTATACAAAGCCAGGCGGTTGCGAACATTCATACCAATGTCGATAAGAATAGATAGATGGCAAAGTTTCTATTTATCAAGCAAGGTCCTTACAGAACTACTTCCCCGACTACAATTTTTAAGGGTGCTAAGCCTAGATAATTATGGAATCACAGTGGTACCACACTCCATTGGCAGTCTCAAACATTTGCGGTACCTCAACTTTTCTAAAACTGACATCATATGTTTGCCGGAACAAGTCGGTAATTTGTACAATCTACAGAGCTTGATGCTTTCTGGTTGTCAACGGTTATCTAGCTTGCCAGACAGTCTCGTAAAGCTAATAAACCTACGACATCTTGAGATCACGGATACTCCAAGGTTGAAAGAGTTACCCATGGGGATTGCTGGATTAACTGGTCTACAAACTCTATCCAAAGTTATCGTTAGAGATGCTAATGGGTTCAAAATATCCCATCTTAAGGACCTACACCATCTTCAAGGCCGGCTTACCATTGAAGGACTGCATAAAGTGACAAATTCAACTGACGCAAAGGAAGCCAAGTTAGAGCAAAAGAAGGGTCTTCGTGATTTGGAGATGGAATGTAGTAACGTCATTGATGATTCTCGGAATGAGATGGTTGAGTCTGAAGTGCTTGAAGGACTAAGGCCTTTTGAGAAGTTGACCAACATCAAGATATCGAATTACATGGGATCAAAATTTCCTAGTTGGCTGGGGGATCCCACATATGATTGCTTAACCCAGATTACATTACGTGGCTGTAGAAGTTGTGCATGCTCACCAACACCTGGACATCTACCGTCACTTCAAAAGTTGTTTCTTGAAAGCATGAAGGGGTTGAAGAGGGTGGGTTCAGAGTTTCTTGGAACTGCAAATGGTAATGCATTTCCATCACTTGAAGTTTTGGAATTCAAAGATATGGAGGGTTGGGAGGAATGGTCAACCATAAATGGTGGTGGCAAAGATGGAACTGCTGCATCATTTCCTGGTCTTAGTGAGCTAACTATTATAAATTGTCCGAAACTAAGTGTATTGACAATTGAGCCGATACATTCACTTCAGGTTCTACATGTAGAAAGATGTTCAGCAGTGGCTTTAAGAAGCATGATCGGTGTCTCTTCAACGATTACTAGATTGACAGTGGGGGCAGTTAATGGACTTACTACTTTGCTAGATGGAGAAGTATTAAAGAATCTTAGGGCAGTAGAATATGTAAGCATTTCAAGGTGTGACGAACTCACATACATATGGGAATCAGAAGCTGAGGCAGTCAAGATACTTGTGAATTTACAAGAATTGGGAGTAGAGGAGTGTAAGAACTTGGTAAGAATGGGAGAGAAAAAGGTGGATTTGGTGATTAGCATGGAATCTCTAAGAAAAGTAAAGCTGAAAGATTGTAAGAGATTGGAGGGGTACAACTGGTCAAATAGTATTGAAAATCTGGAGATACGTTGGTGTGATTCAGTTACATCATTGAGCTTCCCAGTAGTGGATGATCATGACTTGCCATCCACTTTTAAGAGGCTTGAAATTTGGGAATGTAAGAATGTGGAGGTGAATTGGCTCCTTAGCAGCTTCTTGTCATCACTTACATCTCTCGAGTTATATGCAGTTCCAAGTTTTAGGTTGTTACCAGAAGGATGCTTACTTCATCTCACAGAAATGAGAATTTGGAGATGTGAAAACATAGAATCCATTCCAGAGAAAGGTTATGGTTTTCTTCCCCATCTTTGCCTGAAATCTCTTTCGGTCTATGATTGCAAGAATATAAAGTTATTTCCACATGAACAATTGCAAAGTCTCACATCTTTAGAATACACGTTGGTAAGGGATTGTCCAAGCATGGACAACGTATTTCCTTGTGGTTTGTGGCCTCCTAATTTAAGTACCCTATCGATAGGAGGATTAAAGAAGCCGATGTCAGAGTGGGGGATACAAAATTTCCCAAACTCCCTTGTTCATCTATCTTTACATGGTAAAAATTCAGGAGTGGTTTCATTTGCAAATAGCAATGGCAATACTTCATCATCATCATCATCATCATCATCGTTTCTACTTCCATCATCTCTAACTTATCTATCCATGAGAAATTTTAAGGAATTGGAAAGAGTTTCAAAAGGAATGGAACACCTCACCTCCCTTGAACGTCTTGTTATCGATAATTGTAGAAAGCTGCGAGATCTGCCAAAGACACTGCTCCCTTCTCTTTCAAGTTTGCAGGTGTATTGTCCTTCCCCAGAAATGATAAAAAAGTGTAGGAGTGATAGAAGAAGAAGAGGAAAGTAGTGGCCCATCATCTCCCAAATCCCTTATCACTCTATCAACCCATAAAAAGAGTGTAGGTTGACGTTTTTGAGGTGGGATGAGTGATGACGGTGGGGTTGGTTGTCATTGACGGTTGGAGCAACCATCAAGATTTTATTGACATTGGAAAAAAACAGAGTACTATTGATTAGTGGCTTTGATTTTGTTAATACTACTATTGATTTCGTTAATGTATATCTGAAATTGGGTCCGCTTTTAATGAGTTGTTTCATTTTATTTTTCTTAAAATGGCTTTTTTTTAGTTTTTATTGTGTTTGTTTCTATGTTTATGGGATTTGGATTTACTAATAATTTACAAAAAGTTATAAAAGAAGGTCTTAAAGAAGTAAGCTACTGTGATCTTATAAGTCCTGATATTTGTACATTTCATCTGGATAATACAATCTCTATCATATTATTGCATGGTGTGGCTCGTTAGATAAGACTTATAGTTGGTAATGTATTGGATTTCGTTTTGTTAATCAATATGCCCGCTCAAGAATTTCGGGTTATCAAAGTTGTTCAAATGATTTGTAATTTTTTATGATCACATTTGACAAATTTAGATGTAAGTTTCACATTTACTGCATGTGAGGAGTCATATGTATGAAATTCCATCTGTTGAGGTATCATGAACAATGCATGTTATACTGTTAGTTCTTTCCTTCAATATATACTTTCTTCTTCTCTGTGAATCAAGATAAGATTTCTTGAAAAGTTGAAATGTATCACAATCCTAAGACGAATACCCTTGTGAACTTGCAGACCAGTCGGGTAACAAGTCAAGATGGGTAGGGTTGGGTCAACTTACAAAAACTATATATTTCTTAGATCATCAATAACCAATACATCAAATGTGATCATAAAACCATAATGTTGTAATAATAATCTAAACTTTTCTTGATACAAATTTGAACATTCTATACACTGGTATACATTAAGAGTGACGCCTGCTTGATTTATTTCCTTTTTAGTCAAATCTTTAAATCTATTAATCTGTTCAAAAGATATCACATGTTTAATTCCAAGATGTTTAAGATATGTAAAACTGATGTTAAAGTGTTCTGGTGAATGTTAAGCTCGAAAATTAATTCAGCTGTCTCTTTGTTTCAAGCAATCCTTATATATTACTATCATGCATATGTATGTCTTATATATCCTTCAAAATACATCCTTGCAGGAGTTCAAATTTGAGTTGCAAAAAGCCAAAAAGTAGCTTTTGCTTATGCAACAAGCACCAACAACTTGATGTGAGTGTAGTTGCATTCGTTTTATGACGCGAGGAGCTTTGGTGCTGCCCGAGAATGCTATTTGGAAGAGGCTATGTGAACCTTGTGTCCTTGTGTACTCGAGGAGCTTTGCTTCAGTGAATCTACTTCAATCTGTCTATATCTTTTCGTTTCTTTGGATTTAGCAGAAGCTTGGGAGTTCTGCAAAGTTAACCCTTTTGGGAATTCTGCAAAGCTAACCCTTTAGGCTACTGATTATTCACTCTCTTTTTTTTAGTGTATGTGGATTATTTAGTTGTCTTTGAAGCTGTTGCTTGCATATTATGAGTTTGGGTTTTGTTGGGCGCATTTCGGTTGTTTTGACATTGTTAGTTTGTTACAATATTTGTATAGATATACACATGTTGGGAGTTCTTGGAGATATGCCTACAACTTTGCCCATATAAGCTACATAAATGTAGAAGTTGAGCTAGATCTGATTGGGATTTTAAAGTCATAATAAGTTCTACCATAAATATACTCTTGATGTATTTATGTTTTTGTTTTTGTGAATGCAATTACAGTTTAAGCTTTGATTATGTATGAGTTGGTGATTTGTTTTGTTTTACCATAAATAAACAAGAATGATATTCAAAGTATTTTGTCTCTTTTGTTTTGTTTACTTGCATTTGAACAGATATTAAATAGGTAAAAGTTTATTATAAAGAATGAATTATAATAAGTATACGTGCATCGTGCACGGGTATTGATACTAGTTAATAAATGTATCACACTCTTATATTATTGACTTGTACAGTCACTATGAAACTTGTACATTGTAGTACATTCATCAAAAGTAATGGTACTAATATCGTTTTTCTATAAATAAAAAAAATCATGTAAAACACGTAAATATTTATGCACGTATTTCAACTATGAACTAATTATCGATATACTTTTATTTCCTTGTCCGTAAAGTGACAAAATACTTTGAATATCTATCACTTTTATTCAACAAGAATAAAACCACCTACATAAAACACAATAAAGTTGGGGGTTCAAGAAGAATGGGCCTATGATGATAAATGAGTCGACTTACCCAAGTTTGACTAGCTCATCAATCAGCATGCGGCATGAAAGGTCGGTATCACCATGCCAATTCTCTCTCCTTCGGCACCTGAGATTGTGCTTGTTGACTTTTTATTTTAATTATTGTTTGTTAGATTGGGGTTCTTGGGATTTATCATTTTCCTTTGGCAAAGGCAAAAATTACATTTATACATGGCACCATTTGATTTGGTGTGGCCATGATAAATCGGCAACCATAAAAAAAAAATCCAAAATCCAATTATGGATATTCCCAAGAACCCCAACCCGGTTGCAGTTTGCTATTTTATTTTGGTTAGTGAATAACTCAATAAAGTACTTGTTGGCCCATATATTATAAATGGCCCAATAAACCTCACACCGTCTTCAGCCTCTGACCAAGCCAGGGTTCTACTGCCAGCCCCTAAAATTTCTCACAACCACTACAGGTTTTTCTTTTATTTTCCCTATTCCGCTTTTTGGCTAACATTTTTATTTATCTTAATGATTATTACAATATGAATATATGATGTCGATGTAATCATATTTAAATGATAAGTTAATATAAATATATGTAAGAAAAAATAATGTAAACCTTGTATTCTTGAAAACACCGTATGTCAAATATCATATTCCTAACAGTTTTTAAAAAAATTGTGATCAACACACACTTAATGTTCTTGAAATTACACTGTTGACAAGCTTATTATTTTAGATAATAAAAGATATGTTTATTTGCATTTTGCAACAAGTTGGAGGGTTCGATCCCTACTTCTTGCAAAGTGTGTCAAAGGTCCTCTAGACTGCCTCTTTGGGTAGGGGCAATAATGTCTATCTTTCACCTCCTTGGTACCTCGTGGAAAACGGGATTGGGTAAATTGAATTTATCTGCATTCTGCAATGAACTCAATGAACTGCCTATATGTATATTGTATAGGGAAAAGTGAATATTAGGTTGTCCGGCACCTAAGATTACGTGTGTAACCCACACATACAAATTTTTTAATATTTTTTGATTAATGAATAAATGTTTGGGCCCCATGAATTTTATGGATTAAAAAAACAATATATGAGCGTTCCACAACTAAGCTTAGGTATCTAACAGCCTTGTATTACCATCCCTGTATTGTATATCTATATACAATAGCTGTTGCTATAAAGTCCATTTTATTATGTCACGACATTTGTATTTACGTGCAAGATATAAAATTATGTTATCTTTCGCTCTAGTTAACTTTCCTATTTGTTTAATAATTCCCTCAGATCAATATGCAAAGCTTAAAGGATTCAGTTTTAAGGCATTTAAGCATTAATGTATCTAAAAGACAGCTTATTATTTTAGATAATAAAAAAAAATAAAAGGTAAATTGATAGGAACCCTTAGGTATGTACCTTTTTGGTACCTGTATAACCCCAACAAGGCGGCCATCCCACGAAAGTGAGATAGATAATAAAAGATATGTTTATTTGCATTTTGCAACAAGTTGGAGGGTTCGATCCCTACTTCTTGCAAAGTGTGTCAAAGGTCCTCTAGACTGCCTCTTTGGGTAGGGGCAATAATGTCTATCTTTCACCTCCTTGGTACCTCGTGGAAAACGGGATTGGGTAAATTGAATTTATCTGCATTCTGCAATGAACTCAATGAACTGCCTATATGTATATTGTATAGGGAAAAGTGAATATTAGGTTGTCCGGCACCTAAGATTACGTGTGTAACCCACACATACAAATTTTTTAATATTTTTTGATTAATGAATAAATGTTTGGGCCCCATGAATTTTATGGATTAAAAAAACAATATGTGAGCGTTCCACAACTAAGCTTAGGTATCTAACAGCCTTGTATTACCATCCCTGTATTGTATATCTATATACAATAGCTGTTGCTATAAAGTCCATTTTATTATGTCACGACATTTGTATTTACGTGCAAGATATAAAATTATGTTATCTTTCGCTCTAGTTAACTTTCCTATTTGTTTAATAATTCCCTCAGATCAATATGCAAAGCTTAAAGGATTCAGTTTTAAGGCATTTAAGCATTAATGTATCTAAAAGACAGCTTATATTACCCAAATTTGCAAGTCCAAGTATTAGTTTTCACCGACAACTTTGCACGTTCGTTGGGTCCAGTCATGACGAAGTAAAGGCTCGAGTGATTGGGCTAGTGAGGAAATTTGACAAGATTGATGCGGCCAAGGTACTTTCACTTGTATAATTAGGTTGTTTTTATGTTACTCCATATTTGAAGGTATTAGCGTTAAAGTTCAACATTTGGACGTCAAATATAGATAATTTTCTAGGAATTTAGTGCACTGGTAGGGCTAATTGCTAAAAGAAAAGGTAACCAACTTTGGTTTGATTCCCATTTCAGGCCTTTTTGTGTCGATAATGCATTGAACTTTAGAAAAAATGGTTTCCGAGTAAGTTATTTATTCTAATACCATGTGGCAATAGACATGAAATTGACAGTAACTCTGGCAATAGACATGACATTGCCAGTAACTGCTGATATGGAGCCTGAAACCGGTTAATGTTGATGATTACCTTAGAATTGGATTGTGATTTTTGTCAGTGTAAAAGAAATGGTGACGTGAAATAGAAACTAGAGCAAAGTTGGTTTACGTACTTTTTAATCAATCAACCCGTCAATCTCAAAGTGACATTTGAAACGGCATTCATATCAATATTGAATTGAATTGTCAAGGTCTCTTTCTTATTTAAAAATAGAATCAAAATTTTGCCACCAAATCACTTAATTTTGGATATGACCTTAAACAGGTGACCGAATCAGCAGATTTTCAGAAAGATCTGAGCCTAGATAGCCTGGACAGGGTGGAGCTTGTCATGGCTTTTGAGCAAGAATTCTCCATTGAGATCCCAGATGAGCAAGCAGATAAACTAAAATGTTGTGCTGATGTTGCCAACTACATTGTGTCGTCCCCTAAGCAAGAGACTACTTCTCAGGAGTCCTAATGAATTGTTACTCGACTAAAATCATATTTCAAATTTAAATGTTGTTTTTACTATATGGTTTAGAACCTTGATGATGTTGTTCTATGTACAAATGTCAAGTATGCGAGAATATTAGATTTATTTTCTGCAAATTTTATAAAATTTGGCTATTTGCCATCTTTGGTTCACAGAATTGGAATAATGATCCATTTTGTGGGGTCTAAAGGACATCATAAATTCTATATGGTGCGGGTGTTGTTGATTGTTTACAGTTCTATCAAGTTACTGCTCGTCTTATAATCTAATGAAGAATAAAATACCCATGAATAATAAAACACAAAGATTGGATTTTCTTATCAAATACATGTAAGTTGTTTCAGTATTGGTATAACGGTAATATGTACATCCTCTTCCTGGGACCAGAGTCGACTGCACTCATACACACGCAGACAAACACAAGCACAAACAGAACACCATAAGCATAAGAAACAAGGTCGAGTTCCACAACTCGTTGTTGTGACTGAAGCGCCTTCTAGCATAAGTTGTGGCCATAATGATGTTTCATCCTAGACTGTGGCTTGTTTCTTCATGCATGGCTGTGAATATTTAGTTGTCATGTGAATATCATGGGCTGTGTAAGTTCGAAATCCATTATCCATTGATAAAAACTTTATCCCTCTGTGTTCACCCATTAAAGATTGGTGGCAGGGAGAGTCTTTTGGCAGCTCAAGAATCTTCACTAAGCACTTCTTTTCCATGTTTGGAATTGCGTGGAGATGGGAAGGAAGATCGATGAGGAAGTCCCCATATTCATCGGTTGTGGCTCTAACCCACTCCGATTCACTTGTCTTCCTGCTAGTATCACATGAAACCGCCACTGATGCCCCTGATATTCAAATATGTATTTAGAATGTGAAGTCTTTAATAATATCCTTAGTTAGAGACTTAGAGGTAGAAATTTTAATCCTTTTCCAAATGATGATCTATTTGGGTCAACAGTTTATCCCTCTGTAGAAATTCAAATACAAAAATTTCCTTAAGGAAACGGGTCAAATGGGTTGTATCCAAATTAATTTCAAGTTTATATCAAATATCTAAAGTCTCCTAAATCATTTTTATATAAAAACATATAGTTATGATTAAGGAGTAACTATCTAACCAAGCCTAACAAAATAGACAGTTTTTCATGTGTAACGAGTCTTTTCCTTGTAAATTGACAAAATTTTGATATTTTACCCCGGATAATCATAAGAAAACGTCGGCGTCACAAACACGACTAAGTTTGCCAACAATCGTTTTGGCACGTTCTAGTAAATCCATAATTTCATCTTTATATAGACTGATAAGTCATGAACTACAAAGACACGTACCAGAGATGGGATATGATTGCAGAAGAGAATTTCGATCCAAGCAAGCATCACAAAGAATTGAGCCAGTGACCAGCACCGTAGAGAGCTTCTCCTCCCCATATCCAACTTCCCTTCTAAAATCATCACTTGTAGAGAACTCCGACATAATATCATTTCTTGCAGCAGTTGTGAAAGCCCCGAAAGAAACGAAACAAATGAAAAACAAGATTGTCATGATATTGGTGTACCCTTGAAAATTAGTCATCATCTTTTGCATTTGTGTATACATAAGCAAAAACTTGGGATTAAAGCAATGAGAGAAAGAAAATGAAAAGCCACCAGCCTGACTTGTAAGTTTTATATGTGCAACTAATGCTAAATCTTGTGCATGGGGTTTTAATTTTTTTTATTAGGCCTACCATATATTAAAGAAATGATATTTTGTCAATGTTCTTGTGGTTGTATACCTACTATAACCTTTGACCAGTGCCTTGTACCCAATTTGGATAGGCAATATACCACAAAATATATTGTCTAACTACACATGAGAAAGAAAGGAGAAGTTGGCTTGTCAAGATTTTTAGTGAACCATAAATTAATGAGGAGAATAACAAGGTTGTGACACTTTGCTTTTTCTTGGTTTTTACTCATTGCCTAAAACAAAGTACTTTTTAATTATGTGTTAATTTATTGGTTTAATCTAGTCTATAGATCATGTTATGGAGACTTGAGTTTCACGAATGGATTCGCTTACCATGCGTTTCTTAAAACTGGGCCATTACGGATTGACTGGACAGTGACCATCTAATTACCCGGCCAGCGAATTTGGAACATTATCTGACCCATAAGTATGGTTCAATTTGCGATTTTAGAGACAAACCAGATGTTATGGTTACAGTTTATACTTTATACCCGTGATACACATTTTAAATAGTGATAGCTTACATGTCTTTCTAAACTAAAATGGTTTTCATCACCTTGGTTGTATCCAGATAATTAAACCGCATAGTCAATAATAAAACCGACCTGGTTGGCAAAAAAGATTATTGATTCGAACAATACTTATTCTTCAAATAAGCTGAACCAAATCGTGTAGTGTTAATTGGACGGTCATGTAACGCATATGCTGATGGCAAGGGCTTTTTAGTCTTTTGACCATTATCAACTCCTTAGCACAAAATGATAGGTAAAAGTAGTACTTTTGGAAGCAATGAAGGGATACACAAACACAATAAGTTGGAGAGCAAGATAACCACAAAAAATAAAGAAGATTAGGTAGGTAACCAACCAAGTAGCTCATGCAATCCTAAACTCTTATGGTCAAGCCTACTCTAACCATCCTTTCTTCATATCTTTTCCAAGATACACTTTTCATTTGTTGCTCCAATGTTGAATAAAATTTTTTCTTATAAACTAATTCAACAAAAGGTGACTCATGTTAACAGGGGTTAACCTGTCAATAAACAATATTTATACAGTATGAAGCTATGTGTCAAATACATGAACTAATAAAACATAATGATTAGACCTCTCGACCATCTAAGTCAAAGACTCGCCCTCCTTTGGAAACATGAAGAACATCCTCCGTTTTTTAGATATAAACTAAGAGCTAACATCCCTCGTGTTGAAGTAGAGGTTGCTTTGCTTTTTAGAGAAACTGGTGACTGTAGGCACAGCAGAGAAGCCATTGTACTTTCCATCTCTCTTCGCTATGCATATCTTCACCATATACTTGAGAAGATCATGCTTCTGTACAAATGATTGAGCAGCATATTCCTCGAATGGCATCCACTATACATCATATAACCAAGACTCTTTAACATAAACAAAGCTAAAACAAAATTTTCATTCATACGAAGAGGTGGCAATTTTGGCATGGATCAATTTGGGTTGTGTATTACTGTATATGAATATCGAGCAATCAAATAAGTCAAAGAAGTCTCACTTAGACAAATGCTAGTAATATCAAAATAAAAAATATTATAACAAAAAGGACGAAACAAGTCAAGGGCTTGGATCTCCTGCACCATTTTATTTTAATGCCTACAAGACTATAACCTCCAAAGCCGTTTAAAATTAGATAACTATAATAGCAATTTTTTTTGTAATCATAGTTAGCACATTAACCGTTTTGAGAAAAATCAAAAAATGGACCACCTGACCCAACTCAACCCATTTTGACACATACCAAGTCAACCCATATTGCCACTTCTAAAGTAAATCCTTATTATCTATGTTCCCTACTGAATTTTAACCTGGGCTGCCTCTATTTCTCTTTCTTGCAACTGGATGTTAAAAGATAATGGTTGTAACATGCACATGAAGAATAAATCTGACTTGTCAAAGAAGGATTTGTGGCTTTGTCTGCAAAATGAAGAACCCTAAAAGCATCAAGAGTCGAATAGTAGGATGTGGTTTTAGATTGTATGTTGTATGTGTGTAGAGTTGTTACTCGAGCTTGAAAAAAAACAGGAAGATCTAATGCGTTCCAAATATATAGCCTACCTGAATGCCAAAATTTCCACGAATTTGGCATCAATCTGAACCATCATTAACATCAAGTTAGTTCCCGAAAAGATGATCATTTTTTTACTTTTCAGTTTAAATCTGTAATTTTTTTCATTATTATATCATAAGTCAACCAGAGTATCAGCTATTGCAACTTACTCCAGTCTCTTCTTTAACTTCTCTAACCGCAGCATCACAAATATCTTCACCCTACAGGAAAATAAAATTCTTTCATAAATATTAAATAAACTTTTAGAATGTGATGGGCGATTTACCAAAAATGTGTGTACCTCATCAACAACTCCAGTAGGAAACTTCCATACGCCGGTTCCTTGGAATTTTCCACTTTTCTCTTGAACCACCAAAACCTAAAACCAGAAGGATGTTATAAAAAGAGTATATCAACATTTATTATTATTATTTTTTTTTGAACGACATGCTAATCTACATCTACTCCTAAATTGCATGCATGCCTGAGATTAAACCCAAGACTCTCGAAAAATCCCCTAATAATCCACCCCCACACATGTGGGAAGTGGGACTCGAACCCAGGTCGATCCTCTCATGGTCAAAGACCTTAGAAATGGGCCACAACATATTATAAAGTGGCTTTTCACATAAAATATATAGAATTATTATAAAATACACATAAAAGCATACCTCTCCCTTTTCATTCGTCACAAAAGCACCAATACCCACTCGATGACTTGCATTTGCTGGCAATGTATTTACTGTTTCAGGAATCCAACGCACAAGCATCAAGTGATTTGGTTCAGCATGGTGATAACTGAAGCCTTCCTGCAACAAGAGATCTGACATAAACTAATGTCTGACAGCATGTATCAAATTTTGCCCATTTTCAAGAAAAAATTATATACAATTAATGTGTTAATTATATTACAAAAATAATATTTATTACTATAGTTATCTAAATGTTTAATTAAAACAAATTTGGCCGACTTTCAAAGCTTTTTGACCCGCTTGACCTATTCCCCTTTTAGCTACACTTTTCAACTTGACCCGTTTCATATAAGAGCTTAACCCCAACAGACCCTTCCATAAGTAAATGGGTCAAAATTGCCAGCTGTCACTCTAACCTTCATGTTGGGTACATGGGTCTGGAAATATCATTTAACAAAGACTCTTCCTTGTGTCATCCAATTACCCTAATGCTACGAAGGAATTAATAAATGTAACCACCAACTTACTTTCACGACAGGCTCGATAAGATTTACAAGCTCGATTGGTAATTTTATCCATATTCCTCGTTTGCCCTGCACAAACATGTACTTTTGTTCATTCTTCATTGCACAAGGCTATATAAATTCAACAGATGCTAGTTCAACCATCAGAAATTCATTAAAGTACCAAGAACATAGAACTCAAATAGTCATGCATAATTAGCCATATGTATCAGACCTGTCAATGGGTTGTCACATCAGTTGAACGCTTTGAGGTTTAAACTCACCATGGGCAACCAAATGGCTATGATCTGACTAATTAGATGATGCATCATATAGCCCATGGCCCAACTAACTAATTCAAGGGATCATGACCCGCATTCCCACTTCAAATCAATATGAAATAACTTATAAAATCTAGCCCTCAAAACTTCTGTCATTTTTTAAGATTGTGAAAGTAAAGGTTAAATACATATGTTTACATAATCTTAAGAAATGTTATTAAACAATCCTTTTTTTCTCTTGCACAGGAACATGTTTAAAATTATTGCTATACAAAATGCATGTTGACATTTAATTGTCATCATAAGTATTCACATTATTAAAAGTTTGTTGTCCAATTATACTTTAAAATCAGCCGTCATAAAACCACTCACGTTATATAGAAATACGTCTATAGTTGAATAGTATATATTTAATTGAGTTTTTAAATCAGGAACTGAAAAAGAGGATAGGTTGGGGTGGGTGGGAAATTTGGAATGATATTTTAGGTTCATAGGTCAGCAATGTTTAAAGTGTCAAAATAATACTAAAAGAAATGATCAAGCTGAGTAATGATCCATTTAAATAGGTCAATCCTTATTATGGAACAACTCTTATGACCATTGGGTTATATATATGGATCAAACAATTGAATGATAAATAGATCAAAACCAAACCACTGATAGACCTACTTACATACACGTCCATACCAATATCAAATGTTATCCAAGTAGTGTATGAGACTTCATCATTGGAGGAGATATTTGATCGATAGTCAAACGTACAAGCTTCACAACAGAATAATATGTGCAACAGAGTAATACTCTTGGTAATTTTCCAGTGATAATCCGAAAGCAAGGTCACAATCAATAAAACCTAAAGCAATCTTTTTGCATGATCTAATTGTGCTATTATCGTCAGGATATGGTCAGTAGTGATATTTCCAAGTTTCATAGCATAAGTTTAGAGATAAAAGACCATTAATTTATAGATTGTCTACTTGGGTTATGTTTTAACTCAAACGGATCAAAGTCACCCAATGTTAATTTATAATGAATACGACCTCCTAAACCACTTAATTCAAACATTAATGTGTTGTTGTAATTGTATAGTTTTGGTAATCAGAAACACATTAACTATTTTATAATTTAAAGATTTCAACCGGAATCCAATTAGACCCACTACACAACGTACCCATTTTTGCACCTCTCAACATCGACCAATAGTTGAAACTAACACAAATAGCAACATCTAAAGAATCAGAAATTGTGTAACATGTCATGTGAACATAACGTAAGTTGGTATCTATCAATCCAACATCACCCAATATGACAAGAAAGTCAGGAATGCTGTTATGTTTAACAAGGCATAAAAACAACCATATTCTCTTTCTCGAAAATATATGGAGCCAACATCGCTTACTTTGATGCATGACAACCGCTATTTCTTATTCTATTCCAAAAATCGTTAGTGATTTGTGTGTGCTGTAGAGGTGGCAATTTCGAAACCTTCATTCAAGAATGGGATTTGGGTAGTGTTTGACGTCATATGGGTTAAAAAATATAAAATAGTTGCAAGAACGGGCAAAACGGGTTGACAGTCGTCTAAAAGCATCATTATGCAAATGCAAAATTGACACTTCATTGTCATCAAAAGTATTCACATTATTTAAAGTTCTTCGTCCAATCATACTTCATCATATAATCACTAGGGTTATATGAGATGTGTCTTCATGATATTATAGATGAATAAAAATATTTGGTTGTGAGCATTTAATATATATTTAAGAACTAAAAAGGAGAAAAGGTTGGGGTGGGGTGTGGTGGCCAGGTGGGAGAGTTAGAATGATGTTTGGGTGAATTGGTTGGAGATGTTTAAAGTGTTAAAATATGAAACGAACCTGATCAACCTGCGTCACGATCCATTTAGATGGATCAATCTTTTTTATTGCTTATTGAATTATGGATCAACTATTTTGACCAATGGATTATATACATAGATCAGACCATATATAGGTCAAGACCTGACCATTGATAGATCAATTTACATACATGTCCATAGAAATACAAATATTTACCAATTATAATCTAAGTCGTGTATGAGACTTCGTCTTGGAAGAGTTGATAGTCAAACATAGAAGCTTCGCAATGATAGTTTCGTAACAAAAAGAAACTCTTGGTAGTTTTCAAGTGGTCACTGATAGCAAGATCGCTATCATCCATTAAAACCGAAAACTATCAATTTATCACGATCTAATTGTGCTACTAGCATCAAGTAATAGCTTTCACTAATGTGTCTCCCTCTCCAGTTAACAGTCTACCAACGTGGTATGTAGTATCTATTCTTGTCCTTCAAATAGTTTATAATCACACGTTTCATTGCTTCACATTTACTCACAGTTTTTGGTGTTGTATTGCATATCTTGTAATTGGATTGTATGGCCGCCCGTTTTGTCTAGTTTGATCAGATGAGGTTTTAGTTTGGTCATCAATTTTCGCAACACGGGTCAAGTCATGTTAGTTTTCAGTTTTTTACTTATGTTCACCTCAGTCACTGGGTTCTCAGCTATGTAGTTTGGTTGTTTCATATTATCTTACAAATTTCAATGTCACAAGGAACCGACATGAGACATGGTCAGCTCATTTCATAAAATTCTTCCTTATCTTACATATGTTAATAAGTACAACCAATCACAAACTCATGTAATCATATCACGCTAACATTCATTAAACGAACCGCAAAGCTCATATCCTTTCAATAAATAACTGGAACTAGGAACGGAACTGACCTGTTGTTTCCAATGCAGCATTGAAGCTTTAAGCGAAGAAGCAAACACAATCGGGTCAAGCAATGAATCTTTACACATTTCCACAATAACACCTTCATGTTCATCCTCTTTACCACTTAATAACAAAACATTATCCGCCACTTGTTTATCCGACAATACAGGCGAAGTAGACGAAGAACTCGCTGATGCTGACATGGATCTTACATTCACATGTATCCCATAACTTTTCTTCAATTTTCCTGAAACCCACCCAAACAAAATATCTATTAAAATTTAAAAATAAGAATAATGTAAAAAATCCCAAATTTAATTACCCAAATCAAAAAGTGAGTAAAGCTTAAATTTTGAAAACTGGGTTTCTAAAGTAACCCAGAATTAAACTAACCCAGATAAAAAAAAAACACATAAAACTTCTTTATAAAAATCCCAAGATAAAAAATGACCCAAATCAAAAAGTGGGTCAAGATTAAATTTTGAAAACTGGGTTTTTGAATTAGCCCAAAATTAAACCAACACATATCAAAAAAATATATATAAAAAGCAAAACGGTGAATATGGAAAGTAAAATGTTGACCTCGAACAGGGAGAAGGTTTGACCTAAGAAGTAAAAAGGAACGATTAGTGGCAGTGATGAAGCTTATAATTGATGGTTTTGGGAGCAATCTGATTATCATATTCCTATCTATTTTTTGTTTGTTTCTTTTTTTAACTACAATAAGGCTTAGTTTGTGACTAGTCTTTAGAGAAATACAGATGATATGATATATGTAACATATGTATAGAAGAGAAAAAAACATGTGGAAAGATGAAGAGAGAAGGAGAAGGGTTTTACCTGCGAGATATGGTGGGGTTGGAAATTGAAAACGTGGCTTAGGTTTGATGGTAATAAAAGATGATAACGAAATGCAAGGAGGATGATTCTCCTTCCTTTTCCTTTTTTCTATGTTTTATTTTTCCCTAAAAAGTTCTTTTTTACGAGTACCATTGTTCATCATTTCTATTTTTACTTTGCCTGCGGCGGTGAAATGGTGAGCAGATAGGTCATAGGAGGTGATAAGTCATAAAATATGATAGCCAAATGCTTTAGCCGTAAGGGCTCCGCCCTCGGATTTAAAAATTCATCGAAAGTATATCAAATGACATCTCTAATAAAAGAGCATGAAATTTTAAGAACACCCATACAATTTTTATAATTATCGATAAACGGTTTTTGAGATAAACGATTTTGAATGAATTAGATAAATAAAATGATTTATGAAGGAGAGAGAAAAAATGAGTGGTTGAGATTTGAGGAGAGAAAAGAAAATGAGTGGTTGAGATTTAAGGGTATTATAGGTATATTAGGTAGAGATGTTTAAATTAGTGGGGAAAAAAGAGGGGTAATTTAGGTAGTTCAAATCATCTTTTGAGATTTTAAAAAAGGGCAAAATGCTTTATAGATAGTATAGATAACCCACTAGAGTTATATCAGCGCAATGCGTTGTAATCAGAGGCGGTACCAGAAAAAAATTCCAAAGAGGGCAAAATAAAAAAATCCGTGAAAAATAAATATAAAGGGGGTCAAAATGTTAAAAACCTATAGAAAAATTCTAAAAATCGATGAAAAATTTAAAAATACATGACAAAATCTAAATTTTGAGGGGGGCATTTGCCCCCTTTGCCCCCCATGTGGTACCGCCACTGGTGGTAATGATGGCGGGGTGGCGCTGATCATATGCCCTCATAATGCGACGGTATAATGGTGGCGGCAGTGGTAGCGGTGACATTTGGAGGTAGTAAGCGTCGGTGGTGGCGGCGATTGGTGACCGTGGCGGCGGCAAATAGGGTAGGTTATTGATGTAATTTGTTTTTTATGTATGGTACATTGGTACATCATGCATTAACATGTGTGCATTGTTGAATGTTGAATGTTAAAACTTAAAATGAGATTTGATGTATAAATTAAATTTAAAATATTATGCAATTCATCCATACCATATAGGGATGAGCAAAAGACCCGGAACCCCGTGCCCGACCCGGAACCGACCCGCCTGAAGCCCTAACGGGCCGGGTCACGGGTCACGTTTTTAGTGCATTCCGGGTCACGGGTTGGACGGGCCGGGTCGGGTGAAGCCAAAAACCGAAAAATTGTGAAGGAAACCCGTGACCCGCCCGAACCCGACCCGAACCTTCACGGGCCGGGTCACGGTTCCGTTTTTCATGCTCTCGCGGGTCACGGGGTTTTTATCCCTAATACCATATATTGAACCTTAAATTTTTAGCAGCCAACATATACGAAACTCGAACTTATATCCCAATAGCCAATAACGAAAGCTACCATTATTGTGGGTCGAAACTCAATACTAAGAAATCGTTAAAGACGTGCATCTCATATTAAAATAGCAATATCATTTTGAGTATGTTTTATCTTACTAGATGATCCTTCAAAAAAGTTTTCAAAATTTGTTGTATGACTTTAAACAACATGAACTTTGTCATATAATATGTAATTTAGACGTTGTTCAACCGCAATAATATGATGTCTTCTTAAGAACTACGGGACATTAGAAATATAATTATGCAATGCATATGCAACTATAATAACATCCATTTGTGTTTGGACAAAACTGGACATTCGATTGACTACTTCCTATTGATTCTTTATAATAACAAAGGATCTTTGAATATACTTATATAAGTTATAAATGTAAAGGTAACTACATTTATTTATTTTTTTAATTTTGTCATTTTAGCATGTTTATAAAGTCGTATGCATGTTTATTAAAGAAATAACCAAAAACTTATATTTTTTTATTGGGATAGTTTGTGTATGTAAAATATACGGTAAGCATGGTGATATATGGCAAGACAAACTGACAAAGTATATAAAGAAACATACAATTAAATTCAAATTTGTTGTCTAAGAAAACCCATACCCATACATTCTATATATATAAGTCGGGGATGGGAATATAAGAATGCCTTATACCTAAGCTTCGGTATAGAACTCTCGCATATTAATATTTTAATTCGTAAAAATATTAGAGCCCTTTAATCTCTTATTCATTATAACAATGCGGTCCGCGCAATGCGGCGGGGTGATGGTGGTGGTGGCGTCAAATGGTGTAGGTAATTGATGTAAAGGTGTTTGATTTATGGGGTGTTTGGTATTGCGATTACAAAATGAATTTTGCGTTTTCAAAATAGATTATGCGTTTTCAAAACTGCGTTTTGGAAAAGCATGCATGTACATGTTTTTACAAAACTGCGTTTTCATAGCAAATAATCACTTTTTCACACAAACACGTACTTTTTTAGATTATTTGCGTTTTACAAACGTAATAATCAGATAATCACTTTAAAATGCAATCTCAAACACCCTCTTAAAGGGTTAGTGGTGATTTAATTCAATTAGAGTAATTTGGTCAATTCACATGTTTCCCATTTTTTAACTTTTAACATGGGATTATAATTTATTAGTATTAAAAATTATATATGAAAAGTTCCACACCTAAATTTAAATATAGGATAGTCTTATATTCACTTTTCTTCTTGACAATTTTGAATATAAATATGTTTCATAAGTATTGTGGCTTCATTTATTGCCACCAAAATTTTAAGTCCGATATGGTGATGTGTGATTGATTGTATGTATTTCTCTTAGCTTCTCGTTAGATTTTTAATGAAATTAAATGTTGTTATTAAAATATTCAACTAGTTAAAAAGACAAAAAAAAAAAATAAGACTGTCCGCATTAGTTCAGGATGTCCATCTAATAAACTAGATCATCTTGGAGGTGGTTAAGTTGATGATTAAAGCAATCAATGATGAGTTGGTATATGATGGTTTGAAGTTTCTCTGGTGACTTATAAGTCTCAGGTTCGAATCTCCATTCAAACTTTGAGATATAGGTAGTCCTTCTATGAGGTTTGACTTGGGTATACCAGGTTCAAGTCTGAGGCAGGGTTTACCCCTATTAATCGTCGTGCTTTCGGACGGATTAGTAGGAGGTTTTCCCCATTGGGTATTTGAAATAGGCATTTCTACTTCGGGAGAGCTCTCTAGCACGGACCCGGTTAAGACAACGTATGTCTACCTCTCGCTGTCGAACCATGACACGAAGTTTCAAGCAAAATTTATCTTTCAATAAAAAGTGGGTGATTAAAGCACAAATCAATGTTTTCATTCTACTTAGAAAGGCTCTAACGTAGGTTTACTTGCATAATATAGGTTTTTAATTTTTTTTAAATGCTTATTGGATAGTATACACAAAATGACTAGAGGTGGCAAAATCTCCGGGTCAGATCGGGTTGAGTGACGGGTTAAAACGGGTTCGGGTCGATACGGGTAATTTTGAAAACAGGTCAAAACGGGTCATTTTAAAAATAACTTTAATCATATAATTTTTTTAATAATATTTCATTTATTAAACACATTGTTTATCTTTTAAAGAAATGAAAACATACTCTCAATTTTTTGAAATAACTGAATATGAGTACTTGAATAATTAATATTTATATGCTGGTTTGTACATTCTTATTTACTAGGATTTTGAAGTTAAATAGTCCGTCCATTTAGACCAAAACAAATCTGTTTAGACGATAAAATATATAAAAGTTGTACTTCGGATAGTTTATCTATAAATGGTCAAATTATTAGACATAAAAAAACTTCAATATTAGAAAACCTTGCATAAAAAATAAACTTTTAATTTAAACGACACCTTTAAATGTAATTAAAAAAGTATAGTATTTATCATTAGATTCTAACAACACAAAAAAAAATAAAATTGGCATCACAGTGATAGCCTTTACAATCAGCACCGTTTCAAAATAATTACGTTACAACTTTTATAATTTTATTATTAATAGGATTATAATGGGATTCAAAATTTTTATTATAAAGTCATGGATTAAAAAGTATTTTACTAAATATATTTTAGCTAACTAAATATAGAAAATACAATCAACGCAGCAAAGTAGTAGCAAACATAAAAGATACTGTATATAATTAAAAAAACAAATTGGAAAAAGACGACATTCAAACTCCATTGTAAATGGAGACCCAACAGGGAGCGTCTAAAATCTCTCACCCAATTGGATCCGTGCGTATCAAAGTCTAAGTCCAATATGACCTGATTTCTCAAATATTGTTTTTCTCGTTCGCCCATTTGGACCCGTTTACATCCCTGCAGCCACCCAAACCTATCCAAACTCTATGAGAAATCACCCAATTATTTTTGAATGGGCAATTATTGCCAGCTCTAAAAATGACCAATCTAGTACGGTGAGTATATAACCAAATCTCAAAACTATTTTTCTTTAAAAGTAACTACGTGGTTTCGCGCCTCATGATATGTGGCGATGATGTGTGCGAGTACGAGCAACAAAGAGTTAGGCGGAGCATTGGCGTGGCTTTTATTAAGAACAATATCACAACTTTTGACTATCATATGATAGAGATTTGCTTTAAAAATTGTCAAAATAACTATCAAAAAAATAGAGTATAAAACTACCTTATAAAAAAAGTACGAAAAAAGAAAAGAAAAGCAAAGGCAAAACAACTACATTGTATATACATCTTTGTTAAAAATTACCTATAAAACATATATTTATTCAAGATAAATACCACAATCGATCCTTTGACCTTGTAATTCATTAAAAGTCAAAGTGTGAGACAAACTAAACTTTTTAATGACATTGTTGTTTTAGAATATAATAATTAATTGGATTTTTAATGACTTTAAAACCGTCAATAATAATCTGCATAAAAAATTTGTAACTTTCGAATCCTGAATTTTATGATAATTGTATAATTAATTAATACACGTTAATGATAGCCCATAAAAAAATGTCAAATGCTTTAATAATTGTACATTATACTTTAGAACTTGTTTTATATGATTTACATGTGATTGTCTTAAGTAAAAGGGTATATAATGAGAACTAATTGATGTTGAGGGGTCTTTCATTGTTAACCCGAAACTAAGTAATCGCAAAGTTGTCCAAATTGCAATCGATCTCTAATAAGTCGGCATATATATAGGAATACACGGACTATTAGTCAAATATTGAGTCGAAAATCAAGAGATATACGAAAGAAATATTTAAGACAATAATTATTCGATAACGTTCGACGTTTAGTATTTTGGGTTTCAAGCGTACGTAGCTGATTAATTAAAGGTAAAATCTATCGATCATCTAACTTCTAATTATTATTAGTTAACATATATAATTATATATCCATGACTACTTTGCATATGTAGAACGTAAATATATTAACATCATATATATCGTATATATATATATATATATATATATATATATATATATATATATATATATATATATATATATATATATATATATATATATATATATATATATATATATATATATATATATATATATATATATATATATATATATATATATATATATATATATATATATATATATATATATATATATATATATATATATATATATATATATATATATATATATATATATATATATATATATATATATATATATATATATATATATATATATATATATATATATATATATATATATATATATATATATATATATATATATATATATATATATATATATATATATATATATATATATATATATATATATATATATATATATATATATATATATATATATATATATATATATATATATATATATATATATATATATATATATATATATATATATATATATATATATATATATATATATATATATATATATATATATATATATATATATATATATATATATATATATATATATATATATATATATATATATATATATATATATATATATATATATATATATATATATATATATATATATATATATATATATATATATATATATATATATATATATATATATATATATATATATATATATATATATATATATATATATATATATATATATATATATATATATATATATATATATATATATATATATATATATATATATATATATATATATATATATATATATATATATATATATATATATATATATATATATATATATATATATATATATATATATATATATATATATATATATATATATATATATATATATATATATATATATATATATATATATATATATATATATATATATATATATATATATATATATATATATATATATATATATATATATATATATATATATATATATATATATATATATATATATATATATATATATATATATATATATATATATATATATATATATATATATATATATATATATATATATATATATATATATATATATATATATATATATATATATATATATATATATATATATATATATATATATATATATATATATATATATATATATATATATATATATATATATATATATATATATATATATATATATATATATATATATATATATATATATATATATATATATATATATATATATATATATATATATATATATATATATATATATATATATATATATATATATATATATATATATATATATATATATATATATATATATATATATATATATATATATATATATATATATATATATATATATATATATATATATATATATATATATATATATATATATATATATATATATATATATATATATATATATATATATATATATATATATATATATATATATATATATATATATATATATATATATATATATATATATATATATATATATATATATATATATATATATATATATATATATATATATATATATATATATATATATATATATATATATATATATATATATATATATATATATATATATATATATATATATATATATATATATATATATATATATATATATATATATATATATATATATATATATATATATATATATATATATATATATATATATATATATATATATATATATATATATATATATATATATATATATATATATATATATATATATATATATATATATATATATATATATATATATATATATATATATATATATATATATATATATATATATATATATATATATATATATATATATATATATATATATATATATATATATATATATATATATATATATATATATATATATATATATATATATATATATATATATATATATATATATATATATATATATATATATATATATATATATATATAGAAATATATATATATATATATATATATATATATATATATATATATATATATATAGTATTATGATAGATACACAGAGAGATATGTATATATATATATATATATATATATTTTATATATATCCCGTTCCTACTAATGGGGAGAGAAAATACGCCATCAAAACAGGTTATGCTGTTCGGTGCATTCTTTTCAAATTTTGTCATATTAGTTTGTTGATTGAATTCATCATTGCTGATTCAATTCATCAAATTGAATCCATCATATTGTGTTTTGAGTTTTTGACCATGTTTATGGGTATTAAATATCATTTTTTATATTTGTAGTTGTTAGTCAAACTCCTTATTTATGGTAATTGTGTATTCTGGATGTCAAACTACTCGCAATGCCAAGCAATTAAATTTTAAATCATTGTAACATTAGCGAGATTTCAAACATTTAAAAATCATAATTAAGAAACACCACTTGATAATGCGGTTATTACATCTATGCGTATGGGAATGGTTACATCTATACGAAATGGTTTCATTATTTTGTAAACTATTAGACTTTTAGCATCCTTGGTTGAGGTTTATTGCAAGTGCATTCAGCGACAGTAATGTGAGTTACTTAAAGCCGATATATCAATTATTATCTGTAACTGTATCATGAGTTACGAATGTTTTTTAGGCAGATGGAGAAAACTTTTCCTTGAATTGATAGTTTGATAAATAACTTTGTAACAGCATTCTATAGAATAAATTGTTGCGTTTAATTACTTGGTATTTACTTACACATTCTATTGACTAATCTGATAAAAATATGTGTCAAGGACATATTGTGATTCTTTAGAGTTTCTTTAGTATATATGAATTTTTTTTGTTTGTTTATCACATGGTCGTGATTTGTGTCTTTTGATGACTTCATCTCTACTAACGGTGGGGCTCCAACCCACACACATATACAGTATATTTTTTTGGTCTTAAATGGGTCTTTATGGTAAAGTCAGTCCCAAATAAAGTTTGAAACTTGAAAACTCAGAAACATCTTATTCCGGATTGTAAATGGACGGTGTGTCGAGGAACCAAAATCAATGGCCTCTAAAACCTGCAATTCACTTATTGCTCTTGAATTTCTAGAAACCGGGGATATTATTGGGATTTATCTTGCTAACTTGATTTCGAGAATTTATGCAGGTATGGAAAAAGAACTTCTACTGCGTATTGGTCATACGTTTATAATTTCCGCTTTAGTACCTATTTAGAGGCTTCATTGGAAATGTGCATCGAGAATGAACCACGGATTAATGCAGACTGTCTTAGACATGTTCATGATAATAATGAGAAATGGGGCAGGTTGATGTTCCAGTATGCCATTGCGCCGGCAAGATATTAGGTAAAACTAAAACTATTTATTCATTTTAGTCTATTTAGCTGTAACCTGTAAGACTTGGTGTCTAAACGAGTCAGATTTCACTTTTGGTAAAATGACCTTAGGAACAACATGATATGTACCAGGGCTAATTGTTCTTCTAAACTTGAAAATTATTTGTATAGTATGTACAGCGCTACTATGAAGGGAGTGATTCCATATAAGCTCTGGATGGACTCAAATACTTCTCTACCATTGTTGTTGTTGCCAGCTATGACTCAATCAAATAACTTTGCTCCTTGGAAAATTTAAGGGTTATAAGTCTTGGTTCATCTTCGCAGATAATTGTTGTTTTGTCTATCCGTTTGTTGATATAGTCCAGCAAGCATTCCAGGTTATTAATCTCCCTTTGTTGATATAGTGCTTTTTTCTTTTGGTGTTTAGGTGTATGCTTATTGGTTTATTATACCATATGTTTTTCTATACTTGGACTTAAAATACTGTGTTGGAGCAAGGGTCAAAGTTTGGGACATCAATGGAAGGTGCATCCTGTCAAGGTCCATAAATGAAAATTATCACATATTATGATCCAACAAAATGTAATAATCATGTAATGTACCACTGATGGCTTCTTGGATGTTATTTTGCTTCCCTGCTTTCCCTTGGCCAACTAGAACCAGAAGATCTTCACAAAAGTAAGTTATTGACTTTTTTTTTTTTTTTTTTTTTTTTGCAAAAAGGGTTACAGCTTGGAGACTTTCTGTTTTTGCAGTTGAGATTGATGTGTCTTGGTTAGGATGTGTCTTCTTGGTTTGGCTGTAGTACTTGGTATCTTATACCCCTTTTGATGTTCATTTTTAAAGTTTTGTATGTCTTTACTCTTTAGTGATGTCATTGATTGATCGATTTGCGAGTACCCAAAAGTTGCACCAGTTAAGCTACTTTTATACGAGCCAGAAATTTTTGATGTGATTTATTTTTGAAGAGTTTTGGTAAATGCAGTTGATAATTATTTAACAGATTTATTTTATGAACAACGTTCTACTATTAATTATTTCTAATTGAGTTTTGTAAAGCTCATGACATACATATGTTAAGAATAAATCGAACAAATGTAAAATACAATTTATCACGAGGAGATTGATAAGCTAATAGAAGACAATTAATGTACTGTAATTTGTCATCTTCATCCGCCGCAACGCGCGGGTTCCCTTCTAGTTTTCTTAAAGGTAGAAGGCTAACACATCCAATTTGATGCATTCATCCCAGGATCGAATCCTGGTCACGTCTTAAAGAGTTTGACCTCCCAATCTTAGTGGTTATAGCATAACTAAGGCACCTCACCAAATTTGCATTTGACATGATTCGGAAGAAACCACAAGTAGAAATCTCCCTGATCACTAAGCTAAGGCTCCAATGGTTATTTTCAAGTTAATATTAGAAACCTTGACTTAATAAACTTAAAGAAATCTTTCTCCTCTCCTTGATGTGTCTTTGAAATCATCACATAAACATGCCCACACCCTTTAATTACGGAAAGAGATTTCTTCAAGTTATCCTAACATGACTAATCCCCAAATAATCCCCAACTCGACTCAAGTTGGAAAATAACTTGAGAGAATTTCCTCCCCTTAATTACCCCGATTGCAAACTGAGCCTTACTTTATCCCTTCAGTATATATTATTGTAATTAAGTTTCGTATATATATGTATAATACAAGGATGAAGGTTACTAAAATGAATAGTTATTGTTCTCATCTAGTTATTGTACTAGTAATAATAATTTATCCAACCATAAAGACAAAAAATCTCAAAAAGGTAATCTGATTGGTTTACAAATATATTCGATAATTAAAAGTTAAGATTAAAAAAAACATAGAATGAAATACTCTTTTATGCTTATTTTGAGGACTTGAGGCATATTAAGTTAGGTAATTATGCTATTCAAAATTTATAGCATAAATTTCAAAATGTTCCAATTTTGACCTCTTATTTTATGGCACAACGTAACACGACCAGGAAAAGGTCAACCCGATCAGAGGCATTAGCGGCGACGTCGTCACTAATACTCTGTTACTGACGGGGGCCCCGCTAATATTCTGCCAGATTAGCCGTTACTGACATGGGGGCCCGCAGTATTAGCGGCGACGTCGCCGCTAATGCTGCCTGGTCGGGGTTTGACTTTTTTGACCTGGTGGGCTTACGCTCCTCGTATTTTATATTCGCTTACCACAAAAGTGTGACACAGTTGCCTCATTTGTCCTTCTTTGATTTGAAGCTAAAAAGCAAAAATAAGGTACAAATTCAAACGTGATATGTCCTAAAGACTAAAAAAAATTATTTTAAAAAGAAAAAAGAAAAAGAAAGACTAGAACTCACTTCCAAGAAAGTTCATCAAACCTTTAAGCTCCAGAAGAGAGAGAAACACTTGACTTCACATGTTGAAAAATCATCATCAATAAAAAGCTTCAATCTTTCAGCTAAATTTGTGATCTTTTTACTAAATTTTTAATCTTTTTAGGTTTACAAGTACTAAAGCTCAAATGGGTCTTGTTTCACAAGAAGCAATCAATCAATTCAAGGCCTTAATGGAACAAGGTTTGAAATTTTACAATTTTTTTATATAAAGATCTTGTAGTTAGCTTAATGGTTTTACTAATGTTGACTTTTTTTTTTGGGATACTTTTGGCAGTTGAAGAGCCACTTAAAAGAACATTCAAGGTGTTTGTTAACTTTACTCTTTTAGATCTATTATATTTTTTACTTCAATTGTTGTCTACATTTGCCTAATAATATGTTCAAAAGTCAAGATCTTTACTGTTGTAACTACATTTATGGGATGGTTTTGAGTTAATAATGATTCTATATGAAGTTTTACTAATTTTGGGTTTTTAAGTAGTTTTTGAGTAAAGAATTTGCTAATGATACTGCTACATGCATAAATAAAAACTTAAAAAGTAGTACTTTTTGCATAAAACAACAAATCCCTTAATTTTCCTAACCATATTTGTATGTATGCAATTACTAGCAAAACCCCTTGACTAAATATCTAATGAAATATTGTGTTTTTTTATTCTTAGAATGTTCATCAAGGACATGTAGTTGAAACTTTGGAGAGGTTTCTTAAAGCAAGAGAAGGAAATGTTACTAAAGCTCACAAGATGGTTCGATTTTTTGACCCTTTAAGCTCAGTTTTATAATAGTGATAATGCATGCATTAATTGAGTGATAGTTTGTGTTAAAATTCAGTTGGTAGATAGCTTACAGTGGAGGCTGCAAAATGGGATAGATGACATTTTAGCTGTAAGTGTCGTTTTATGCTTAAAATGTATGAATCTGTAAAGTGAATTGTGATTTGTGTAATATGTTGAGGGTATGATGATATGGTTTTTGTTATGCAGAAGCCAATAATTCCTGCTAATTTCTATAGAGGAGTGCGTGATTCGCAGCTGATAGGAGTGTCCGGTTACACCAGAGAGGTTACATTTGTTTAGTAATATTTCTAGATGAGAAATGTTTCGAATATTCTAACTTGTATCTACTGTATTTTTGCAATTTACTACAGGGACTTCCAGTGTTTGCTATCGGTGTAGGCCTCAGTACATTTGACAAAGCATCTGTAAGACTTCACAAGAAATCCAATGCAAATCTGTATTACACATTTTGGTTGTTGTATTTGAGTATTTGACTTATTATATTTTATATTCTGTTTCAGATCCATTATTATGTGCAATCACATATTCAAATTAATGAATATCGCGATCGTGTGATTCTGGTGAGAAAAATATGAAATGGTTTTGGCAATTTGGCTTACCTCTTGCATTGTGTTTATTTTTTTAATTATTAATTCATGAATTAATTGTAGCCGGCTGCAACAAAAAGGAGTGGAAAATATATTGGCAAGTGTGTGAAGGTTTTGGATATGAGTGGCCTTAGGCTTTCTGCTCTGAACCAGATTAAGGTACAACATATATTTATAAGCACATGTTAAAAATATATGTATTTAACGTTAATCATAATTCATAACTTAATTTCTGGTCGTCAACTATATCTTAAGTAACAAGATTGAACCAAAGCGCCTTCAGCCCTGCAGTAACTGAGATTTTGAGGTGACCCTACAACCAAGTGGCTGTTGCTTCTAGTCCCATTGGGGACATATGTGTGAATATTGTACTTTCAAAAAAGAAGCAACATGTATTATGCCATGGATTTAAATTTGCATCAATGCCCAACTTGTGATTTTTCCATTGTTGAAGACCGAAGTCCCTAGGGCCTAGACCCTTTAAATCTGATTTGACAAAAGAAAAAACTGAAGTCCATTATATATCTATATTTAGAAGAACAGATGTTAATGATTTTTTGGCATTGCAGCTGTTGACAACAATCTCTACTATTGACGATCTCAACTACCCAGAGAAGACAATAACATATTACATAGTAAATGTCCCGTATGTATTCTCCGCTTGTTGGAAGGTCGGTGACCATCAAAGCTTTTAAACTTAGTATGTCCACTTGAATCAAAAGAAAGAAAACAAGTAATACTCAAAAAGCAAACTCATGAAGAAACATATCTTCGTGTGTGCAGGTAGTGAAGCCACTGTTACAGGAGCGAACCAAGTTAAAAGTAAAGGTGTTGCAAGGTTGTGGTCGTGACGAGTTGTTGAAGGTAAGTTGGGTAAATGATCAAAAACTCAAAATAGGTATGGGTTGAAAAATGTCATTTTATAAATCAAAACTGGGTGCGTGGGTTAGGGTTAGTGTTGATCTCTTACACCTTTTTATCCGTTTGTTTTTATTAAAACAAAAAATAAAAATTACCAATGATGATTACCAAAGTAGTTATCTAAATATTTAACACATTTGACTTGTTCATGTAGCTAAAGTTTTTTAAATTTATTGCTTAAGATAAGCAGAACCCAGTTTGACCTATTCATAGTTTTATGGGTCAATATTGTCTTCTCTGATATGACCACAAGTCTCATGAGTAGTAATGGCTAATGTTCGGTATGCAGATAATGGAAAATGCTGCCCTCCCTCATTTCTGCCGAAGAGAAGGGTCAGGGTCAGGCTCAAGGTCTGGCTCGTCTCGGCATTCGACTGATGATTGCTACTCATTGGACCATCCTTTCCATCAAGAACTTTACAGCTACATGAAGCAGCAATCAGGGGTCCGTGAACCATTAGAACCAGCAAAACAAGGATCGGTGCATGTGGAAGTGCCCCTGGGAGAATCCGAGGATGCAAATTTATGCAGAACTTTGGAATCTGAGTTGAAGAAGCTCCGAACTCACAAAAGTCTTTCTGGGTCCTTCACCGATGTCAAGATCAGTGATTGACGTTTTTACACAAGACGGAGAAACATATGATTGGTTATATTGTGTTCTTTAGTTATTACTCATTAGTAGTTCAAATTATGTGGATGTATCTGTAAACGTAAATCTGTATGCATCATCTATTATCTAGGCGGCGGTTAGATCTGACCCTATGTAACAATGCTAGACATTTAGGTAGGTATCACAAAAGAGATGCTTAAGTCAGACGTATTAAATATGTCCTCGTCCTATTGCATTTGCTTGTATCACTTGATGTTCCCTTTTTATGTATATGGAATAATACGCAATATTCTAGTATGCCTCGGCAAAACATCATAGTGACTTGAACGACTTATGGACATTAGACATAATGAATTGCATTTGTGTTGATACTATTGTCAACCTAATGCTTGGTGCTTTTCATCTTTTAAATCTTAGATGGTTAAGTTTTGCCATATGTAAATCTCAACAAACACACCAATCTAATGAACCTAAATAGCATATGAAAAAAAGGGAAAAAAAAAAAAAGATAAGGCATTCACACGTCCATATCATGTGGAAGCAAAAGATGCTATGTATCTATCTATAGCTTTGATGATTTACACTATCATTAGTGATTACATGAAGCTAAAATCTACACACTTGAACAAAAGAATTGAGTCAGTTGCCCAGAACATATCAGCTACATCTGTACATTAGCCTATAAAAATCAAAAGAAGCATATGTCACTGCACATACTAGTTCAGCTACACACCGTATTTGCCATTTATTGGTGTACTGTTGGTCGTAATTATATGCCATCATCTTCTTGTTTCCTACACCATCAGTAACTAATATTCTATTTGCTTTCACCTGCTTTCCTGATTTGAGACTTCCAGGCGCCCTGCATCCACACGAGCAAACTCTTTGAATATGGAGTGAATAAAAATGGGAATATGGCAAAACTGGACGAGAAAGATGAAGAGATGTGTACAAGTGGCATGTCATCCGATAACTCTGCCTCATCATGTGTGTCTGGATCTGTGTCAACGTCATCTTCATTAGATTTTTCCGTTGTACCTGATGACTGTTTCTCATCTTCTTCCTGATCGGATCCCGACCCCTTCTGAGTTTCTTTTTGCGACTTCCAAGCGCCCTGCATCCACACGAGCAAAATCTTTGAATATAGAGCGAATAAAAATGGGAATATGGCAAAACTGGCGGAAAAGATGAAGAGATGTGTACAAGTGGCATGTCATCCGATAATTCTGCCTCATCATGTGTGTCGGGATCAGTGTCAACGTCATCTTCATTAGATTTTTCACTTGTACCCGATGACTGTCCCTCAATGAACCCATTCTCTGCATCTTTTGCTTCCTCTCTATCACTTGATTCTTCTTCTACAAAAGCAAACAACAACATGGCAGCAAAATCAAGTCAAGTCCTATGAATGACAAGCTCAACAAAGGATTCACATCAGATATGACGTATCTGAAAATAGCCTCCAAAAATAAATAAATAACCTGTATCCAAATTATCAACTTTAGAGAAAGTGACATGCTCTGATTCCGAATCACTCTCGAGCACAGGCTCGAGCTCTGGTTCTGGCTCAGGTTCTGTCATATCAGAATCTGCTTTTCTTTCTTCTTCCAAATATTCAAGAGTTCTTCGGCTAACTGCCTTTTTCTGTTGCTTTGTATTTTTTCTTGGGGTTCTCTTGCCTCTTACCATAGATGATGGAGATCTGTCACTATTGTTCCATTAGGACTTCTAAACACTTATTTTTATGAGAACTAACTCAACTATAATCTTTACTTACATGTCTACTGACTTAATTTTCTTGAACTTATCCAAAACTTTACTTTTCGTCTTAGTGGACCTGCAACAAAACAATTAAGATCCACTTAAAAACTTGTATTAAAAATAAAGTTATTGCTAAATTGGAACATTTAGCCCGGGGAATAATGTAATAAAAAAATAATAAGAAATATTACATACCTTCCTTTAGGGCGTGGACTCCTGGACAATTTATTCTGCTGTAAAGATAAAATGCAAACAAAAATTCAATCCTCTGAACTATATGAAGATATGTCGGGAATTTAACTTAACATATACCTTCTTAGCCTTGGGAGTGTTGGCAATGAGCTCCCACCGCTCCTTGTCCAAACGTACCACTTCAACATCACCATCATTATACAACACCTTGAACATAATACACAGCACATGTTAATGTAATGACGAAATAAAAGTATGAAAACAAGAGGAATTATGAACTTTAGACCAATCACTCTGTACTGCATTAATATAACGGAAGAAACAATCAAATGTGAAATGAAACAAAACAAACACGACTGGCAGCTTACCACATGTCTTTTCTTTTGACCGTCATATGACTTTACTAACCCTTCATAAAACCTGCAAATTGCCAAATTATAAAGTGAATTCCATAACACTATCTTTTATTAGTAGATATAGAAGATAAACTCACGCTTTATCCAAAGGCCACCAAATTTTTATTCGTTTGCCAATCAAATCTGTGGTGTGACCTTCCACTTCCTTTGAAGTACACTGCAGAGAAGAAAAGGTCAAGTCACAAATGACAATTCACGAATGTGAAGATTGAGATGGTCAGATATCAAACAAACCTTGGCTAGTCCTGCAACACTTTTTTGTTTTCTCTTCCTTGCAGATCCTGATTTTTTATTACCATCAGTATCCATATACTTGTTAAACCTTCCCACACCAGTCTTGTCACCATTCTCATGTTCTTTTTGTATATGACCTCTATCATCTGAGTGAGTTGGCTCCAAAGAAAGATCATTTATGTCACTCATTTTTATGCTATCAAAAACTGACAGCTCTTTTGACCTCTGACGTTTGGGGACGAACATATTCATTTTTTCAGTAGGTATTCTTTTCCTCTTGCGCTTTTCCTCAATTTTATCTATTTCATGACCATTAATGGACTCAAACTTACTTGGCACACCTAAACTATCCAGATTAATCTCTCTCACCATCCCCAAAATATCAAAATTATCCACATTACTATTATTAATTTCGGCAGCAGGTAGTGTAGAACCAATTTTCATAGCCTCCTTTCTTTCTTTTACTTTTGCTTTTATCCGTTTCAGTAACTTTCCTAAAGGCACCTCGTTATCATCCGTTTCACTGTCCTTCAGCTTAACGTCTTCAATAGTATTTGACGGAACCTAAACAAGAATAAATGCACAATTTTCACTAACTTCTCAAATTTTAAATGATTATTTAGTGAAGTTTAGTGACATAAGAAATTGCTAACAAGAACATACACTGTCATTAGCTTCCATATTAAGCAACTCAAAGTGCGCAAGAGCATCAGCATCAGCCAACCATGTCTGCCCTTCAGTGACATGGTTCTTGTCTTCTTTCTCCTTTTCATCCTTCTCATCTACTTTCTCCTTTTCATCTTTCTCGTCTACCTTCTTCTCTTCTTTCTCGTCTTTCTCTTCTTCATTCTTGTCTTCTTTTTCCTCCATTTCTTCTTTCTTGTCATGTTTTTTGTCATATGGTCTATACAGCACTTGAGGTAAAGAGACATGTACTAATGGTTCCTGGAGCTCTTCTTGCTTTTGTGCTAAACGTTTGGTGATTGAAAAGCAAAGGTCGCAGATTGCATACGACCTCTGAACATGTAATAAAAGTTAATGACATCTGTTTATGTAGCTATTTTATTTACAATACAGCATGAACTATGTTGTTCCAGGTCTTTCTGTATGTGACCATACCTTTGACATGTTTGTAGATACAGCATCTTCAGAGCTCCTGATGCTTTGAAGAATAGAAAGTACAGAAACAACTTCTTCTTTCTTTAGACTTTTGCCAGCCTTCCCTTCTTCATCTCCAGGTGCCAACATAGATAGGAATAAATACAATTTCCTGTAATTTATACAAATATTTTACATTCAAAAGAATCAGATTCAATTAACATGCAGTTAAAAGGATAGAAAGAAGCGTGCATGATTTACCGGTAGATTGGTTCATATGCTTTGAGATCCTTGCATTCATCAACGTTCGGGCATGAAGGATGATGTGCAAGTGCATGAATTAAATACGGAAGCATGTACTCGGGATGAACCACCGAAGAGTTTCCTTCACTTTGCATAGAAAGTTGCTTTACCTTTCCTTGCTGACACATCTGAATGATGTCATTTAGATTACGACACTCCTGTCAAATTAAGATTTAATAACAAGATATCATTCTTGCATCATTATATACATTTTGGTAGAGGGTAGTTTGAAGGGAACCCCTTGATTCCCGGTACCATTGTGGTATTCACCAATCCCACCCACAAGAGCCGGACGCCTGCAAATCACCCAACCACAAGTCACCCCACATGCTAGGGATCGAACCCAGGTGTTTTTATTTGGTAAGCTTTCACATTTGGGGCCTTGGGCATAGCGCCGGTGGTACCGCTTGATCTATAATCAACGGGTAGATATACATATTGTAGGTATACTTCAAGCAAAATTAAAAAATTTGAGAAAATTTCAACAAATGCAACCTCAGATTCCTGATCCTGCAGTGACCATTGAGATTTTAAACCTAGGAAGTAAGCACACACATATTTTGGGTCCAAACTTCGGTCCTTGATGTATTGATAAACTTTGTTGAGAAACAGTTTCTTAACTTCAGGGAACCCAATCTATATACATCATAAAAAAGTTGAGAGATAAAATAAGTTATTCAGCCAAGCTGCATAGATATAAACAAATTAAAAGAGATAAATAACAAATTATTAATTATACCTCTGATGTTCTCAAAGTGAGGTAAAATACATCAATCGGGATGGCCTTATCCCAATGCTTTGACAGACTAAGAATAGCTTTGGCTGAAGCTAGCTTTAAATGCGCTTTATCAACAGAACTGGTGAGGAACAAAAAAGGAAGGAGCATCATATTTAAAAACTTAATATACAAACTACCAATAGGGTGGATAAATAAGCAGGATCAGGCAACAAGTCTAATGGATCCGGGAAAGACAGGAATCATATGTTACCGACTGAAACATGTCGAGTTGACTCCAAACACTTCTTATCCAAAAATGTTAAATTGTAACTAGGGTCTAAAATATGATTACGAACATCAGATTGTTTCAATTACAACCTGAACTATTGGGTAAAATGATTTGAGGTTTTATTCAAAGAAAAAAAGTCGAATCCGGGGACATTAATTCTGCTTGACCCGTTGCAAATGGTTTGTAATGGTCACATTACCTTGATTCAATATCTTTGGAGAATTCCCCTATAGAAAGCATGTCCTTAAGAACTTTGATCAGTTCACCAATCCCGACACGAAGATGTGCATCTTTCACAGGCAAATAGCTTTTCACCAGAGTTTTAATGCCATATATCTAGACAGCAGAATTTGACAGAATGCACATGAGAAACTTGAGAATTCCATTAAAATTTGGTCTCATAGATTGACGACATATAAACTAACCTTTAACAAACAAAGTTGGCTTCTATCATCCCAAGATTCTTTTGTTTTGTCTCTTGTTTCCTGAAGTAAGTTATATTAGTCATACATAATAACGAGTACAAGATAGCAAGTGGATTCACAACTCGTACCTCACTGCATCCTAATATATTTTCTTTTATAAAGCCTTGAATTTTGGTTTCTTGGGTTTCAAATACTGGCATGGCAAGTTGTGCAATGCAACCTAGAGACTGTAGAACAGAAGGCAAATGTGTTTTCTTCTCTAGCATCTCTACAAGCTTCTGTACATTTTCGATACACATCAAATAGTAAGTACTGAGACATGCTGTATAAGTATAAAATACACAAACACACACATATATAATCACTTTCGAACCTTGTATAGAACAGATAGTGATTTGAGGCCATCATCCTTTGTTATAGACACTAACGCGTGTACAGCATACTTGGCCTGCCTCCTACTACCTTCTAAGCATATTCTCTCCAGTAATAGATCTAATGTACTGAAAAAAGATACTATTAGATTTCACAAACAATACAACGAATGCCTTAAAAATCACCAAATTGATATTGATATTTCTTCAAACCTAGATGATTCTCCCAAGTGTTCCCGAATGGTTCCACCCGCTTTTGCTAAAACGTGCAAAATACCTTCCTTTATTACTTCATTATCATCTTCAACAAGATGAACCAAATCTTTTTCAGTCCCACTAAGCAATAAAGGACTGAAGGATGCAATAATCTGAAAATAAATATCATATTTATGTCCAGCTCATAAGAACCACACATCACAATCATATATAATAAAAACTCAATGTAATAATAAAAGTTTACCACAAGTATATTCATGCAAGACTGAGTCAGCAGACTATTTTGAGATGATTTCGCCTCCAGAAGAATACGTTTAACATCATCCTTGTTGAAAAGTACATATGAGCACTTCACAGACAAAGTGCTCAAAAATCCATGTAGCGGATGTTTCTGACCAACAATATTAAGCAATTCATCCTGTAGAACGGAACAAATCGTAACATATGTATCCAATAGATGCGCCTATTTTGTAAGATCTTGGGTACTCACAATAAAAGCAAACTCTTACCCGATATCTACAAGCTTGAAGAGATGTAGTGTTAGGATCAAGTAGTTTTCTCAACATTTTCCAAACATTAGCATCCTTCAGTTGATGGAGAAGCAGGAAATCTTCCTCGGCTTTAGTGGGATCTGTAAAACAGTGAGACATGACCCGAAAGCAAAGTGTAACTTTCTTCTGGATATCTGAAGCATCACTTTCCTGAAACTTAGGGGGGGAAAAATAGGTTACCATATAATTGCATATACACACTTACTTAAGTCCTGTGCATGTAAATTTGGTACAGGTCAAGTTTCTTTTTGTCAGAAATATTTTACTTATTTTTATAAATAATTAGTCTCTTGCACATGATATAAATTATTAACTCAATAATCATACAATATTTCAGGACTTTAACCTCTTTCCCCGTTTACTTTTAATCGAACATTGTTAAATTACCCATTTGACGCTTAGGGCACCTCCAATGGGAGGTTTATCAAAGACTTATTTTTTATAAAAAAGCTATTCAAAAGCTTTTTACCATTGTAAAGTAAAGCTTTTTTTTAAAAGGTTGAGGAACCTCAACCTCTTACACCAATAGCTTTTTTACATTAATTTTCAATTTATGTCCTTTTAAATTTTCTTTTTATCCCCTTCTAAGCTTGCTTTTAAGTGGTTATTTACATATATTTTACAATTTCATCCCTACTAACATTTTTAAGCATAGATATATATTTGTTTAATGCAAAAAGCTTTTGTAAAATTTTTTTACTCAAAATGATGTGGCAAACAAAAAAAGCTATTAAAGCTTATTTTGATTGGAGATGCTCTTAGAGGTTAATCAAATTGACCCATTCAAAAGTACATAAATGAAATTGCCGCCTCTATCAGCAGTTGATGAAGTGCAAACCTTATTATACATCTGCCTAAAAGAAAGGTATTTATGCAACTCCAACTGTAACCTGCAAATCCAGGTACAAAACTTCAAATTAATCTAAAAGTGCAAATTTATCACACACAATAACAAGGAACAGAAAAGACCCAGTTATCATAACAAACCTTTGCTTCTGCTCCAGTATTCTCTCTAAAGCCTTTACCTCCACACTGTCAAATTTTGAAAATACTCTGATCCACGTTGTAACCTTATCTCTGACAGAGAAGTCAGCTGGAAAAAGGGTGGTGCACAGAACGTGTTCAACTGCATCTGATCTGCAACTCAGAATATATTTATAAAAACATTCACTCTTCAAATTGATATAAAAATACCGAACCATAATAGTAAGGAACAACTAAGAAGTTCTAAATACCTAAAATCTTTGTCATAAAAACATCTTAAAATTCGTCCGGGAATCCAATCATAACCATCCCTTGTTAAATCCGAGCAGCAAGCACAGTATATATCAGAGAGCCTCTCCATGGTATACTTTTTCACAGGGAGCTGTATTTAACGATTATATATACTAATGTTATAGTAAAATATTCACATAAAAATGAAGAGAAACAAAGAATCAAATTTATATATGAAAAAAAAAAGAAGGAAAACTTTATACCGATTTGTCACGAAGTCGATCGGCTAGAAGTTTGACAGTGTCGAGTGAAATAGAAGATAGTTCATGGCAAGCTAGGTCCGAAACTACTGCAACTACTTTTTGGCGTATGCTTTCATCATAATCCAACAAGCGGTCACATAGGGCAGCTAATAAATATGATAATAAAATAAGATAAAACTGTTTAGTAACACTGTAAATGACCAAATGAAATGCAACTAATGTATGAAGTGTGAATTACCGGTTAACTGAGGAGCTTCTAATCTGTAAGGATTGGACAGCATACAGCGCTTGACATGTTCAAGAACTGACATCCGTACCTCAACAACTCTATCACTCAACCTCTTTATAAACTCCATAAAGATTGGGTAAAATGCCTCGGAAATGCTACTTCCTGGGATAGAGAAAAGGTCTCCCACCAGTTTGACTGCTTTTAACCGAACATCTATTTTATCTGTCTGTAAATGTCATCACTTGACTAGTTAACTTACAGAACTTGCTAAAGTATATCAACAGATTGGTTTTATAATAGGAAGGAACGGCACACAAATTAAATAAGAAAATGGCACACAAATTACAATGAGACGATTCGTATGGTGTCTTCAGATTTGCGCTTTGAAGCTTATTATTGCGATCTGAAGGCGGAATAATCACTTTTAATGTGTGGCTAGAACGTTTTCTGCATCTATTTATTTAATTAGTCAAAAGTCAAATAATTTTCACACACCTTTTTAAAAAAAGAAAAAGAATTTTACACCAAATAAAACAAAACTATCAAAGGGTAAATGTAATTACTTACTTACCCTCCATTTGCCTAGTTTGAAAGAGCTTAACCCTATTTCACAAAATGTGTAACCTCTCATCATAGAACAATGTCTTTTCCGACAAATTTATCCATTACTTCTTTAGATAAACAGAACTCCTCAAATACTCAAACAGCTGATTATCTGATTATTACAACTTCAACAAGCAGCAGTACAACTGAGCATTATCCTCTACAGCCCGCTTTTTTACAGTTAGTTATCTTATTCTAATTATCTAATATCAAATAATCACTTTCAAGATGTTGGCCATGGTTGCTAAGGCACAAGTAAATCAAGAAAGGAACAAGAAAGTGCTTACCAAGAGCTCTCCTGATAGGTAGGGCACAATTCCTGCTAAGGCCTGGGGAGCACAACGGTAGATATCATAGATAACTTCATGGTAATCAATTTGAGAAATTGAAGGACTGCTCTCTTCTCCCGACATTGATTTTACAGTAAACTGCTTAATTCCTGGTTCAAGTTTTACAGCACAATGTCCTATAACACTCATAGCAAGCTTCCTTGCAGACATAGTGATGGCCTGTCAGATCATATTTCCAAATTTAATTCTCTAAAAAATATTGGAAATGCGGACAGTTAAAAAACAGAAAAACTTACTTTCTTATCTCGGCCTAAAACAGAAAGAATAATGAGCAAAAGGTCCTCATTAATGTCCTCACTCTCTTCCAAAAGAACCACCATGATCGTCTTCATCGATAAGATAACACTCTCAGAATGCTCATCACTGCATGAATTAAGGTTCATGTGAGAACTATTCACATATGAACAATAGGTAATTATAAGTATAACTTGATAGTTCATATGTGAATGAATATGTTCGCATATACCATTCACATATGAACATCAAGTTATAATATAGAAGTTCTCATGGTTCTTCCAATTCAAATGGTTCTCACATGAACCTTTTCCTAATGAATGCATTTAAGAACTTTAGTCGGAATGGATAAAATGACATTATAATAAGAGTACAACGCCATTAATTATCAAGACAAACCTGACAACAGCAAAAAATGTTCTGAACATTTCTTTGATTAATTCATCACAATCAAGATCCAACATCACGACACATGATCTATATTTAGCTACTGTTTTCAAGATAGTAACTCTCCTCCCAAAAGATGGCCCTTTGGTATCTCGTAGCCCATTGAAAGTGCTTACAATCAAATGAAATATGTCCTGAAGCATACGAAATGTATTAAATAATGATCACATAACCAAGATCCAAAATAGCAACAAAAAAAGTACCTTTAAAATATCATCATCATATGGTGCTTCAGGAGCAGTGATTCTGGTTATCTCACATGTACAGGTGGCAACAAGAAGCTTAATTTCTTTATCATGATGTTTTAGCAATTCTGGCTTTACGATTGCAGTTACAAGAGGCTGCATAGACTCCAATACTGCTTTTGACGGTGATTGATCTATTTCCGACAAAGATGCCACTGCTTGCTGCATGAATGCAAACCATACATATTATGTTTATGAATTCAATTTTGCATTCTGCCGTCTTCTTGTATTTCTAAATTTAAGGTTTCGAACACCATATAAACACTACCTAAGTAACTTTTCAGCTTAACCAAACCTAACTTTAAGTATTAGCTTAGAAGTCATCAGGTTTATTATGATTATGAAATGTTGTGCTCTTCGGTCATCTTTGATTTCAAAAATTAGGGTTTCGAACACTAGACAAACACTGTCTAAGTAACTTTTGACCTTAAAAAAACCTAGTTTTCAATTATTAGCTCCATAGTCATAACTAGAAATACGCATGATAAAAAGATCCAAACTTCTTACTTCCCATTACTTATCGTCCTCAATCCTCTAGACCCACCCTAATTCCAGCCATTATTCACAAAATTCCCAAAAAGAACTCGTGAATTCTACCAAAATGGATATTAAATTTTCAAATAAAGACTTTTTTCTACAAGTAGTCCATTTAAATCTTTTACCGATAAAAACTCATAAGTGGAATTGATAATATTCTAATTATAAGCCCAAACATATTATAAAGTTGAACATATCATAAAGTTAAACAAGCACCTCCAAGGTGGCCTAGTGGTTAACATCTCAAGATCGTTACAAGGGGTCTCAGGTTTGAATCCCGCTAGGTAAACATCGGGGTAGCTAAGGAAGGAATCAGAAACAGTGCCCGCACCCTGGTTAAGCCCTGTAGTAAAAAAACTCCCCACCCGGCCACCCCCCACACCTACCCTACCTGAACAGGGAACTTCATCCGTTTATACGATAAAGTTAAAGTTAATATTATTTCACTCCGTAAAAACTAAACCCTAATTTCACTAATTAAACAGACTTCACATAAAATTCTATACACACATACATAAATATCCCAAAACAATAGCACATTCAAAAAACACAAAATTCAAATTTAAAAACTAAACCCTAATTTCACTAATTAAACAGACTTCACATAAAATTCTATACACACATACATAAATATCCCAAAACAATAGCACATTCAAAAAACACAAAATTCAAATTTAAAACCTAAACCACGGAAACAGTATTCTATTTTCTTTACAAAAAAACACAAATTGCAAAAAAATTGCAAATTAAAAGATTAAACTTGCTTCCCCAACAAAACCCACAAAAATTGTACAATAAAAACAAATACCCTAAAAACAAGAAACAATTGTTATAAATACCCAGATACCAAAACTTAAAAATATTGAATCTTTAAATTGTAATGAGAAGTCAATAAGCCAAAACCCTAAAAACAAATACACTTTTTTTATTTATAAAAATCAATAATTTTTATACAAAAGAAACAAATTTTATAAAAACCCAGATACCAAAATTTAAAATAATTGAATATTTAAATTGCAATGAGAAGTACCTTCAAGAGTTTAATAAGTGAATCTTTATTTGCAGGTGGATTTTCAAGTTTGGATCCAACTTCTTCTAGAAGGTTTTTAGCCATTGTTGTTTGTTGATTTTAAATCACCATGAGAGAGATAGAAGAAAGAGAGGGGGTGTTTTTTGGAACAAGAAGCCAAAGTGAAGCAAGTTTTCAACTCTGTGTGTTTTGTGTGTGAAAATTTTGAAGTGTGTTTGTTTTCAGGCAGAAATATGTATGTGTCATCTGTATGTATGTATTATATTACACGGATATGTAAATTTGGAAAATAAGATTTACTGCAAGGAAAGTCGTTGTAATAAAAAAAGAAAGAAAATAAAATTATCCAGGTCATGTACACACTTTATATTTTTCAATTTTTCTCTAGAGCTCGTATTTTAAAAATCATTTTATGTTTATTTCAAAAAAAAATTTCTAATTTCTGTATGTATTTGTATTTTATCTTTATTCTTATATAACATATACATTATATAACTTAAACTTCATAAGGTAAAGAATAATTCAAAATATGAAAAACATCATCTTTGTTATTAAAGAGTAATTTTTAAGGCCTCGAATCAATTAACTTAGAATACAACAGAGTTGGTGACTCAATGGTAAAGATTTTGACCTTGACAGAATCTACCTGGGTGAGAGTCACATTTTTGACATTTATGAGGGTGGATTAATAAAGGGTTTTCATGATTCTGTATTATAAAATGTTGTTTTAATAATATAATAATCAATATACTAATACGAATAATTATACCCAAAGAAAGAATAAAAAAAGGGATAAGAAGCCATTATGAAACTTCGTAATACTTATATACATATACATATCCTAGTTTATAAAACAAATAGATATCCTAGTTTAAATTATAAGTTTAGTAACTTATAAATGTCCTACTTTAAATACATATAGAAGTAGATTAAAATAAAAATTTTATTAAATAAGCATTTTTATTGGATATGACTAAAAAGACACTTGTAGCTTTAATATAACGCCACATATCGATTAAAGAAGACTACAATTCTGTTTTAGTTTATAGATAGATCAATTAAAAATCTTTGGACACAAAATGTTATATATCTCGCTAGAGTTAGACTCCGACTATATTACATTGAAGTCACTTATTTACAAACAACAATACGAATATATCATAATGATAAATATTATAAAATTCAAGTATAAAATTCGTACTTTCTATCCTAAATTCATAAGCTTTACTCCTCTATCATAATGGAAACAATTTTCAACCTACACCATTATGCATTGACATGGTATTTTTTTTTGAACGGCGGGTGGGAAGGTCGTTCCATCGAGCTGAGCAGTGACATCCAAACGGGCAGTATGCTCAGAGTTCGAGGCGCCTTACACCGCTGGTACCCCCAAAGGGAGCCCATTTTACGCTAAAGAGGTAAATGCCCGAGGTCAATGGGGAATACAAGATTCGATCCCATGACCTCCAAGCCAACATCCCCTCTCGCCAAGATACCCAGAAGGTACCCCGGCTGGCCACTGCGCCAGAAGCTAGGTGGTTATTGACATATTAATAGCAAATAAGTAAAAAAGTTTTGTCAATTTTTTAATATTATATTTTTTTCTTTGATTTCAATTACATTTTTTTAATTTACATCTGAATTTACCTATTTGGTTTTTCATATATTTTTACATTTCAATTTAAATTGCCTTTTGGGTTACGTATATTTAATATAATCTTAGAAAGGTCGTAAATATCACGTGTATTTGACATGGGACTAAATCTAGTAATTTATTAAACGGATTGTATTGAAGCGTCGTAAAACGGGGCCCGGAACCAACTAGTTATTATTTTTGCTACTATAAGTGTTGTTTATTTTTTATTTTAATTCTGAACTTTGAATTAGCTAGTCATCGATTAAGTCCTTAAGTTTTTCGACAATATCATCAACTTCTAATTATTGACTTGTTGGACGTCAGCTTGGAAAAGCCCGGTTCAAATCCCAACCCAATCTTTTAAATTATTGGAGATCAAAGTCCAGTCCAGCCCCTTGCTGACCAAGTTAAGCCCAAGGTTAAAAAATGACCGGGCCTACTTCCAAAAGCCCAGGTTTAATTTTACAAATTTGAAAGGTCAAATGAAATTTTAATTTGGGTTAGAAGGCAACGAGAGAGCTGCCGATTAATATTTGAAGCTGCCGCCATGGAAAGAGGAGGAGGTAAAAAACTTAAAATCAAGCTTGAAAAAAGAATTATGAAGAAAAGAGCAGGGAAAAAAGTTCGTTACCGGATTGTTTACTTATCGAAATCCTTAGCCGTTTACCTTCGACATTAGACGCCATCAGAACAGGTGTTATCTCCAAACGATGGCAACATCTATGGACTTTTGTTCATACCCTTATTTTTCATGAGTACGAAATTGGTATTTCCATGCATGAAAGATACTCGCTTCCTAATTACTTATCGTGTTTTAACAAAACCATAGCTCAATGCCAATCAAAGAAGCTCAACAAATTCGAACTCCATATGGCTGGTTTCCATGTTGGCTTTGAGTCACAGCATTCATTATGCTATTAATCGTAACGTCCAAGAGCTTTACTTAATTTCATTTGCGCCGGAAGGTGACAATACGTTTGAGTTAAAAGACGACACGTTCTTTAAAAATTCATGTTGTACTCATCTCAAAATATTTAGTCCATCTGGTATCATTAGTTGGAATAAACTTAAGAGTTTGTGTGTCTCACATATGAAACTAGATGAAGATTTGATTCAAAATATATTATCTGGAAGTCCTTTATTGGAAACCTTGAACCTGGAATGTTGCTATGGTTATAAGCGGCTTGATATCACTTCTACAAGGGTTAAAAACTTGGTCGTCTCTGGATGCGACCGGTGTGATCAACATGGACCTAAGTATGTTGCAGATATTATTGAAATCAATGCTCCGAATGTTTTGTCACTAACACTACACAATTTTACATATTGGACAAAACATTTGTCTCTAATAAATGTGTCGTCTTTACTTGAATTAAGAGCTTAAAGTTAGTAAACTCTGTTTGGAGGTAAATTTTTCTTCCTGTTTTCCTATCATTTACTTTATACAGAAGTGCATCATATTCATTTTTCTTGTCTTTCTAATTGCTATTTTAATTGGCTGCCAGGTTCTTTCTCGTTATTTGGAAGATAAAGGTTAAGACTTCCATCTGGCATGAAGCTAGAGTATCTTGATGTTTTTCCACACAGCGATTGATAGACGGCAACTGAAACGAAGTGTTGCTTGACAAAGATAACGAGGAAGAGGTAAAAAGTGTGTCATGGATGGGAGAGGCCTTAGCAGACGTGCTTTATTAAAGACTTTTATTCTCTTTTTTATTTTTGTATATTGATGCTCGAGTTTGACTGTTAGCATCCACTTTACTTTTTTGCTTAAACTACGAGTGCATTATCGTGTTTCTAAGGTTGTGTTCTATAAATTGTTCGCTAATAATTCATGACCAACGAGGTTTTAGTATTCAACCAACTGGGATACAAGGTAAAAGATATTGAGCAACGAAAAGCATATGGTCATGTTGAACGTTGAATGGAGCTTCCCTGAAATGCTTAGCTCGTAGTTGCCTCCATAGTTTTGCTTAAATATAGCTTCATGTTGAATCCATGTTCAGTGGCAGAGCCGAGATGCCAAGATTTTGCTTCGGGATAGAATGGAAAATTTATCAAACACAAACATGTGCCAAAATAGTAATTTAACTGGGCGAAAAATTTACCTACAAAAATCCAACCCAATACCAACAGAACATGTATGGGAACTAAGTAGCCAAGTAGGTCAGACTCATCACAATTCCATTAGTCTATTTTAAGTTGCTAATGTGATGTACCTAACAATTAAGATCCTAAACTAAATGCTCATTGTGTGATCAAACATGAAGTTTGGCGTTGTTAATTAGAACCCAGCTAAAAAGTTCAATCTTTCTCATGTAAAACACTGCTCGAAAGTGTGTGATCAAAGTTCAAATGAGGCATTAAAGAAGCCAATGCTGCCAGAAATGGCAAATTTTAAAAGAACATACATGGTACAATGGTTTGTGGAACCCATCGCATTATTTCTGAATTCTGATTGTAATTCTTCATTGATAGACACAATCTGATCCCTTGTTTCATGAATTCAATAGATCAAAAATGTCGGAAATTTGGTTTGTGTAAAAATCTGGTTGGATATGATTCGAAGGGTCTTGGAGTATTGACATGTTTGTCACACCTGCATCCACCAGCAACATTTAGTACCCGTCAGCTATGGAATGCCTAAATCAAAATACATTACAAATAGACTGACTAAAAAGATATAAACGTCTGCTTATGTACCTGAGAGAACAAGTAGCGTTTTGCATCCGGCATTTTGTCCAAACAAAATGTCAGTGTCCAATCTGTCACCCACCATGCACATTTTACTCGTAGGAATGTCGTATCTGCACACACAAGATTCTAATCAACTTATATTCAGCAACATATCATAACTAGAACTTACGCTATTCAAATTCAAAAATTTAATAATAATAGCATCAGAAATTAGAATGGACTGTTTACTTCTTCTGTAAAAAGTCCATCAAAAACGTTGACGGTTTTCCAACAACAATAGGCTCTTTCTGTGTTGACCCACAAACTGCAGCAACCATACACCCGGCCCCAGGCCATTCTTGCAGATCAGTCATATTGCCAGTTGCATCACGGTTTGTAGCAATGAAAATGCATCCTGGATTTTCACGAATGCAAAGAGTTCCATACCTGATAACACATTTTTCATAAGTTAAATGTTTTAGTATTTCAACATCAACCAAAAATCATATAAATAGTGACTATATGAGTAAATCAGGTAGTATATCTTACTGTAGTTTGTAGTAATTTATATACGGGTCAATTCCAACCACAACCGCTCCAACCTGACATTTTAAATTAAAAAGCTAGTATTCAAGTACTATTAAGCAAGAAAAAAAAAAGAGAAAAATATTCAAATTAACAATTGTTACATTACACTCTTATCGTGCTTGAAGAGAGTGTTTGATTTTAGCTCCACAGTCTTTTTCCCATCTTCCTGCAGATGCAAATAAATTATATATTATTGTCCAAAACATCTATCGTGTATGCATATGTTGAATTCAAAAGAAACGAAATAAATGAAAAGGCTTACAGGACCACCAAGGCCAGTAAAACCAGCAAGTTTCAGCTCTTCTAATATACCTTCCCCTCCTATTACATACACCTAAAATAACGGCACATACTTTAGTCAAAACTTTGATAAGAAAGATGTTAAGATTATTGTAATAAACACTTATAGATGTTGACCTTCTTCTCCGGAGGAAATCCATTGATTTTCAAGTACATAGCCGCTGCAAATGATGAAGAAAATATCTCTTCCTGAATGCACAAGTGTTGCATATTAATATTAGTTTTAGCTATAATGGTCAATTGTAATACTAGAGGGTACTAAAATGTAAATAGGTGGAGAGCGGGAAAGCTGTTGAAGGCAGTTACAACCATCCATTTATATAAATACAATATCTTGTAATATAGAATATATGAATAAACAAAATAATTTCTCAATTCTCTCAATTCTGTTCTATCATGGTATCAGAGCAACCGCTCCTCGGCGGCGCTTCCGATCCATTTCACCCTCTCCGGTAACTATTCCGGCAATCACCAAACCCTAAAATCACAAATCAAAATCACAAATGACAACACGAAATCAAGAAGTGGAACGCCTTACGAAGGATAATGAACGTCTTTCTAAGGAAGTTACTCAAGCACAAGACACCATTATGTCATTGCAAACTGCCATGGATGCTTTGACCAGAGACGTGGCGGAGATGCGGCGGTTACGGCAAGAACGTAATCAAGAGGTGGTGGTCCACCAGTACGACGGCAACAACAGAATTACAAAGATGAACTTCCCTGAATTCGATGGAGATGATGTGGAAGGATGGGTTTATCGTTGTGAGCACTTCTTTACCATCGACGATACACCGGAGATCAAGAAGGTGCGTTATGCAGCCATCCATATGAGAAGCAGGGCACTACAATGGCACCAGGCGTACATGAAGACATTAGGGAAGACGATGGAGGAAGTAACGTGGGATGCTTATTCAAGATCACTTTGGCCAGATTTGCAACAACAATGGTGGATGATGCCATGGGAGCACTCAAGGCTCTGTCTCAAACAGGAGAACTTGACAGTTATTGTGATGAATTTGATGCTCTACTAACCAAGGTAAATCTCCCAGAAGAATATACTGTTAGCCTTTTTATTGAGGGATTGAAACCTGAAATTAAATGCAATATTCGGATGTTTAAGCCCAAAACTCTTAAAGATACATACTCTTTGGCAAAAATGCAAAATGAGGCAAACAAAACTATGGGAATTTGTGGGGTAAAGAACAATATTGGGGGTGGGTATAAATCTTTTGGATCAAGAAATAATTTCCCAACAAATGCTGCAAAACTGCCACTATTACCCACACCAAATGTACCCCAATTGACTGGCCCATCAACATCAAAACCTGGGTATAAGCCAATGACCACCAAGTTTATGGAAGAAAAGAGGGCAAAAGGGGAATGTTTTTACTGTAACGAGAAATTTGTGCAAGGGCATACTAGGGTATGTAAAGGGAAAAAACAATTATTTCTAATAGAAATTGAAGAAGGAATGGAGGAAGTTGAGGAAATAGAACAACAATTCTGTGTGGATCAGTTTGCACAGGGGGAACCCCAAATATCTTTGAATGCATTAATGGGCATTCCTTCTTACTCCACCATGCAAGTAGTGGGTACTATTGGAACCAGAAGGTTGCGACCCACAACTTTATGAGTAACTCACTAGCTTTTAAGATGAGATGTCCACTTTTAGAAGTTCCTGATATGAAGGTGGCAGTGGCTAATGGAGATGATATGGAATGTGCACAGTTTTGTAGAGATTTTTCATGGATGATGCAGGGTAATTGGTTTAAGGATGACATGTTAGTGATTGAATTAAGGAATTATGATATAGTATTGGGAATTCAATGGTTAGAAACACTAAATGATATTGTTTGGAATTTTAGGAAATTAACAATGAAATTCACTGTGAATGGACAGTCAATTGAATTGAAGGGGATTAGGCATAATGGGGTCAAATTGTGTTCTATGGAAAGAATTACTAGTTGGATGCAAGACCAAAACAGTTTAGCTCATGCTCAACTGTTAACAATTGAAAATGTTGGAAGTAAGACTCAATTATACCAACCAGTAGTGACTGAGGGAAAATTAGATGGGCAGTTGGAAGAATTATTAGTGCAATATGCTGATATATTTGAAGTCCCAAAAGGACTGCCCCCTAGCAGACCATATGACCATAGGATCCATTTGAAAGATGATAAGGTTAATTTGAACCTCAAACCTTATAGATACCCTGCTGCTCAAAAAGATGTTATTGAGAAAATGACCCAGGAATTATTAGATACAGGAGTGATGAGAAACAGTAATAGCTCATTTGCTGCACCTGTGGTATTGGTTAAAAAGAAAGATGGAACATGGAGAATGTGCATAGACTACAGAAGATTGAATGAGGCTACAATTAAAGACGTCTTTCCAATCCCATTGATAGAGGAGTTACTAGATGAATTGAAGGGTGCCACTATTTTTTCTAAACTAGATTTGAGATCAGGGTACCATCAAGTTAGGATGCATGAGCAAGACATATATAAGACAGCTTTTAAAACTCATCAGGGTCATTTTGAGTTTTTGGTGCTTCCTTTTGGCTTAACCAATGCACCAGCAACCTTCCAAGCTTTGATGAATGATACATTCAAAGAGGTTCTAAGGAAGTGTGCATTAGTTTTTTTTGATGACATATTGGTTTATAGCACCAGCAGCCAACAACATTTACAAGATTTGGAATGTGTACTTCAGCTCATGAGATCTAATTCACTGAAGGCAAAAAAGAGTAAATGCTCTTTTGCAGGGGATAAAGTTGAATATCTGGGTCACATTATTACAAGAGAAGGAGTGGCCACAGATCCTGCAAAACTATTAGCAGTAAAAGAATGGCCCATACCAACAACTGTCAAGCAGTTAAGGGGTTTTTTGGGACTTGCAGGATATTATAGAAGATTTATTAGGCATTTTGGAATAATTGCTAAGCCATTAACAGATTTATTGAAAAAGGATAATTTTCAGTGGGGTGATCAATTGAAAGAGGCATTAAGTAATCCACCAGTATTACAACTTCCAGACTTTAGTAAAACATTTGTGATTGAGACTGATGCATCTTCTAAAGGAATGGGGGCTGTGTTGATGCAAGATGGTCACCCTTTGGCTTTTATAAGCAAAGCTTTATCAATAAGGCAGCAAGCTTGGTCAGTTTATGAGAAGGAATTAATGGCTATCATTATGGCAGTGAAGCAGTGGCATCACTATTTGGCCACATCCCATTTTGTGATAAGAACAGATCACAAAACCTTGAAGCATTTATTGGAACAAAAGATAGTAACCCCACTGCAGCAGAAATGGTTGTCAAAATTACTTGGGTATGATTATGAAATAGTATATAAGAAGGGAGTGGAAAACTCTGCAGCTGATGCATTGTCCAGAATGGAAGGTTTGGCTTTATTTGAATTGGGAATAAGTTCAGTAAATGCTCTTTTGTGGGAAAAAATTCAGAAGTCTTGGCAAGATGATCCCTCAACTAAGGATCTCATTCAAAAATTGGAAGGTGGAGCACAGATTCCACACAAATCTTGGGATGGGAAAATGCTTAAAAGGAAAAATAAGCTAATTGTGGCTAAGGACCCAATTTTAAGGAATGAAATTATTTCAGTCTTTCATTCTTCACCAATGGGTGGTCACTCTGGTGTAATCCCTACTTTGGCCAGGATAAAGGATTATTTTTACTGGAAGGGTTGTCATAAGAAGGTACAACAGTTTGTGAGGGAATGCAGTACTTGTCAAAGAGCTAAATATGAACCAGTTGCATACCCTGGATTATTGCAACCTCTGCCAATTCCTCAAACTGTTTTCAGTGATATCTCAATGGATTTCATATCTGGCCTTCCAAAAGTCCATGGGAAAGATACAGTGCTGGTTGTGGTGGATAGGCTCACCAAATTTGGCCATTTTTTGTTGCTAAATCACCCATTTACTGCTGCTTCTGTTGCCAAAGTTGTAATGGATAATATTTTTAGCCTACATGGATGCCCAGCTACAATAGTCTCAGACAGAGATCCCATATTTCTGAGTCAATTTTGGCAGGAGTTTATGAAGTTACAAGGTGTTCAGTTAGCTATGTCATCTGCTTACCATCCCCAATCTGATGGGCAGACAGAGGTATTGAATAGGTGTCTTGAAACTTATCTCAGAAGCATGTGCATGGATGCCCCATTAACTTGGGTCAAATGGATTCCCTTAGCCCAGTGGTGGTACAATACCAATTGGCACTCTGCTATTCAAATGACACCTTATGAAGCTTTATTTGGTGTCAAACCAAATGTGCATATTCCTTATATTCCAGGTGATACCACAATTGCAGCTGTGGAAGACATACATAGAGATAGGGAAGGAATGCTCTTGAAATTGAAGGAAAATTTGAATATGGCAAGGAACAGGATGAAACAATTAGCAAACAATCATAGGTCAGATAGAGAGTTTGTTGCAGGGGACTGGGTCTATGTTAAACTGCACCCATTTGCTCAACAATCATTGAAGGCTCATCACAACAGGAAGTTGTCTCCTAAGTATTTTGGCCCATTTCTGGTTCTGCAGAAAATAGGAATGGTGGCTTACAAACTGGACTTACCAGCAGATGCTCAGATTCATCCAGTTTTCCATGTTTTTTTGCTCAAAAAGGCCAAAGGACCACATTCATTCATTGTTCCATTACCTACAGGCCCCAGGTTCCTTCTGCAACCAAGATCAGTGTTGGATAAGAAAATGGTTAAGAGAGGGAATAAGTCAGCTATGAAGATTTTGATCCACTGGGAAGGATTACCAATTGAAGAAGCCTCTTGGGAATTTCTTGATGATATGAAGCTCAGATTTCCAACATTCCATTTTTGAGGACAAAAATGTTAGATGGGGGAAGTATTGTTACATATTAATATTAGTTTTAGCTATAATGGTCAATTGTAATACTAGAGGGTACTAAAATGTAAATAGGTGGAGAGCGGGAAAGCTGTTGAAGGCAGTTACAACCATCCATTTATATAAATACAATATCTTGTAATATAATATATATGAATAAACAAAATAATTTCTCAATTCTCTCAATTCTGTTCTATCAACAAGGAATTTGAGTACCGCATTTATATACAAAAAAGTGAGAGCAGGTAATGGAATATAACAAACCTCAGTAACCGAGATTCCAAGTGACTGGAACTTCAGCGCATTCTGTCTTCTTGACTTTGATGAATTGTTGGTCACGAAAACTAGCTTCTTCCCCTGCAAATAACAAGAAATATTGAGAAAAATCAAGAATTTAATTATGACGAATAAGTTAATATTATATAAATTTCAAGGTTTATTAATTAAAAAGATGCTTATGTTACAGTATAATGCAAATTGGATATAACAACGTACTTACACAAACACTCGACTTGGTAATTGTATTAACTGTTGTTCTTAATTGGTCATGAAGAGTATAGTTCTTGGGTTATTTGAGTTTCATCGAAACATGTTTGGTTCTCTGTTTGTTTAACTAGTTGTGCAAGGCAAAAGACAATTAATTTTTTATAACTGAAGTGGAACACAAATAGCCTAAAACACGTAATTATATTGACCACAACGAGACACAAATTGTATTTCTATTGAACAAATCAAAACAAAAGTAAGGTTGCCTAGGGGGTTACTAATTTTAAGACATTTATCTGCACTTCAAATAACTTGATTTAAGTCCTTATTTGAAAGATAAATACGACTTAAGGCGTGTTTGTGTTAGCTTATTACATAAATAATAGGCCAATTTCGAAAAAGTCCCCCACTCTTTGGCTTTCTATAAATGAGCTTATTAACCTTAACTAAGCTTAGTCAAACACTCCATATATATAAAATAACAAATGAAGGACATAAGTGAAAATACGTGGCTACGGTATGTAAATTTCCCTATTTCCGTATAATATAAGTATGTCAGAAGGAAAAAAAAAAAAAAAAAACATACATTCACATAAACATTGTAGGTTTAAAGGACTAATCAAGATGACATATCAGTACACTTACCTTGGACCTAAGCATGTCCAAAGTGTGTGGAACACCATCAACGAGTGTATCTCCTTTCCATATTACACCTGTATTTATATAAATATTTCATTTCATCATAAACGAAAACAAACAAAAAATCAACATCAAACACCATGATAATCAAACATATATCTTCATTTTATATAAATGTACTTAAACTTGTGTTCAAGTTCTATTTTTATAAAAACATATATTTTGATATTGTATTTTTTATATTATATAGAAAAAGATTAAATAAAATAAAGAAAGAGACCGTCACAATCGAAAAGAAAAGCATCGACTGAATCAAAGAGTTGTGAAAGGTTGGAGGGAGATAAAAGCTTGCAATCTGTTGTTGCTGATGATGGTGTTCTTGATTCTTCTCCCTTCATCATTTTCAGGAATTTTATTCTTTCTTCGCTTTCCCCTGCCCAAGAAAGAAAGAAAAATATACGAAAGAATAGTTAAGTTAGTGGGGATGACTTAGATGATGTTAACCTCTCACCTACGATGTTAACCTCACAATATAAACTATAAAATTCATGGAGGTTTTTTGCATGTGTAAAAATAGATGTAAATGAGTTCGTGAGAGCAACATCATCTAACCTAAATAGTTAACATTTTCCCTAAGTTATATATTGCTTTTAGCCAATAGGAAATTAGGAATATGAATATAAATATAGGAAACTTTAGGTAAATCATGCAGTACCTATCTTAGGTAAATCATTTGTATTTCAGGGTGGATTATGTAAAATTTAAGGGGTTATGTATGTTTATCAATTTCAAATGTTTAATTTGTAATTTTTTTTAACATGGGTAAAGTCATGCAGTACGAATCATTTTCCCATAAATATATTCCGTTTTTTGTATTGCAAGTTTATTCGTTGGGTATTTTTTCTTTAAGTAACTCTCACTTTTCGTCCCTTTAAATATCACGTTTTGCACTTTGTACCCTTAACGTCAGAACATTACAAAAAACCCCTATAGTAATTTTGCAATCAACGTCCAAATGTTCAACGTCATTACCTTTTGGCTGTCAAGTCCCCCACGTGACTAATATGTAGAATAATCTTTTATTATACTAAAGTACAATTGCTCTAATAACTTATCGACCAATCACAGCTCTCGATTTCTTAAAGTTGACTTTTGTTATCAATTTTGACTTTAATTTACACTTTTTTGTTTTCCATCACAAATTTACAATTTTTTTTTTCCACACAAATTTACACTTTTTACCCAATTTTAATATATAAATAAATAATAATAATAGCTAATATATAACCGATAGAATAATAGTTAATATTTATCTAATTTAATAATAACTGATATATATCAAATAGAATAATAACTAATATGGTTTTAGGTAAAATAAAACAAGTAATAAGTAAAACAAATAAAACAATAAGTTTATCTTCATTGAAAATAATCGTGCATCATGAAAATCATCGTGCATCAATTGCTTCGTGAATCTTCGATGCATCAATTTAACCATGATCTAAGGGTCAAGATCTTGTCCTATTTGTTTTACTTTAATACTTGTTTTACAATACCCAACCCCTAACTAATATATATCCAATAATATGTTCTATCATATAGATATATCTTTCATCTAAAGATAAGATATTATTTCGGATTAATTACAAAAATGGTACCTGAACTATCCACCATATTGCACAAATCATACCCAGGGTTTATTAATTACGTCCGTCATACCCAAACTTACCATTTTTCCACTCGGACCATACCTGGACCAAACGTCTGTTAGTTGTGTTGTTAAGTGCCCCCATGTACAGGTATGAAATCTGTAATTTTCATTATACTTCAGGTACCATTTTTGTAATTTACTCTTATTATTAATATTTTAGTTTATAACACTATATTTTATAGTATTATTTAATAAAAATTTTATTGTTAATGACTATTATTTAGTGATAAATTATAATTTTATAAAAATTTATTAATATTCTATAAATATTTATTTTTTTAAAAATATTTACTTTTGTTTTATGAATAATATTTAATTTTTATAAAAAAATATTATATTCTATAAATATTTATAAAAGTTATTAATTTTAAAAAAAAATGTATTTTATTGAAAACTATAAATATATTGAATTATAGATCTATAATTATTTTGATAAATGCGTATTTTCATATTTATTTATTAAAAAAAATATTGCATGGTGGTTGTGTAGGTACTAATGCGATACAAGAGATACATATTTATCAAGATCATTATAGATATATAATTCAATATGTAATAGTTTTTAATAAAATAAAAATATTAGAAAAATAATATCTTTTATAGACTAATAATAATTTTTTTTATAAAAATAAAATGTTATATTTTAAAACAATATAAATATTTATAAAATATTAATAAATTTTTATAAAAATTATAATTTATTACTACATAATAATCATCAACCATAATATTTTTAATTAATTATTACAATACTTATTGATAAAATATAATTATATAAAGTAAAGTATTAATAATAAGGGCAGATTACAAAGATGGTACCTGAAGTATAGTAAAAATTACAGATTTCATACATGTACATCAAATAGAGCGTGCAAAATGACGAAAATACCCCTCACGTGCACGCACATGGGGGCACTTAACAGCACAACTAACGGACGTTTGGTCCAGGTATGGTCCGAGTGGAAAAATGGTAAGTTTGGGTATGACGGACGTAATTAATAAACCTTGGGTATGATTTGTGCAATATGGTGGATAGTTCAGGTAACATTTTTGTAATTAACCCTATTATTTCTAATGTGTAAAATTAGAATGTAATACACCATGTGTAACAATAAAGTAAATAAAATGATAGTTACCTATTATGATTTTTTAATGTTCAAATATCGCTAAATATGTCACAATTTAGAACTTTGATGGACATATTATATTTTGTAATATTCAAATATCGCTAAGCATGTCACAGTTAAAACTTCAGTGAACATATTTTAAAAAAATATTTCAATATAAAACTTAAATGTTGATATATAGATAAAGTTTTTATTACTCAAAATTATTTTTAAATTATACTCATAAATTAACATCCAATATTAAGATCTAGTACAAGTTTAATTTCATTCAAGTCGTATTCAATAATACATACTCCGTATTTTGATTTAGTTCGATTGTTTGAATATGTTACAGTTTCTCTGATTATAATGCCCAATAAACATAGAACTTCAACTCGTAAAAATGGGACAAATAAATTTGGGAACTCCGAGTGTATAATGAATAAGAAAAAGGGGATGACTGATGAGTAAGAATGAGCAAAGTATAGGAGAAGCAAGTAGTAATGTGGTTCTGCAGGTAAGGTGTTTGATGAAAGTCCTGTGCAAACAATGGGAGAAAATGGGACTGAGAAAGGAGAATTGACATCCAATGTGAGTACAGGATAGGCTGCTAACATCTCTGTAAGTATTGTTAATACACATAATATTTTGATGTTGTGGATAATAATACAAGTTGCTGTAAAAATATGGATAATGTGAATGTAGATGTTGATGGGAATGATAAAGAAGGTAAAGTTAGTTACCAGGCTATTGTAGTTGCATATGTTAAAATATATATATATCAGAGTAAAAGTATATACAATTATACATACCAATGCAAAATTTAGTTAAATGGCAATTGGCAAAGTACTGATAGAGACAACAGATTTGTTCTAGCTTCCATATGGAAAAAGACTAGATGCTTCATATATATTTAGTGTACATCTTGCTGTCTGTTTAAGAAGAGTTCTCATAAATCATAATATACTTTAACTTGTAAGTTAACTAGCAGCCTTAAAATAGATTTTCAGCATATAAACAACTTATGTATATGCAAGTCTAAAAAAACAAATATTTGTCGATAATGTTAGAGAAAACATATAGTTTGCTCCTTCGATTTGGTACGCTAATTTTTATCAGCTAAACCTCTCCAACGCATATAGTTGTCTAGGAAATGTCTGCAATTAGGTTTTACTTTAAGCATAGGCTTCTAAGAATGGGTTCTGGCAATCAAGTTTAGGTTCAATATTCATGAAAAGTCACTAAATACGACCTGCAATTGAAGAACGTGAAAGGGGCGGTCTTTATAGTCTTCTGATTAATGTAGCACAAAAATGGACAGAGGCTTCATGTTCGAAATTAAAAGCAAATTTCAATCTTTACTTGGCTGTTGTGAAAAGAAGTTTTAGTTATAGAGAAATTAGAGTGTAACAAATAAAATATAGTAAAATGACACAAAATGTTTTCAAAAGGAAACTACTTGAAGGCTCAGGTTCAGTTCGAATCCTAAGAGCAACAAAATATACCCTTTTGTGGTACGGAGGTTCAACCGCCACGACTTTTAGCTACCCGCAAAGTGGGTAGTTGCCTGCCGTCTAGGGTTAGTTAGCTCGCAAAGATGGTTGGATCCCTATGTTAACAAAAAAAACTAAGGAAATTAGAAACTTAAATTAGAGAAATTAGTATGATAGATATTACTTGGAGAACTAAAATAAGGGTAGATGATTGTCCGAGGACATGAATACCTAAAGGAGCTTCGTTTGTTTTGTTTCTGGTAGGAATACTTGGAGAACCAAAAGTAGGGTAGATGGCTGTCTGAGGACTTGACTTCTGCTAGGAATACCCGGAGAACTAAATCTAGGGTAGATAAGTAGGGTGTTCCGACTGTTTGCCTTTGCGGAATAGTTGCTTATAGGCTTTCTAAGCAACCTAGACCCTTCTCGTGTAGATACTTGCACCTGTTTTTAGATATAGATTTACAAACTTATATTTACTATTTATTGTGGTGTTCCCGGTACATATAGTCTTATTTATGTTTATATGCTTGTATTTTGAAAGGTGCTTGTATGATTTATATGCTAATATTCTTATGTCCTTTTTTATTGTTGTCATGTACTCTGTATTTTCATATATTAACACAGAAAACAAACTCATATACTTATAATTTATATATATACACACACAATACATGTCCACAGATGCCTATATGCTCCCACACGCTTCTGTCGGAATTTTTTCTAGAAGTAGTCTCTATACCCCTGGTAGAGGTATGACTGTCTACATCTCACCTCCTCAATACCCTGCCTTTGACAGGATTGAGTTTCATTGTCGTTTCATACATTAGAAAGTTGCCTTACGTTTTAACGGTTCATGTTGCTTAAAAATGAACTGGAGGGAGAAAGAGTATAGTTAGTGGAGCAAAATAGAGGGAAAGATGGTATTTAATTGACAGGGATAAACAGATGACAAGTAGATTAGTAAAGAAGAACTGTTGTTCATTAAAAAAGACACTGTTTGCTTTATCACATATGTATTATAATAAGATTTATTGACTTTTCATTTGGCACACTTATTGTGACGTTTATGCTCTCCTTTGACAACTTTGTTTCCAATTCTTATTCTCTGTAACATTTATTTTTGTTTCTGTATCCATTGTCTATTGCTCTAACCGGATTTCATGTTCTGTAGCTTGGCTGTTCAAGTGGACTTACTGAAGTTGCAACTACTGAGGCCCAACTCATCCGAATTAAGGTTTGCTATATTCTGGTGGTAACATACGGCTAACAATGATACCCAAGTCCAATGCTGTTTAGAAATTTAGCACCACTACTAGATATCAAGTTTCCAAGTTGTTTATTCTTTACATATTATATCGTTCCATTATAAACTGTTTATCTTGCTTCTTTGACTTGTTGACTTATTTGGGTCTATAGAACTAAGGGTTTACTTGAGGAAGAAACCAGTTAGAGGGGGGGCTCATAAAATGAACTACAAAATAGAACTGTCCAAGAAAAGTTAGTATCATGATCTAATAGTTTAGGTGGGTGGGAACTCATTGGAATGATGTGGTATGCTCTCCATTCTGTTACATATGAACCAACTATTCATGGTAGTTAATCAACTGGGAAACTGAATTTTTATGTACCTAAAAACTTTGCGAGAGCGACTTTTTATGCTCTTTATGTTATACATAACTGGAGGTGAATTTCACTTACTACTTTACTAGAATCATGTGATTGTTGCTCAACAAAATGTCTAACAGTCAACTAGATAAAGTAACATATATGTTATAGAGGATGATAAATATAGTTGGGTACATATAAAATATTCATTGCAATGTTGCATACATTTTCACGCATCTATACTTGACTAGCATATATTTTTATGGTTATTGTAATTAAAGCTAAAAAAAAGGAGAAAACGTGTCCTTTAAACATGACATAAATGAGTATGATTCATACAGTTTTTATATACTACGTATATATTTTCTTAAATGGGACGGAGGGAGTATATATTTTCTTTTTAAGAGAAATATTAAAAGGGCTATTTATGCAATCAGTTTGAAAGTAAAAAAGAAATCATATAACTTTCTATCTTAAATGTCATATGAAGTGGTATCCAGTTATAATGAAAAGTCTAGTCTCCTCTTATTATATCCACATAAATTCAATCAATTAACTTTGCTTTTACTTTTTCATCTATTTGAATAATAATTCTATCAATTAACTTTGCTTTTGCTTTTTCATTTATCTGAATAATAATTCTATCTTTCTTCCAAAACAAAACCCCCAAGAGACAAACCATCTTTTCATGGCTATTGCTGGCCTGTTACTTGCCGCATTCATCACTGTGTTGTTTGAGAAGCTGGCCTCTGGTGACTTGATCAGGCTTGCTCGATCAGCAGGCATCTATTCTGAGCTCGAGAAATGGAACCAGAAATTGGCCCAAATCCAAGCTGTCCTTGTTGATGCTGGGGAGAAACACTTAAGACACACATCTGTTCAGTTGTGGCTTAACAAACTCCAGCATTTGGCTTATGACATAGACGATGTACTAGATGACATTACCACTGAAGCTGCACGGCGCCACACAAATGAAGAATCTTCTACCGGTACCAGCACTAGTAAGGTATTAAAGATTATCCCCAACAAATTTCATGATTTTAAATATGGTCATAAGATGGGTTCTAAGCTAGATGAGATTACAACCAAACTGCATGATCTTGTCGAAGAGAAAAATCTTTTGGGTTTGATTGATAATGTTGGAAGGTTAAATAATACAACAATCAAAAGATTGGAAGAAACTTCACTTGTTGATGTACCTAGCATTGTGGGTAGGAAAGGCAATAAGGAGGCATTGCTCGGGAAGCTGTTGGGTAATGAACCATTTAGTCAACACTTCAGCGTCGTGTCCATAGTCGGTATGGGTGGGTTTGGCAAAACCGCTCTTGCGCAAGTTTTGTACAACGATAAGAAAGTGAAGGCTCACTTTGAACTCAAGTCATGGGTTTGTGTTTTTGATGAGTTCGATGTATTTAAAATTTGCAAGGCTATTTATATAGATGTAGGTGGTAATGACCAAAAATTTGAGACTTTAAATCAGCTGCAGGTGGCTCTTACCGAAAAACTTTCAAAGAAAAGGTTCCTAATCGTTCTAGACGATGTCTGGAATGAAGACCACAACAAGTGGGAACTCCTCCAACGCCCGTTTGTTGCAGGGGCATCCGGAAGTAAGATTATTGTCACAACTCGGAATAGTACAGTTGCATTGGTGATGAATTCTTCTCAATCTTACCCTTTGGAGCTTGTGTCAAATGAAGAAGCTCTGTCTTTGTTAGCCCAACATGCAGTGGGCAAACAAAATTTCGATTCGAATCCTACACTTAAGTTGTATGGAGAGCGGATCGTGAAGAAATGTGACAGATTACCGTTGGCATTGAAAACACTTGGAAGAGTGTTGAGAACAAAATCAAGTGATAAAGAATGGGAATTGTTAAATAGTGAGATATGGAACTTACCGAATGAAGGTGATATTCTTCCGGCCCTAAGACTAAGTTACTATGATCTCCCTCCGCATTTGAAGCAAATGTTTGTCTATTGCTGCTTATTCCCTAAGGATTACATGTTTGACAAGGAAGAACTCGTCCTGCTTTGGATGGCAGAAGGGTTTTTGTACCAGTCAAATGGTAGCAAGTCAATGGAGAGTTTTGGTAGGGACTGTTTTGAAGAGCTAATGTCGAGATCGTTTTTTCAGCACTCAACTAATAATAAATCACTTTATACAATGCACGATCTCATTAATGACCTGGCAACAAGTGTTGCCGGACAGTACTTTTTCATGTTGGGTGAGAAGAATGCCGTTAACTGCAGAAATGAAGCTTTGGAGAAGCTCCACCACTTTTCATTTATTCGTCAAGAATTTGGAATATACGGCAAGTTCAAGGCACTATACAGAGCCAGGCGCTTGCGAACATTCTTACCAATGTCGTCGGTAAAGATAGATAGATGGAAACATTTCTATTTATCAAGCAAGGTCCTTACAGAACTACTACCCCAACTACAATTTTTAAGGGTGCTAGGCCTGGCTAATTATAGAATCACAGTGGTACCACAGTCTATTGGCGGTTTGAAACATTTGCGGTACCTCAATTTTTCTAATACTGAGATTACATGTTTACCTGAACAAGTCGGTGACCTGTACAATCTACAGAGCTTGTTGCTTTCTGGTTGTAGAGAGTTATTCAGGTTACCCGAGAGTCTCGTAAAGCTGATAAACCTGCGGTACCTCAACTTTTCTGAAACAAACATCACACGTTTACCGGAAGAAGTCGGAAACCTGTACAATCTACAGAGCTTGTTGCATTCTGGTTGCCATGGGTTATCTAGCTTGCCAGACAGTCTCATAAAGCTGATAAACCTGCGACATCTTGAGATCACAGATACTCCAAGGTTGAAAGAGTTGCCCATTGGGATAGGTGAATTGACTGGTCTACAAATTCTATCATCCAAAGTTATTATTGGAGATGCTAATGGGTTCAAAATATCCCATCTTAGGGACCTACAACATCTTCAAGGTCGGCTTACGATTGAAGGACTGCATAAAGTGACAAACTCAATGGACGCAAAGGAAGCCAACTTAATGCAAAAGAAGGGCCTTCATGATTTGGAGATGGAGTGGGGTAACGTCTTTGATGATTCTCGTAATGAGTTGACCGAGTCTGATGTGCTTGAAGGACTAAGGCCTTTAAGAAGTTGACCAACATCAAGATATCAAACTACATGGGAACAAAATTTCCTAGTTGGCTTAGGGATCCCATATATGATTGCTTAACCCACATTACATTACGTGGCTGTAGAAGTTGTACATCCTTACCGACACTTGGACATCTACCGTCACTTCAAAAGCTGTTTGTTGAAAGCATGAATGATTTGAAGAGGGTGGGTTCAGAGTTACTTGGAACTTCGAATGGTAATGCATTTCCATCACTTGAAGTTTTAGAATTTAAGGATATGGAGGGTTGGGATGAATGGTCAACTGTAAATGGTGATGGTAAAAATGGAATGGCTACATCATTTCTTTGTCTGAGTGAGATTTCTATCATAAACTGTCCGAAACTGGTTGTATTGACAATTGAGCCAATACATTCACTTCGCGTTCTACATGTAGAAAATTGTTCAGCAGTGGCGTTAAGAAGCATGATTGGTGTGTCATCAGTTATTACTAGATTGACAGTGACAGAAGTTAAAGGACTTACTACTCGGCTAGAGGGAGAAGTATTAGAGAATCTTAGGGAAGTAGAATATCTAAGAATTTCAAGGTGCGATGAACTCACATACTTGTGGGAATCAGAAGATGAAGCATGCAAGATTCTTCTGAATTTGCAGGAGTTGGCAGTAAGTTCCTGTAACAACTTGGTAAGACTGGGAGAGAAAAATGTGGATTTTGTGATTCGCATGGAATCTCTTAGAAGTGTAAGATTTTTTGATTGTATGAGATTGGAGAGTTACCATTGTGGTTCAGATAGTATTGAGAGGCTGAAAATATTTGGTTGTGCTTCAATGAAATCATTGACCTTCCCAGCAGTGAAGGATCGCGACTTGCCATCCACTTTTAAGAGTCTTGAAATTTGGGATTGTAAGAATGTGGAGGTGAATTCGCTCCTCCGCAACTTCTTGTCATCGCTTACATCTCTTCAGTTAACAAAAGTTCCAAATTTGTGGTTGTTACCAGAAGGATGCTTACTTCATCTCAAAAACTTGAGAATTTGGGGGTGTGAAAACATAGAATCCTTTCCAGAGAAAGGTTATGGTTTTCCCCCCATCTTTGCCTGAGATTTCTTTTAATCAAGCGTTGCAAGAATATACATTCATTTCCACATGTGCAATTGCAAAGTCTCACATCTTTGGAAGAGATGAGGATAAAGGATTGTCCAAGCATGGACAAGTCCTTTCCTTGTGGATTGTGGCCTCCTAATTTAAGAGAGATAAGATTAGGAGGATTAAAGAAGCCGATGTCAGAGTGGGGGATGCAGAATTTCCCAAACTCACTTACTCATCTAAGGTTAGATGGTAAAAATTCAGGAGTGGTTTCATTTGCAAATAGCAGAAGCAACGGTTCATCATCATCATCATCATTGTTTCTACTTCCGTCATCTCTAATTCGTCTATCCATGAGTAATTTTAAGGAATTGGAAACAGTTTCAAAAGGAATGCAACACCTCACCTGCCTAGAAATACTGTATATCCGGCAATGCCAGAAGCTAATAGATCTGCCAGAGACACTACTCCCTTCACTTTCAAGTTTGCGTCTGATTTTTCCTTCCGCGGAACTGAGAAAAAAGTGTAGTAGTGATAGAAAAAGAAAAGGAAAGTACTGGCCCATCATTTCCCAAATCCCTCAGCTTCAAATCTCTCCAAATAATGATGCTCCCTGTTAATTAGTGGCTTTGATTTTGTTAACTCTTTGTTTTTTTATGTATAAAGATATATAGTTTGCTTCTTTGTTGTATAGTAATTCTGTGTGTTTGTTCTGTTCACAATAAATGACTGAATGTTGTAGTTTGTAATGTAATATGAAATACATAATGCAGAGAATAGGTTATGTTGGAGCAAATTTCTGTGCGAACAACGATTGAAATAGGGAAGTTAGGATTGACAAGTGGTGAAATGTTGTCTTCTCATATAAAGTAGATGGCTTACTTATGTCTGGTTCTAATGTTGTGCGAGCAATTGAATTGTAGATGGCTCGTGACAAATTGGCAACCAAATTACCCGCGAATCTGCATGAAGAGACACATGTTCTTTCTTTGTCAGGTTTTTCAATTACTTCCTTCTTAGACAAAATTAAGCATTTAGTTTTGTTGAATTCAGGTAAAAGGCGAGGGCAATTATAATGAGTTAAAGTGATTCTCAGTGACACATTTTGTGTTATAAATGAGTCCCTCAAACTTCTACGGCATGACTATGATAAACATTTTAGTTTTCTGGAATCATTTAAAGTTTCTCTCAATATGGACATTTTTTTTGAGATCTGACTTGTTTATGTAGTACAAGTTAAAAGTGATTTCTTAGTTTATTTTTTTGATTGTGATTTAACATCTGTATTTTTTTCTAGAACTATGGGTTGAGAATGTATGTTACCGTTGAATTTTTTTTTTTGATGCATTTATGGTGTTTGATGAAATGTTTAAAAGGCGCTTTTTTACATATATTTAGGGGTGGGATAAATTGAGTCCAGCTTAATTTGAGTCCAAAAAGGGTCCATGTAACTTACACATGTGTAAGTTAACTTACACATGTGTAAGTCGTGGTGGCGGTGGTCGCCGTCGCCGGAAAATCATGGTGTTGGTCGGAGATGATGGTGGTGGTGGTAGGAGGTGGTTGGAATTTGAGGAGATGGAAGAAAATCAATGGACTCAAATTGGACTCAAAATAAGCTGGACTCATTTTATCTTTTCCCTATATTCGTTATGTAACTATATTTTTAACATAAAAAATAGAGTTAATGACATAAATCGTCCCTGTGGTTTACCTAAATAGTCACCTTTCGTCCTTTAAAATCAAAAACCTCAAGGACAGTCCTTTATAGGAGGATAAGGTTCACGTTTGGTCCTTTGACTATTTGACCGTCAACTTCTCTCCGTTAAACCCCTCACGTGCCTCCCACGTAAGGGGTATTCTAGTCATTTCCACTCTAAAGGACGATACGTGACTATTTAGGTAAACCACTGGGACGATTTATGTCATTAACTCTTTACAAAAACCAAAAGGTGTAATTAATTCTTTTAATAATAACAAAAAAAATAAAAAATCATCCTTCTTCTTTTCGAGGATCCCTTTAAACCTTTATAACACATCTTCTTATATATCTATACATCTGCATCTATCTCTTTCTAAGTATAAATCTATACATATATCTCTAAATTTTTCATATATCTCATTCTGTCACCCTCTCTGTAAGTTACAGTTTGTACCTTTTTCTGAAACTGTTTTTGGAGTTTCCGGCTACCTCACCGGAAAACCACACGCCGGACATCAACATCAACAACACCTACCCCACACCTCCATCACCCCATCAGAAAACCACCTGCCATATAAGACCCACACTACCGCCACCGCTAATCACCACACCACCAAAAACCGTCGGCACCTCACAATTCACCGCCGCCGTCAGCCCTGCTCATCACCAACTCCGTCAGACCCATTCATCACCACCACCAACGTCACCCCCCACTCGACCCTCCACACCACATCTGGCAGCCGCAAACGGAGACCCACATGTTGTTGTGCTCGCATATCCGTCGGACACCACACCGCCAGCCTGTATCTAAATCTATAAAATCTGTTGTTACCATTTATATCTGGATCCATATATATCTAATCCGACCACCGCACCCCACCTCCGATCGATATTTATATCCAGATCTATACCTATATCTATAAAATCCTATCACCATAACGACGGCCTCCCCATCTCCGTCGTCACCATTTAGATATATATAGCAGATGGCCTAAAAGATTCGACGGTCTGATGGCTTGAAAAAGCCCAACGGTGGTTGGCAGGAAAGTGGTGGTATCCCCATCTTCATTCATTCTTTTTTTGTTGTGTTCTTTGCCTTTGATTAATGGCAACCATTTCATTTGAATGGATGAATGAAATTGGATAGATTGATCTTCAAATATAGATATATGTATTATTGTGTTTATGTATGTGTATAAATGTATTTAATTTTAGAATATCTAGGCTTCAAGTAAGTGAAACAAAAAGATGAAAAAATATCAGGTTTTTGTAAAGAGTTAATGACATAAATCGTCCCTGTGGTTTACCTAAATAGTCACATATCGTCCTTTAGAGTGGAAATGACTAGAATACCCCTCACGTGGGAGGCACGTCACGTGAGGGGTTTAACGGAGAGAAGGTGACGGTCAAATAGTCAAAGGACCAAACGTGAACCTTATCCTCCTATAAAGGATTGTCCTTGAGGTTTTTGATTTTAAAGGACGAAAGGTGACTATTTAGGTAAACCACAGGGACGATTTATGTCATTAACTCTAAAAAATAATTATGCTTTTTGTTCAGTCATTTTGCACACTATAATTATATCTAAACATTAAGGCAATGCTTTTTGTTTTTAGTTGATACCTTCAGTATGTTTGAGTTTGTGTGTTCCAATTTTTTAGCTCTATATCGGTAATGCAAATGAGTTGTTCCAATATATATCCCATGTACCATCGAATTCTTGGCAATTGATATTCTATTAATTCATAAACATGTAAGTTCCTAATTTTACCATTGAACTTTATGTTTGTTAATTACACCTTCAAGTTTCTTTCTATTTCATGTGAAGTCATTCGCAACTCTAAGGGACTATTAACCACTTACATACTCTAGGGATGTTGTTTTCTGTTTTCTTAGGGCCCTAAGATTCTTTGACATATATCCTACTCTGTTTTCAAATTTTACATCTATCTTACTCTGTTCATTACTGGTTGTTATTTGTTGTTCTGTTTAGCTGCTTTTCAGTCCCAATTTCTAAGGCTTGGGCTGCTGGTCGGCTGGTGTTTCGGGTTGCTGATTGGGTTGCTGTTCAGACTGCTGATTCAGCAGCTGTTCGGGCTGTTGATCTGGCTTCTAACAGGGTCACATCGCTAAGTCGGGTTATATTGTTTTTCTATGTTCTGGCTTCAGTTCAGATTTATATTTAAGTGCTGATTTTAGAATTATGAAGTACTACATGTTTGCGAAAAGTTAATGATGACTTCAGTGAAACTTATGTTCAACAAATAAAAAGGGTTCACTGATATCCAAAGGTACTTTCGATGTGAACTTTAATCTACTTCTTTACTTTCTCGCATACCAAGTTTTCTAAAGCCCTTTCAGATAGAATATCCATTCTTGATGATCAGTAGGATTTGCAATATCAAATCTTTGCTATATCCTTACATGAGGTATGTAAGTTGAAGAAAGATTTGGTCATAATTCATGCATAACTTATGGAGTAATGTAAAGCTAAGAATGCTGTCCAAGCTAGATATCTATCACGAATAGGATAATTAACAAATATGATGAAGCATTACGGCAGCGTGTCAAAGGTCGAGCAAGAGATCGTATCATTCTATTGATGAACCAAACATAGTAGCGAAGAGTAGTAGTCATAGAGTATCATATGGATGGTATGGTATACGTGTCTGCAATTATATTTGTAACACTTTATATTGCCAAACCTTATGCTTTGTTGTATTATGATCATATTATGATATCTAGGGGTGGGTTATTTTAGGACCAATCTTAATTTAGGACCATTAGGACCAAATCTCAACCATTCATTTTTCTCTCTCTCCTCAAATCTCAAATTCCGTTTTCCAGAATCCGGCGACATCTCCGGCGACATTTCCGGCGAGAATCAGTTTCGTTTTCCGGTGGATACGGTACGGGCGTTGCCCTCATCCGTTCTAAAGGGGTTGTCACCAGACGCATATGGGAATCGTATGGATTTGATGGGCGGCGATCTAAGAGATGGTGGCGGTTTGATACGGTACGGGCGTAACCCTTGCTGCCGGCGCCGGGGAAGTACCCACTAGTAGCCCAAGTTCTTTTTTTTTTTTTTTTTTTTTTTTTTTTTTTTTTTTTTTTTTTTTTAAGTATTTAGGAATGTTGTTTTTTATTTTTTTAAGTATTTAGGAATGTTGTTTTTTATTTTTTTAAGTATTTAGGAATGTTGTTTTTTATTTTTTTTAAGTATTTAGGAATGTTGTTTTTTATTTTTTTAAAGTATTTAGGAATGTTGTTTTTTAATTTCGTAATGTATTTTTGATTTTATTTAGTAATGTTTGTTTTATGTTTTAATGTGAAATAAATTGTGTGTTGTTTAATTTTTGTTAAATATTAAGGGACTAAAAGTGTAAAGTTATATAAAGTGGATAATTAAATAAAATGTGGGTCCAAGACTAGTATAAGGTTGGATTTAGGGGGATTAGTCCTTGGATGGTTGAAAGCTGATGTGGCGCTGATTAGGACTAGTCCTCCTGAGGATGAGTCTGGGTATAAGGCAGCTTCTAATGGTCCTAAATTAAGATTGGTCCTAAAATAATATATGTTTCTTTTATATATTATTTTTATTTTTGTTACTATTACTTATGCCTTTTTTGTTCAACAACCTTTGTATGATAATGTTTAAGTTAATTTTTTTCTACAGCAAGTTTTAATCATTTATGATCAAATTGCTCGTGAATCTGCATGAAGAGACACACTTTGTTTATGCATGTTTCGTTAGCTAATACATTGATGGTTATATGATTGATTTCCAGATTATATCTTTAATGTATCCTTAGCTGATACATGGGCTGGTTCATGGGTGATATATTCGTGAGCGCGAAAATTCAACAGGCCTGTCCAGTTTTAACACGCACCGTGATAACAAGAGATCGGGCAACCGCCAACGAGCAACTAATGCTCGATTATTTCATGTGCATCACGCTCTTCGTCATGATCTTACGGAGCATGTATGGCGTCTCCCGTGAGCTTTACTTTGCAAATTCATGTTTTATTGTATTTAGGAATGTTGTTTTTTATTTTTTTTAAGTATTTAGGAATGTTGTTTTTTAATTTCGTAATGTATTTTTGATTTTATTTAGTAATGTTTGTTTTTGTTTTTTTTTTTTTTTTTTTTTTTTTTTTTTTTTCTTCCTATTTCATTTTTTCTCTTTTTTTAAATATTTTTCTGTTTTTTCACTTCACTTTTTTTTTTTTTTTTTTTTTTTTTTTTTTTTTTTTTTTTTTTTTTTTTTTTTTTTTTTTTTTTTTTTTTTTTTTTTTTTTTTTTTTTTTTTTTTTTTTTTTTTTTTTTTTTTTTTTTTTTTTTTTTTTTTTTTTTTTTTTTTTTTTTTTTTTTTTTTTTTTTTTTTTTTTTTTTTTTTTTTTTTTTTTTTTTTTTTTTTTTTTTTTTTTTTTTTTTTTTTTTTTTTTTTTTTTTTTTTTTTTTTTTTTTTTTTTTTTTTTTTTTTTTTTTTTTTTTTTTTTTTTTTTTTTTTTTTTTTTTTTTTTTTTTTTTTTTTTTTTTTTTTTTTTTTTTTTTTTTTTTTTTTTTTTTTTTTTTTTTTTTTTTTTTTTTTTTTTTTTTTTTTTTTTTTTTTTTTTTTTTTTTTTTTTTTTTTTTTTTTTTTTTTTTTTTTTTTTTTTTTTTTTTTTTTTTTTTTTTTTTTTTTTTTTTTTTTTTTTTTTTTTTTTTTTTTTTTTTTTTTTTTTTTTTTTTTTTTTTTTTTTTTTTTTTTTTTTTTTTTTTTTTTTTTTTTTTTTTTTTTTTTTTTTTTTTTTTTTTTTTTTTTTTTTTTTTTTTTTTTTTTTTTTTTTTTTTTTTTTTTTTTTTTTTTTTTTTTTTTTTTTTTTTTTTTTTTTTTTTTTTTTTTTTTTTTTTTTTTTTTTTTTTTTTTTTTTTTTTTTTTTTTTTTTTTTTTTTTTTTTTTTTTTTTTTTTTTTTTTTTTTTTTTTTTTTTTTTTTTTTTTTTTTTTTTTTTTTTTTTTTTTTTTTTTTTTTTTTTTTTTTTTTTTTTTTTTTTTTTTTTTTTTTTTTTTTTTTTTTTTTTTTTTTTTTTTTTTTTTTTTTTTTTTTTTTTTTTTTTTTTTTTTTTTTTTTTTTTTTTTTTTTTTTTTTTTTTTTTTTTTTTTTTTTTTTTTTTTTTTTTTTTTTTTTTTTTTTTTTTTTTTTTTTTTTTTTTTTTTTTTTTTTTTTTTTTTTTTTTTTTTTTTTTTTTTTTTTTTTTTTTTTTTTTTTTTTTTTTTTTTTTTTTTTTTTTTTTTTTTTTTTTTTTTTTTTTTTTTTTTTTTTTTTTTTTTTTTTTTTTTTTTTTTTTTTTTTTTTTTTTTTTTTTTTTTTTTTTTTTTTTTTTTTTTTTTTTTTTTTTTTTTTTTTTTTTTTTTTTTTTTTTTTTTTTTTTTTTTTTTTTTTTTTTTTTTTTTTTTTTTTTTTTTTTTTTTTTTTTTTTTTTTTTTTTTTTTTTTTTTTTTTTTTTTTTTTTTTTTTTTTTTTTTTTTTTTTTTTTTTTTTTTTTTTTTTTTTTTTTTTTTTTTTTTTTTTTTTTTTTTTTTTTTTTTTTTTTTTTTTTTTTTTTTTTTTTTTTTTTTTTTTTTTTTTTTTTTTTTTTTTTTTTTTTTTTTTTTTTTTTTTTTTTTTTTTTTTTTTTTTTTTTTTTTTTTTTTTTTTTTTTTTTTTTTTTTTTTTTTTTTTTTTTTTTTTTTTTTTTTTTTTTTTTTTTTTTTTTTTTTTTTTTTTTTTTTTTTTTTTTTTTTTTTTTTTTTTTTTTTTTTTTTTTTTTTTTTTTTTTTTTTTTTTTTTTTTTTTTTTTTTTTTTTTTTTTTTTTTTTTTTGTTTCTATATGTACATCTATTAGTAGCTTTGCATATAGTGAATATTCATCAGTTCTTGTTCATTCTTATGTTATCGAAAAATAGATGCTTTCTGTCATAAATCTGTAACTCTGTATAGATGTTTATCTCACAAGCAATCATTTTCATTTACCTATGATATTTCAGTGGATTTCTAACTTATAGCGTGTGTAATACGTGTTTTAGTTGTGACAAATTAAAAATAAATTGATGGGTTTGAGTGTTTTTGTGGATATATTTACATTCTGTCAGAAAAGTCGGGTCTCAGGTTCTTAGCATTCAACCCGGCCCGTTAATTAACTCGGACCGAACCCGAAACTGAACGGGAATACATGGTTCGGCTTACCTTCATTTTATCAGAAAACTACACATATGTTATTGCATGTTACATTCATTTTGTCAGGAAACTACACTTATTGCATGTCCCAAAATTTCCTCCCATCACCAGCAAAAAAAAACATATGCCTCATCTAATGCATTTCTCATTTATCCTTTAGTTCATTATATGCACTGCATTTTTTAAACTTTAACTTCAGCAGCCTAAGCTTTATGCATTCCAAAATTTTATACTTACTTTTCTCCTTTGGAATGTTAACCTAAGTAAACAACCCACTATTTCTCGCTTTCCAATAAACATTGGCAGCCAAAGCAATTCTCTGCACCACATACCAAACAGTTTTAGGACATTTGAACTCTATGAACCTATTAACCACATCATATTCTTAGCAAACTTGTTAACAATATTTTCATACTTAGATTGTCATATTTTACAATACAAGTTTGCAAGTAATAAAATAATGACTTCTAGCTTTTCTTAAGGTAAAGAAAACTACACATATGTTATTGCATGTGGTACATTTGGATTACTTAAAATGTTTATAACTTTATATATTAAAATACACTGTTTTCAAGTTTAAGATCTAATTTTAATCTATTAAACATGCATTCCTAACTTCATTTTTAATATGTATATAAAACTATAAAACTATAGATATATAATTGCATGTGGTTTATGGAAGGCAGTCATAGAATGCCAGATTTGACCCAACGAACAATGACATAAGATGGGGCATGACATAAGATGGGGCAAAGCCACCTGTAAAGTAGGTGTATTAAGTTTAATATATATCCAAAACCATTACTTAATTAATGAGCTAATCTATCAATGAGCGAAATATATCTATTAAATTGAGATCAACATGCATTACGAGATAGCCATCACGGGGCCTTGTTAGTACATTTTGACCAGTAAATGAATTTAGACTTTAGAAGGACCAACAAGTCAGCCTAGCTAGTTTTCGACTTTTTGTTACGACTATCAATTTTAATATTTTAGAGTTATACCATAATTGTGAAGGATATCACAGGCCCTCAACACTCAATATAACACTCAAAATATGAGTGAGTGAATATGAAGAAAAGAAGTTATACGTATATATGTGATAGAGTTCATAAACCGATTTCTTTTCTCATTCATATTATCTGTATTTATAGTTACAAAGGATCTCCTACTTTATAGTAGAGATATACATGCCATATCAATATTCCTATATTTTAGTAATCTAGAATTATCTATTACACCCCCGCAGTCGAAGCAAGAGGAGGTCGAATGTTGAGACTGGATCTGAAATCATCAAATAGAACCCGTGGTAAACCTTTAGTAAACAGGTCAGCAACCTGATATCGCGAAGGGATGTGGAGAACTCTAACCTGACCCCGCTGCACTAGATCACGAACAAAATGTATGTCCAATTCAATATATTTTGTGCGTTGATGTTGAACTTGGTTACCAGATAAATAGACTGCATTAATGTTATCACAGTACACAATACTAGCTCTAGTTAAAGGTCTGTGGAGTTCCAAGAGAAGGTTGCGTAGCCAACAAAGTTCAGCAACAACATTTGCAACACCTCGATACTCAGCCTCGGCACTTGAGCGAGAGACAACTAGTTGACGTTTGGAGGACCAGGAAAGGAGATTGGATCCTAAATATACACAGTATCCCGAAGTGGAACGACGAGTATCAGGACAGCCGGCCCAATCGGCATCCGTAAATGCTCTTAGAGAAATGTCTTTAGAAGAACTAAGAGTGAGACCAAAAGAAGAAGTACCCTGTAAATAGCGAATGATTCGTTTCAGTGCATTCCAGTGATCAATGCGGGGAGAATGCATATACATGAACACTTGTTGAACTGCATAGCTAATGTCGGGTCGTGTAAAGGTGAGATACTGAAGAGCACCGGCCAGACTTCTGTAGAGGGTCGGATTATCAAATTCAGACTCTGATGTAGCACTAAGTTTAGGCTTAGTGTCAACTGGTGTAGCAACGGGCTTAAAAGAATGCATACAAACACGTTCAATAATATCCTGGATGTAAGATCGTTGTGAAAGAAACATTTGAGAACCTGTTCTAGTAACCTGGATGCCTAGAAAATGGCTCAATGGACCAAGATCTTTCATGGAGAATTCAGCAGTTAATAAAGACATAATGTGGAGACGTAACACATCAGTGGATGTGGTAAGGATTATGTCATCCACATAAATGAGCAAGTATGTTGTATCTTGACCGCTATGATAAGTAAATAATGAATTATCGCAGCGACTTTGATGGAAACCGATGCTGAGAACGAAGTCTGTGAATCGTTGATACCATGCACGTGGAGCCTGTTTTAACCCATAAAGAGATTTCTGAAGTTTGCAAACAACATCTGGAAATTGAGGGTGACGGAATCCCATGGGTTGATACATGTATACCGTCTCATTTAAATTGCCATGTAAGAATGCATTGGTAACATCTAGCTGGTGTATTGTAGCACGTTTAACAACTGGACTAAAAGTGTCACCACAGTCCACTCCAAGCTGTTGATTACTACTATCACAAACCAATCTAGCCTTATAACGTTCCAAAGTGCCATCAGACCTGAATTTATGACGAAATAACCACAAACTACGAATAACATTCATTTCAGGTCGCCGTGGAACTAACTCCCACGTCTGATTTTTAATAAGGGCATCAAATTCTGTGGTCATGGCATTATACCATTCGGGTATGGACAAGGCATCTTTAGGGTTCTTGGGAACAGGAACCAGGGTCGAGGAATATAGGTTAAAGAGTTGCTTAGGTTTGTGAATGCCATCCATAGCACGAGTACGGATGGTGTGAGTAGAGGGAGGAGGTGAAGGCGGTGGAGAAGTAGAAGTAGAGCTAGGTAGAACATGAGCCCGAGGGCCACGAGAATAGGTGCGAATAGAGGGAGGGGTGCACCGGTAGGTGTGGCAGCATGTGTGGGGGTTGTTGGTAAGGGGGATGCGGGTGATATGGGATCGACATGGGGTGGGGAAACAAGTTCGACACTTTACTGGTCATTTGTGGGAAGTAGATGTTTGTGGAGTAGATGGAGACGGATGAGGTTGGGGTGGATGTGGTTGAGTATGCATCCAAAGGAGAGGATGTAAGGAACTAGTGAGGAAATCGTAAGAGTGAAGGGAGGGTTCTGGGTTGTTAGCGAACGGGAAGGTGGATTCGTCAAAAATGACATGACGGTTGATGATTATCTTGTGAGTACGGAGGTCAAGACATTTGTATCCACGATTATTAGGGGGTAGCCAATAAAGACACAAGGCATGGAGCGGTGAGTAAGTTTATGAATTGTGGTGTGAGGAATTAGAGGGTAACAAAGGCAGCCAAACACACGAAGGTGTGCATAAGAAGGTTGTCTGAGATATAAGCGACGAGTAGGTGATTGGTAGTTATGAAGTTTGCTAGGTAAAATATTGAGAAGGTAAGTGGCTACTTCTAATGCGTGATGCCAGTAGGTGTTAGGTAAAGAGGATTGAGCCAAGAGTGTGCGAATCATGTTATTAATAGTTCGGATTTTCCTTTCGGCTTTACCATTTTGAGTAGAAGTATGCGGGCAAGAAAAACGAAAATGCATGCCGTGTTGTTTGCAAAAATGTTGAAAATTTGAGTTGGCATATTCTTTTCCGTTATCACATTGAAACTGCTTAATGGTACGGTTAAATTGGGTGGAAATATATTTGGAAATAAACACTTGAGATTTATTGCTTAGAGGGTATGTCCAAAGAAAGTTTGTAAAATCATCCAGAAACAACATATAATATCGATGACCACCATTACTTAACACCGGGGATGTCCATAAATCACTGTGAATAATATCAAAAGGCAATAATGTAGAATTCAAGGATTCAACAAAAGGAAGTCTAATATGTTTTCCAAACACACATGGTTGACAAAAGGTGGGTTTTGATGTACGACAAGTAATAAAATTAGACTGTCTAAGAGAAAGCAATAAATTTGAGCCTGGATGACCCAATCGTTGATGCCAAATGTCTTGAGAAACTGCAGCAAAGGTGGAATGAGTGAAGGGCTTGGAGACTTGTTTAGGATCAAGAGTGTAGAGTTCCCCGGAGCTATCGCAACGGAGGATAGGGGTCCGGGTCTTGAGGTCCTTCACAAGAAAACCATATGGGTCAAATTCAATAGAAACTCGATTATCAGTAGTAAAACGACGTACAGAAAGGAGGTTTTTGATTAAAGATGGAGCATAGAGGACTTGGTTGAGTTTAAATGGTGGGATGGGAGGGGGTAAAGTTTGATTGCCATGTCCAAGAACATGAATGGTATTACCGTTTCCCACAATAATATTATGAGATCTGCCATTATAAAAAAAAGACGAGAAGTTACCTGGGTAGGGAGTCATGTGTCCTGTAGCTCCTGTATCCATAGTCCAATTTTGGTCAGGTGGATTAAGGGACATAGTAGAAAGGGCCTGATCAAGATTTGTTGGAGCGTAACTGGCAGCATAAGATTGAGGCGGTCGTGGACCAAGAATGCCTGGGCCTGAAGTATGGTTTGTTTGGGGAATGTTGGAACGCGGGGTGGTAGGGTAGGGGCAAGGAGGCACATTGTTCCATTGGGCCCATGGAGAGAGCGAAGGGTGTGCTGATGATTCAGCCCATGGGGAAGGTTGGGCGGACCAGGGTTGGTAACCATAATGAGGGTAGTACTGGTGGGAGGTGCCTCGTCCACGGTAGGACCCACGCCCCCTTCCACGCCCCCGACCACACGGCCACGACCTCGCTCACTATATTCATTACGAGTATCCTGACGAGGGGAAGAAGTAACAGTAGGATCAGTAGTAGCTGCAAGGGCAGTACCAGAAATTTGGGCAGCATGTCGTGCTTGGTTTGATTTTCGTTTCTCGGCTATACATAATCTTGAGCGTGTCACATAAAAATTGGGTAAAGGTTTGGTTTGTTGGATGTTATCGGTTGTACCTTCATACTGTTCAGGAAGACCAGTGAGAATTTGTAACACGAGTTGTTCTTCAGTGATTGGGGACCCAACATTATTGAGTTGATCAAAGATAACTTTCATGGCCTGGCAGTAGGCGGACATGGAGCTAAATTGATCAAAGCGAGTATTGGCAAAGTTGTTGTTAAGGTCAATGGTCCTGGTTGCACGGTTATCCTGAAACAGATTAGCGAGGGCGGTCCATGCGGCATGAGTTGTGGTGTCAGGTTTAAGGATAGTATGGAGAAGATCCGTAGAGATAGTGCCATATATCCACTGGAGAACAATAGAATCAATACGTTCCCATGATTCAGTTGGTGTATGTTCTCTTCCTTTGTCTTTGTCTTTGTCTGGAGTAGATGTAGAATCGGTTTCTTTGGGTTGGAGATGATGGAAAACCTGAAAAGCTTTACAGTGTATTTTGAAGAGTTCTGACCAGGTTGTATAATGGCCAGTTTCGATATCAAGAGTGATAGGGATGAATGTTTTGATGTTTGAAACGGTGACTGCGGGGTGGATAGGGGATGCCATGATGAACTCTGATTAAGAGATTCAGAGAAAGTGAAGAAAAAAAATTGGGAGATTTGCTGAGAGATAGAGGGGCTAGGGTTTAGGATCGGGTATTCTCTGATACCATGATAGAGTTCATAAACCGATGTCTTTTCTCATTCATATCATCTGTATTTATAGTTACAAAGGATCTCCTACTTTATAGTAGAGATATACATGCCATATCAATATTCCTATATTTTAGTAATCTAGAATTATCTATTAATATGAAAAGAGAAGGTTAAAAGCTACGATATATTACTCAATGAAAATGAAAATGGTACATCATAAAAGGAAACAACTATCCTATTTATAATAAAACAAATACATTATAGTTAAGCAGAGTAAAAGTCAGTCATGATCTCCTGATCTTTAGGAAATGCACCACATTTCTTTCATAATACTCGGTCAAACTATAACCAAGTCTTCCACATCTCACGTACACAACATGTGGGTAATTAACACATTTATCCTTGATTTGGATTAGAACCAGCTAACCCATGAACCCATGACATATGACTAAGTACATGCTAACGCATAACTCGTGAACGAACCCGATTAATTCCAACATTTCACCCCCTTAATCGGTTTGTTCACACCTGCAGCATTGAATCACCATCTTGACCTTTAACGAACACCCGACCTTCACCTTGGTCACGTCCAAGTCATCTCGGTTCAACCCGAATAAAAACCACCACACTAGTAACATATCACATGGCATCACGTTGGAAACGTTCACTAACAATCTTGACTTATCACGGATCAACGACCTCTTCCTCGGTCACATCCAAAGCCACACGATTTGAACTCCAACACCATAATGTTACACCATGTAGTTCTCTAATCTCTTTTCTGATCATCTTTGTTCAAGAGGCCACTCCACCGACAAGAAAACAAAGCAACCTGCTTATAACGTCTTCCTTCAACTTGCCAAACAAACCAAATCCAAAGCCACCTGCTTTGACGGATCTTCTACGCTCGTTTTTCACGCACATACGCCGGTCTCCTCTTATCACGAACAACACAATCAATGTACTCACAGTATCTTCTATCAAAAACAACCACTCGCAAACAAGCAACTGATGTTTTTCACGCGAGAAACTGCTGTCCCAAACAGCCATATACCCTCTTGTTCGATCAAGACTAACAGCCACGAGACACACCAGTGTTTACCCGTCACCCCCGTCATCCTAACCGGTACTCCACCCGCTACAATGACTGACAAGAACCACCCTCACGGTCTCCGTTTACTGCTGTAAAACAGTCGCGAAACAGCCACAAAACACCACAAAAACAGCCCTGAAACAGCTTATAATATATTCATCACAGTCACCCCGTTGTCTTGAACGGTACACCCCATTTCTCCCCCGACAACACACAACCAGAACAACATGCTATCTCCATCTACCGCTACTGATTGTGTGTTCTAACTGTGATCAAAACATCACAGCCTCTGTCGAACCCAAAACCCGGTTCTCTCTTTGCTGCTCCATTTGCCCGGCAGCCTAGGCGACCCTTTCAAGAAACCGACTCTCAAAACGCCCTCTTTCTAAGCCTCGCTCTGATACCAAATGAAGGATATCACAGGCCCTCAACACTCACTATAACACTCAAAATATGAGTGAGTGAATATGAAGAAAAGAAGTTATACGTACATATGAAAAGAGAAGGTTAAAAGCTACGATATATTACTCAATGAAAATGAAAATGGTACATCATAAAAGGAAACAACTATCCTATTTATAATAAAACAAATACATTATAGTTAAGCAGAGTAAAAGTCAGTCATGATCTCCTGATCTTTAGGAAATGCACCACGTTTCTTTCATAATACTCGGTCAAACTATAACCAAGTCTTCCACATCTCACGTACACAACATGTGGGTAATTAACACATTTATCCTTGATTTGGATTAGAACCAGCTAACCCATGAACCCATGACATATGACTAAGTACATGCTAACGCATAACTCGTGAACGAACCCGATTAATTCCAACATTTCACCCCCTTAATCGGTTTGTTCACACCTGCAGCATTGAATCACCATCTTGTTGAACCATCTTGACCTTTAACGAACACCCGACCTTCACCTTGGTCACGTCCAAGTCATCTCGGTTCAACCCGAATAAAAACCACCACACTAGTAACATATCACATGGCATCACGTTGGAAACGTTCACTAACAATCTTGACTTATCACGGATCAACGACCTCTTCCTCGGTCACATCCAAAGCCACACGATTTGAACTCCAACACCATAATGTTACACCATGTAGTTCTCTAATCTCTTTTCTGATCATCTTTGTTCAAGAGGCTCCACCGACAAGAAAAACAAAGCCACCTGCTTATAACGTCTTCCTTCAACTTGCCAAAACGAACCAAATCCAAAGCCACCTGCTTTGACGGATCTTCTACGCTCGTTTTTCACGCACATACGCCGGTCTCCTCTTATCACGAACAACACGATCAAGATACTCAATATCTTCTATCAAAAACAGCCACTCGCAAACAAGCAACTGATGTTTTTCACGCGAGAAACTGCTGTCCCAAACAGCCATTTACCCTCTTGTTCGATCAAGACTAACAGCCACGAGACACACCAGTGTTTACCCGTCACCCCCGTCATCCTAACCGGTACTGCACCCGCTACAATGACTGACAAGAACCACCCTCACGGTCTCCGTTTACTGCTGTAAAACAGTCGCGAAACAGCCACAAAACACCACAAAAACAGCCCTGAAACAGCTTATAATATATTCATCACAGTCACCCCGTTGTCTTGAACGGTACACCCCATTTCTCCCCTGACAATACACGACCAGAACAACATGCTATCTCCATCTACCGCTGCTGTTTGTGTGTTCTAACTGTGATCAAAACATCACAGCCTCTGTCGAACCCAAAACCCGGTTCTCTCTTTGCTGCTCCATTTGCCCGGCAGCCTAGGCGACCCTTTCAAGAAACCGACTCTCAAAACGCCCTCTTTCTAAGCCTCGCTCTGATACCAAATGAAGGATATCACAGGCCCTCAACACTCACTATAACACTCAAAATATGAGTGAGTGAATATGAAGAAAAGAAGTTATACGTACATATGAAAAGAGAAGGTTAAAAGCTACGATATATTACTCAATGAAAATGAAAATGGTACATCATAAAAGGAAACAACTATCCTATTTATAATAAAACAAATACATTATAGTTAAGCAGAGTAAAAGTCAGTCATGATCTCCTGATCTTTAGGAAATGCACCACGTTTCTTTCATAATACTCGGTCAAACTATAACCAAGTCTTCCACATCTCACGTACACAACATGTGGGTAATTAACACATTTATCCTTGATTTGGATTAGAACCAGCTAACCCATGAACCCATGACATATGACTAAGTACATGCTAACGCATAACTCGTGAACGAACCCGATTAATTCCAACATTTCACCCCCTTAATCGGTTGATATCTTTAACCAAAAGCATAACTTGATGTCTTGATGTTTATAATGCTTATATCCATAAGTGCATTTATGCTTTGAAACTTGTAAATGCTGGTGAAAATAAGGGTCATTGTTTTGTATAAACTGTATTTTTTTTTATTATTGTTACCTTTTTAATGATAATTTATTCTACTCCTAAACTATACAAATGCTTAAGACGCAATCTAGGAATTATGAAAAAACCTCCAAAATAATCCACCTTCACAAATGTGAAGGGTGAAACTCGAACCCATGCGGATCCTCTTAAGGTCAAAGACCTTACTAATACGCTACCAATCCCATTGATTTGTATAAACTGTATTTATTTAACGAGATAGATACCGTGGTATAGCCATGAATTTACGTATAAGGAGGCCAAACAAGAATTAATACTCTGTGGGTGAGTCAATTAACATTAGACTAAACTAATACATAAAGTTAGTATTATAAATATCGAGTTTACATATATTGTAGGGAAGCGTGGTCAACCTTCGACTCCATGTGCCTTTACCAATGGATAAATATATAGTTGACGTTCAGACAATAAAGATACAATTGCAAAAGCAATACTAATTTAGATTGAACTACTGATTGATATGTGTTCATTCGTACACTGGAAAAATCATGATAACGAATCAGATGTTGTTTTTTGTTGAACAAAAACATGTTACCAAATAAAGTGGTCCGCCTCACCTCAGCAATCAGTTATCACTTTGAGGCCTTATTTATGAACAATGTCGACCAATTAAAAAAAGAATGTACTTTCTCAGTTATTGGTTCTGTTATCAAAATTAAATGCAAAAAGATACACTAATGATTATGATGTGTACATGTATTAACGTGTTCATATAAGTCGATAAAGTCATCGTCAATGATGTTACAACAGTTTTTAAATTAGTTATTATATCATGACTTGCCATTGATAGTGATCGTCACTATATATTGGGAAATGTTCTCTAAACTGCTAATGTTAGCATATATTTTGGTGCCGGTTTTGTTTGGTGTTGCTCTGTAACCATAATATCTCTACTTCTCTATTCTATAAATATTTTAGGCTCTCTCATTTTACAATAGTTACAAGAAAAGTTATATTTGAAATGACTCAATTGTCTTTAATAAACCCCTTTTAATAAAAAAATTTTCTGAAACGACTGAATTATATAAAATTAAAATTTCGGCAAGACGCCGAAAACTATAAAGACTACATCAAATGACTCGGGCTAACTTGCCACAAAATCCAGGAAAAAGAAAAGCAATTACTATATATAAATTACTCAATTTGCCCTTAATGAACTAATTTACATCATAAACTCTTATTTTATTAATTTACACTCTAAGCCTTATCTTCTAAAATATTTCATACATACACCACTCAACACTGTGCCACCACCACCAATAGTCGCCGCCATCAACACCCGTCGCCATCACCACCACCGTCGTATTGCGCGGGTATCATGCTAGTATTGTTCAATGTCATCAATCTTTTTTAATTTTATTTTTCTTCCTCGCACACATTAATTATAATAGAATAATAATATTTTTGATTACGGTGCAACAACTTATGAGATAAGTGATAAAAGTAAGTTAGTAACTATGATATATCCCGAAAATCACAACAATTCATGATGTTGTTGGCCCTCAACTTTCTGGATACTAACAAATTACTATACAAAATAGAAAACTACAGTAAGAGTAAAATAGGAAAACTTTACTAAACCTTTTTTTAAAAGGACAAATTATTTTATTTTTAAACTACTTCAATAATAATGCACTTTTTCACGTCAACGACTAATTAGACTTTACCGAACTACTTTGCTCATTCCAAATTATAAAGTTTACATGGAAAGATTGATACTAAATTTGGCGAGGTTACAAAACATGAAAAGATTCGAAAGCTTCCAAAAAGTCAAAATCGGTTCTAAAAACGTACGCGCAATCATATTTGAAATTTACATAAATTATGAATAAATAAATAATATTTTTTTTATATCCGTCAGCCATTTATATTTAAAAAAAAAAAACAAATATTTTTAAAATAATAAATCCCAAAATTATTTTCTGCTACAAAAATTCAACTTCCCCCTTCTCCTTCCACCTTCAATCAATTCTTAAAATCATCAATTAATTCAAACAAAAAGTAAAAATATTCTATATTTCTTGTAATCTTTTTCTGCTATTTCACAAATTACATTATTTTTCCCCCTAAAATTTTTTATTTAACTCCCATAATCAATCCTTAATCCAGTTTTATGGGGTTTTGATCCTTAATCCCATTACCCCTTTTCATGGTTTTCAAGATTTCAAGATTTAATCTTTATAAAAAAATATTCATACCCTTTTTCAATTCAGCATTTTTCTTAACTTTGACCAACTGTTTTTTTATAAAAAAATTATATTTTCACTAAAATGTATACCCTTATAAAATCTTGATATTTTTTTTTAATAAATTTGTGAATTTATTTTTTATATATAATTTTGATATGAAATTATTAGTACGTGTAATTGAAGCCAAAAACTTGCCTATAATTGATCAAAATAATGGATCAATTGATTCATATGTTAAATTAAAAGTTGGAAATCAAAGATATAAAACAAAAGTTGTTAAAAAATGTTTGAATCCATCTTGGTGTGAAGAATTTAGTTTTAGAATTGAAGATTTAAATAAACAACTTATTGTTAGTTTATTAAATGAAGACAAGTTTTTTAATGATGATCTTATTGGTAGTGTTAAAATCCCTATTTCGACAGTTTTCGATACTGTTGATAAATCTTTAGGTACTTCTTGGTATTCCTTGCAGCCGAAAAAGAAATCAAAGATTAAAGATTGTGGTTAGTTTTCAAAATCTTCACTTTTTTCCATTTTTAGATATTGTATATATGATCATTTGTATTCTTAAAAATTGTTGCTTTTTTGCTTTTACGTATTGTTTAAATGATCGGTTTTTGTATATATTGTTCATTTTACATCTTGCGGGTTGCGTACTTTCTCATTGTTAAAATGACAATGTGCTTTGAGGGCGGTTGGAATTGCTTATTTTGAACTTTTTTGATTATTGAGGTTGACATAAACAGTTTTGGATAATCGGTTATTTCAAACTGCTTATATGATTATATGAGGTTTAAATAGTCTTTTCTTGATATGATAATGTGCTTATACTACTAGGTGAAGTTTTTCTGACAATAAGTTTTGCGCAAAATAACCCTCAATCGGATATACAATCTCATGTTGAGAATGGGTCAATGTCGCCAGCGAGATCCTCGACTAGTTCAAGAATGTCGTCTCCGATGAGGTCAGAGGAACTTCTAGCTCCAATAAAGGAGGAAAAAACAAGTAAAGAAAAAATTTCAAGTCTACTTTCACATATATTTAATAGAAGTAATGAGTTAGTACCGCCTGCTGCAAGTAATAAAATCACCGAGATACCAGAGGCAACTGAAACCGATGATTCAGAGGTATCTGAGGACAAAAGCGAAGAACAGCAGCCGTCGTCATCTTCAAGTTTTAAAGAACTTTTGAGAAAATTGGAGGAGAAAGATGAAGGTGGTGAGATGCCTGCAAATTTGCCTGGAGGAATAATGTTGGATCAGATTTATACAGTTTCAACATCTGAGTTGAACTCATTCATCTTTTCATCTGATTCAAATTATCTGAATCTGTTAGCAGAGGTTCAGAAAAATTCAGAGTTGCAAGTGGGACCATGGAAATTCGACACTGAAAGTGGGAGTTTAAAAAGAGTGTTTACATATGTTAAAGCACCATCTAGGCTAATTAAGGCTTTAAAAGCAATTGAAGAGCAAACATATCTAAAAGCTGATGGGAAATCGTTTGCAGTTTTATCAAGTGTAAACACGCCAGATGCTCCATATGCAAGTAATTACAGGGTTGAAATTCAAACCTCCATATCACCTGGTCCTGAGTTACCAACAGGAGAAGAATCTTCCCATATGGTGGTCTCGTGGCGAATGAATTTTTTGCATAATACAATGATGAAGGGTATGATAGAAGGTGGGGCCCGCCAAGGTGTGAGGGATAGTTTTGAGCAAGTAGCAGGTTTGTTAGCTGAAAAGTTTAAGGTGGTTGATCTTAAAGATATTGGTTCAGAAAAAGATCAGGTGTTGGCTTCTTTACAAGTGGAAAAACAGTCAGATTGGAAGCTCGCGGTTCAGTATTTTGCTAATTTCACTGTGATTTCTACCTTTTTTATGGGATTGTATGTGATAGTGCACCTTTTTCTGGCCATGCCTAGCACTGTTCAGGGGCTTGAATTTGGTGGGCTGGATTTGCCAGATTCGATTGGAGAAGTTGTTGTGTGTGGGGTGTTGGTTCTTCAAGGGGAAAGGGTTTTGAATCTGATATCACGGTTTATGCAAGCCCGGGGGCAGAAAGGTATGGAACGTTCATTAATAGTTTATAAGGTAACCGTTTTATGTGTTTGATGACTTATAACTTTGCATCTTATAGGTGGTGGTGATCATGGAATAAAAGCAACGGGAGATGGATGGTTGCTAACTGTTGCATTGGTTGAGGGAAGCAATTTACCAACCATTGATTCCACTGGGCTATCTGATCCATATGTGGTTTTTACCTGCAACGGAAAAACGAGAACAAGCTCAATTAAGTTCCAAAAATCTGATCCTCGATGGAATGGTGAGTTTTATCTGTTCTTATATTTTTGGTTGTTTAAAATGTGTATAAGTGAATGTGTTGGTAAATGGTGATGAATTACAGAAATCTTTGAATTTGATGCTATGGATGACCCGCCATCTACATTGGATGTCGAAGTGTATAATTTTGATGGACCGTTTGATGAAGCTGTATGTTTGGGAAGTACGCAAATTAATTTTGTAAAAAGTAATATAACTGATTTAGGTGATGTGTGGATTCCACTACAAGGGAAGTTAGCACAAGCGTGTCAATCTAAATTGCATTTAAGGATATTTCTGAATAATACAAGAGGTAGCAATATTGTTAAAGAATATTTGACCAAAATGGAAAAGGAGGTGGGAAAGAAGGTAATATTCATTAAGATCCCAGTTTGTGACCTCTTACTTATAGTTCCACTTGTTAACTATTGTAATCGACTTTTTTCTATGTAGATAAAACTACGTTCTCCCCAAACAAATTCAGCATTTCAGAAGCTCTTTAAGCTTCCACCAGAGGAATTTCTAATTAATGACTTCACTTGTCATTTGAAGCGCAAAATGCCCCTCCAGGTACATTCGCTATTCTAGTGAATGTCTTTGTTTTCTTTAGTCTTTAACTAATATGGAAACTAAATCAGTACTTGTAGTCAAATTGGTAAAAGTTAAAACAAAATTAGCTAAAATGGTAAAAACCCAGATGGGCAGAGCAGTCAAACGCATAAAGTATAGTCCAACCTGGTAAAGCATTATATTCAGAAACCTAGACAATGAATATAATTTCTGTAGTCATATTTGACATACTTATCGCTTATGAAGGTTAAAAAATTAGGGCAAAAAGTGTTTTGGATCAACCCAACTTGTTTTAACCTATGCAAAAAATTCCCATATGGACCAAGACCCACTGTGACTCGTAACCCAACCTTCACATTTTGCCATTAATCTGGCATACTCTGTTTTGGTTGATTCTAAAGTTATGTTCGTTCGCAGGGTCGTTTGTTTCTGTCAGCAAGAATAATAGGGTTTCATGGAGATTTATTTGGACACAAGACAAATTTCTTTTTTTTGTGGGAGGATATAGAAGATATTCAAGTGGTTCCTCCTACCTTGTCATCAATGGGCAGTCCAATTGTGGTCATAACATTACATCCGGGCAAAGGTTTGGATGCAAAGCACGGGGCAAAGACTCAAGATGCAGAAGGCAGGCTCAAGTTTCTTTTTCAGTCATTTGTGTCTTTCAGCGTTGCACACAGGTAACTTCAGGATGACTTTTCTTTTCTATTCATCTTTAAAACTCCCTTCACTTTCTTTTCCAGCATTTGAAAATATTGTTAAATAGCTGGGAATGGCACATGATAACTCGTTTAAATCATCACAATCTCACCAAAGTGCCAAAAGTTACCAACTAAAGTGTCATCATAATCCGAGAATCACCATTGTATTCATAGTTGCTATTTACTTTAATTTGTTCTAATAGGGTTGGTGATTATACAAATGAATTAGTCCATTTGATTTTATGACTCTGTAGCCATTTCAGTGGCATTAACTCAGTGGACTGTACGAGCCTATAGCTCATCTGTGTCAGGCCGTGCACCATATGCTGCTGGTTACAAGAAGTGTCATTATATGAGAAATCTCACACTAAACAAAATTTGATTATGCGTGCACACTAGAGGTAGGTGCTATAAGGAAATTTCTTATGTAATTTTGAAGAGCTACTCCTTGATTAGATCAAAGGGCTGATAGGTAGATCCGTAGATACCTTACATGTTGACTATGCAAATCCTAGATTCCTAGAACAATTCTGTAATCAGTATCTATCTTTGTTATAAGTTCCAATTCTTGAAACAATATTTATGAAACCAGATACCCTAGATGGAACTATGGAAGTGCAGTTAAAGTGTTAAACTGGATTGTGTGTGAAAAATATAGCTTTTTATATGTCTGGGGCGTGCATAACTGTGTTAACGTTTTGTGGATTTCATTTGTGCTATCATAATGAATCTGTCTAGTGGCAGCTAAAAATCTTAGGTGGTCGCTTTACAAGATGAATACTGTTTGCTGAATACATGAAAGTGCTGTCATGTAATATTCCAACTCTATAAAAAGGGTTCCTATTGCACTTGTGTTTTGCTTTGGGAGTTTGGGATGTAAGTTCTGTGACTAGTGAGTAGTGGCCTTCCTGTTTAGTTGCATGGGGAGGGTCATACTGAAACTTCAAAGAGAGTGATAAATAACTAAAACTGTGTAATGTTCAAAACCAGGACAATCATGGCTCTGTGGAGGGCTAGATCTTTAAGTCCTGAACAGAAAGCAGAAATAGCTGAAGAAGAATCAGATGACAAAAGCTTACAGATGCTTGAAGAAGAATCATCATCCATCGTAAGTGATGACGACAATGAAAACAGAACTCTCCAGAGTGAAGAAAGTGGAGCCTTCTTAGGCCTTGGGGATGTCACCATGTCTGTTGTTTACTCCTCTGTTCTTTCAGTTCCTGTGAGTCTCAACACTCATAAATATATATTACTGCTAATGTTTTACATGCATATATTAGCGAAATATATCGCTTGCTGATGTGGATTAATTTTTTATTTCAGTCAAATTTTGTGATGGAGCTGTTCAGTGGAAGCGAGCTGGAGCGAAGAGCAATGGATAGGGCTCATTGTGTCAATTATTCAACAAGCCCATGGGAGTTGGAAAAGGCAGATGTATATCAGAGACAAACTTATTACAAGTTTGACGTGAGTGTATCTCGCTATGGAGGAGAGGTCACTACAAGTCAACAAAAATCCCGTCTTCCTGATCGAAGTGGTTGGCTCGTAGAAGAAGTAACAACGCTGCATGGTGTCCCCCTTGGCGACTATTTCACTGTATGCATGTTTTTTACATTTAATATGGATCTGAATATGGTATGTTTCTGATCAAAATATGACTGTTCTGACATAATTATTGCAGCTTCATACAAAGTACCAAATAGAAGACCAAGGGTTGAGATCCATAGTGTGTAAAATTGTAGTGCATTTTGGAATTGCATGGTTGAAAAGCACCAAACACAAGAAAAAGATCACGAAAAACATACATGCAAATCTGCAAGACCGTATGACAATCATGTTTAGTACAATCGAGAAAGAATATGTAGCAGGAAAACAACAGATACAAACCTAAAATAGAAAGAGGCTACGACATCTACCAAGAAGCATTTTCGACTACACCAGAGACTTGAATTGACTCTCGGGTAATGCAACAGGTGACCCAAGAAATCAAGTGGCGGGATGAAAGTATCATTTTGTAAGTGAATTTTCTAGCATATCTTGGCTTTTTTACCTAGGATATAGCCTTCTTTGTACAGTCATTTATGGTAATAACGCTCTTTGAAAGCTATAGATAGTTGTGTACAAGTGTAGGAAGTAGCCTAGACTCGAATCATTCACATGTATGGATTATAGACATTTTTCACATTTATATACTACAACAGCAACAGATAGTTACTTCAGATATAAACACGAAGGTGCATCTTGTTGCGCCGTCAACAACTGCCACTTTTTAATGGGGATCTTAGCTTCTAGCTGGTGTTGACAGTCTGCGGGACATCCATTCACTATTGACACTCAATGTCTCAATTTAATGTTGTCTTCAGTCCATTTTTGTTATACATCACTTCATTCTATTATGTTCCTTTCTACCCATTATATTGGTTATTTATTTGTCTGTGTGAACTTCATTTTTAGCTTTAATTTGTGAACTTTCTTGTGAATCTCATTCAATTGGCATTTTGGCACTGCCGCAGCTAATGCCCGTGTCCCACCTGTGATGTGGGTTTACCCAATATGGACTCGGATTCGATCCTCGGTCCTACCATGTTGCAGTATTGTGGTTAGGGGACTTTATAGACGTCCGTCTTTTACGAGTGGGATTGGTGGGTTCAAAAATGGTATTGGGGATCAAGGAGTTTCCAGTATATCCTTTTTACTTGCGTTTATAAAAAAGTTGTACAATGCCGGAAACAATCATACAAAATGTATATTGTAAAAACAATGATTGTACTATAAAATATGCACTTTTTACACCAACTTGGTGTAAAAGGTCACCAACTATAAGTTTCACCATGTGAAACATTTATTTTGTTTTAGGATAATCATGTATGGCATATAATTATAGTCTTAAGCATCGCTTGAAATTGCAACCAGCAAAACAACATCGAAAAAGGCTGCATAACTATAACTTAAACAAACAGATAGATAAAACCCTCTAGGAATAATAAAGTTATAGTTATGGAGGTCATGCTTCTTTGGCTGTCATAGTCCAGATTAATTGATGTAAGCTATTATTTGTAATTGTTTGGCGCCTTGCCTAAGTATTAATAAAATTCTGCTATACTATTATAACATAACATGGGCAATAAATTGACCACCATGACCTAATGTTCTTTCAAGAAATCTCATATTCGAAAATCCTAAGGGCTGTCAGGAAAAGGGATCGGAAGGACTCATATTTCATGGTATACATCGGTTAAGTAGCATACTTCTTGAGTTAAAACTCATCCTTCCCTGGTAACTGAACAGGAAAAAGATCATCCAATCAACGGTTTGTGCAGTAAATTATACTAGTATCTCCAAGATACTAAAATTAATAATAACATTAATGTTAGCTACAAAATTGTCCCATTTCTAAAAACTAAATATAGTTAACATAAGACATTTAAAAATCAAAGATAATAGTAATGTCTTTAAAGGAGACCAAAACTTGACGGTTAGTAAATAGAATCGTTCACCCTTGCATACATAATACAATAATAACACTTCACCGTTGCAGCATAAATCAAAACCAAAGATGCAACACCATCTGATCCAACAAGTCTTCACCATACTTTCCATACCAAAGCACATTAGGACCACATTCAGTGCCTCCTTTGCTTTGCACGTTTCAATGAGCTTTTACCTTTGAACTTCCATTTATCAACCCCGCCTGGCTGGTTTTTCTGTTCAATCTCTTGAACCTTGCGCTTCCTGTAAAATGAAACAACATTTATAACATGCTATATTTTTCTTTTCCTCAACCCTTTATATTTATATATATATATTATATATATATATATATAATATATATATATATTATATATATATATATAATATATATATATATCAAACAAAAACCTCACCTGTAAACCTTGAGTGACTGATCAGATAGTAATTCATCAGCAAGAGTTGCCTTCCTTTCTCTCTTTGTAAGTCTACTAGTAAAATATTCTGATACTGGCTCCACAACCGTCCCAACCTGACAATTTCAAATATAAGTCCTAATCTGCCATGAGATCAGTATTTTGCTAATGATCGACCGAAAGACCAAGACCTACCTGGAAATATTTTGGAAATGAGTTTGATTTGGAGTCACCCTTCTTGTAGTGCCTCTTTGGATCAATCACATTTCGTAGCTATAAACAAAAACAATGTTATAAACTGAGATCATTTAGGATGAAAGAAACAATGTAGCTGCCATTATAGAGTATTAAAAACGTAAAACAAACATATATCTATTTGTCACAAAGAAATCAATGATATAGCTGGAAAAGAATGCAAATGCCATTGTTTATTCACTAAGGGTATGTTTGGCAAAAGTAGTTGTAGTTGGATGGAGCTGTAACAGGGGGATGAGGTTAGAGCTGTAATCAGGGGATGAAGTTGAAGCTGGGGCTGTTTTAAAAAATGTATTTTTAATAGCTTTCGTTTTAGGAGCTTTTAGTGGCTGGGTTTTTTTTAAAAGCTACATCCAATCAAAGCTTTTTGTTTAGCAGAAACTTTCTTTTATAACCATGCGCTTGAAGCTCCCAAAAGCATTGCCAAATACACCGCTAGAAAGTTAGAATGAGCGGCCAAATGTCAAAAGAGTTATGGTTTTTGGTCAAACAACAGAAAATGCAAACTCGCAAGTCCTTGAACTAAACTAATATATATTTTGCAAGTTATGACTGAAATTATGGAAATATTTTTTAGCTGAATTAAAATTGATAAGAACCAAAAGAAGTGACAACACCTTTAGTAGTGTGAGATCCTTCTTTAACTCAGGTGTGAGTGTAGGAGCAGGCATATCAAACCTACACACATTTCAAACGTGTTCAAGTGAACTTCAGAAATTTAGATATAAGATCGTGTATGAAGTACACCACTTAGAATGTGAGCATACCAATTCTTTCCCTTTGTATCTTTGACTTGCTTCTTCAGTAACTTGTTCAACTTTTTGGGGTCATTAGGTGGAACAAACAGCCCATCAATGAGCTCTGAGTTGGGCTTATATAAAGTTTGAGACTTGTCATTCGACACACTTTTTGTACCAGACGAAAAAGAGGGCAGTTGTGGTTCCCATGACAGACCGATAGATAGCTTTTCTCCAGGCATTCTATTCCCATTAGAAAAACCAAAACAATAAGCCACTGTTTTCAATATATAATGGAAAGAGACGATGTAGCACACATGCAAAGTGAAAGCGAAAAATCCGTAAATTATAGCTATTCTACTTTGCAGGAGCTAAATAAGCAACTGACATTACCAAGAGCGATAGATGAGCATTCATATAACTGGGCAGTCACTTTTATAGATGGCTATTAGAAACACGACATGTGTCCATTAATGTGTGTTAATAACTATAAACTATATTATATTGCATGCAAAATGGACTTACAATACAGAAGCAATCAAACAAGAAGAAAAGGTACTTACACAGTTCAACACTTCACCTGATCGACCTAGTCTATGGGCAGGAACGAAGATTTCTTATTCTGTGTATACAGTATCAAGTAGGACATAAATAGAACCCAAGCTACAAAGTATAGAAAGCAACACCCTAACTATATTGGGCCGGGCCACATAAAAACCCAAATTATAAGTATAATATGTGATATGTCCATACCCTGGGCGATGTTCATCCAACCTCCAACCAATGACAAATCCTCGGTATATGTATTTGTCAAGATTAACATCCATGAGTTGGCTTAGTAAAAAGTTCTAGGGGAGGATAACTCGCACAGTTAAAGAGATCCAAAGTTCAAATTCTATTAGGTGCAAACAATTTCAGGTAGTAACACGAGTCTCTGTAGGGAAAACTTTTGCTAGGCCAAGTTTATGTGGCGATGGGCTTGATCCATGTCGATTAGTAGTCTGGACTTGAAACCACTAATTAATAAAAAGTATTTGTCAAGAGCTTCAGGATCAACGCCATTGACAAGTTTCTATCCCTGTGAAATTCTACTCTAGGGCATACGTGCGAGCCAAAGTGTTGGGTACGGTCAAAATTATCTAACCCATCAGACACTAAAAATGAACATGATAGCCAACGATTCACACTATAATATCCGATAAAAATATCAATCAAGCGCACGCCTACTTGCATGTCACACTATAACAGATTTGTTCAGACACTCTAAAAACTTTTACCATAACATAACTCGACTTGGACTATAGCATAAAAATCCATATGGAAAAGACTATTGTGAAACGAGAATCGTAAAGTCCTGAACTTGATCTAAGTCTCCCCCCAGTAATGTTGTTTATGCTAATGTTAGGTTAGTTAAGTTCTTTTCTTTTTCTTTTCTTAATAAAAACTCAACCCGATTACCGCTCATTTCGCATACCACAACAAACTTGGACATACTAAAATCGGAATAATTATTCGTAACCGGAAAAGAAAAACTGGGCAGTGTCTAAACTTATAGAAAATAACATAACTTTGAGTAATTGATGTATCATATCATAATCAACATATTGCGTCATAAATTATTACATAGCGATAAACAACGAAAACTAACGAATAATGTTTGACAGTAAAATATGAAAATAATAATAAGAATAATAATCATATCAAACAAATGAAGGACAATAACATTTGAATTTTTAACAATAAAAAGGACACAAGCTAAAAAAGGAAAAGAATTACCTCGAGAAGACGGTGGTGGTTTATGACAGCTGTGACGGTGGAGGTTTCTGACTACTGTGGTGGCGGTGGTGGTGATTGGTGGTCGTTTGCCAAAAGTTGTGGTGGCCGGGGAGTGGGGACTGGTGTGGGTAGGTCTAAGTAGGTTTTCCAAATAAATCCAGGGTTTTGTTTTGTTTATCTTTTGACGATTGATTTTCTTTTCTAATACGGAAAGAGTATTCAATTTGAAGCAGGGTCGACTGCGTTTCGTTTCGGGTCGGTTTTTGTTAAACCAAACCTATATAATTTGGTGAAAATTAAAATCATTGCCTTTTTCTGTTTTAATTTCAATTTTAATCAGTTTTAACCAATTGTGTATTTGAGCTAAAAGTTTAAAGTTTAACCTTTGATTACACTACAATTTTAATAACAAACATATAAAGTTTTCATAAACATAATTAGTAGTTATTGAATAAGAAATGTTGAAATATGATGATATTATTATTTAAAAAAATTTATGTATCGAAGTTGTTTAGTATGATATACATGTCGAGTCCTAATGTTATTTATTAGATTTGTTGATAATGAACAGTATAAAAGAATGTTTTAAATCTTAAATTGTAAGCTGAGTCGGCTTATGCTTACTTAAGTTAGATCAGCTTAGATGTCTAAGCTCACCGGTATTCACATGTATGGTGTAATAAGCTTAGGAAGTGATTTTTCAAGATGCATTAATGTAGATTATAACATTTGATCCAAGTCGAAAATTAAAAACAAAGATAGAAGATAGAGTTGGTGTAGAAGTCAGTTTGAACTTACAATTAGCTAGGATGAACAACCTTGACATTTACGATCTTACAAATGTCCTAAGTTGCTTTATCTACTTCTGGTTATTCGAATCAACCTTGGGATTGGATAAACATAAAACATGATACCTAGCCGATCCTCAAACGTCGGTGGTTGTTTTTTATGTCAGCTGTCCTCTCTGTGATTGGCGATGAAAAAATTTGTTGCTAGTTATAGGGTACTAATAGTACAAAGGTCACTATCACATAATTCTCTTTATACAAAGGTCACAAGATCATTGCACATAGTAAAAATTGGACGAACACTTAATTGAGATGCCTATAAATATCTCACTTGATATTTCATTTGAAGTGTACATCTATAACATCATTTCTTTCACAACATGAGTAGTCAGCACAGGTTGTATTATAAATAAATCATTTTTATTTACTATAATAATAAAATTTTCAAGAAATGATAGTGTTGGTAATAAAATACATGGTTACCATTTTAATAATTAGTGTTTTTAAAATTGATTTATAATAAAGTTTTATGAAAATCATTGTTTTTGCAAATGTCATGGGCTCATAAGTATCTATAAAGATCGTGTCTTGTGTTATATTTTTATATATTTTTTTGTAAAGTTAGTTTCGATTCAGACGTGACGATTTGCTGGACCTCCAACCTCATCCTCATGGAAAATACCTTGAGATGAGAAACCCAAGACTCGAACCCGAGACCTTGGGAAAAACTCACCTCCGGACCCACATAGTGGATTTAGAAGATACCTCTGGCCAACCCATCTAAGTTATTTCAATTTAAATATTGTTATCTATAAAAATCATGTCTTGTGTTTAATTATACTTTAATTAAAATATTGTTTAATCGAATAGTCCGTATATTACCTTTTTACTAAGGTAAAAATAAAAACTAAAAATGAAACACACTTTCTAATTCCTTTTCACAGTGTGAGAATCAGAACAAAGATACATACACTCAGGCACTCAGCTCCTTAAACCCTCATTCTCCTTCCTTCTTTCTTCAATTTATTAGGTAATATTCCAATCCCTCATTTCTTTCCTTATTCTTTTATTTATATTTTTTAAGATTTCATTTCATATATATATATATATATATATATATATTAATTAACAATTAATAACAAAAACCCTAACATAAATCACTTTTAATAATTCACATTCTCTGTGTGTGCATGTATTAGTTTTTTGGTGTAACAGAAAACAATAAGAATGGCCGATAAAGGAGGAAAATCTGCTCTAAAATCTCCAGGTATCTCTAATTCAATTTTTTTTTTCTTTCAATTTTTCCATTTTTCTTTCATTTTTTTAGGGCTAAAATAACAATTATTTAATTTGTGAATTATTTATTATAGGGAAGGATAAAGGATCAAGGAGAGTTCAGTTTGATTCTGAAGGTATATATTTCATTAAATTAATAGAGTAAATATAATAAAAGTTAGTGGCTTTTATGTATTTGATTTTACATGTGGAAATTGTTAATGGTTTTTGTAGATATGTTTGATGAAAAATTCGAAACGAATGGAAACGGGAACAATGATTCCGCTTTCGCTAAAGGTATGACTGACTATCGACGTGTATATAGCTTATGTAAGCAGCAGTTTAGTGCCATTTTGCAAATATATTTATTTATGTTGTCGTCTGCATTTACGGATATTGTCATCTAGGTGATAAGGGCAAAGGGGGGAAGGGAGAAAAGGGAGGTGTCAGTTCAAAGAAAGAGCCTCCTGCGCTTGTGCTCAAGGTTGAAGAGGGTTAGTATGTTTCTTGCTTCTTTTCGAGTTTTCGTTAATGGTTTACACTAAATGAAGCTGCTATATATTACTATTTACTGTTCTAGTGCGGTTAACGTTAATTTGGTAATGCTTTGTGGCATCCCTGAAAAATAATGAGTGAGGTTTGTCTGTTGCTGAGCTATGCCGTTTGTTAATTTCTGATATGAGCATTTATTAAGCAGAGATTCCTGAAAATGCCGAGTGTTTGATGGACTGCGAAGCTGCACAAATCTTGCAAGGAATTCAAGACCATATGGTGCTACTGTCCAAGGATCCAACAATCAAAATCCCTAGGTGGGAAATTAAATTTAGATCATGTTTTTATTGTAAGTGGCATATTGTGTGGGTCGGACGGTTTGGGTAACAGGTCAGGTGGGGCTGACCCAAAACCCCTTTCGTCGAAAGCTTTTCTACATTTTTTGCGATAATTTAGTGTGCCAAATAGGATTGCAAAAGTGATTATATTTTCATAATAATCTAGTTCTGTATGTCAAATGATTTTACAAGGCTTTATGCATAAAAAACACTTTGGTGACTTTTGATCCATTTGACCTGCCAGATATAACATATAACCCAACTTTTCTCATATATAAGTTTATGTATCTTCAGTAGGAAAACATACAGCTTGCAAGCAATTGAAGCATGAACGATGCATAATACATTTCTTAACACATATCTCCTTTTCCAGTTCCTTTGACAGGGCATTGCAGTATGCCAGCAGGACCAATCCTTACACTGATCCTCATTCTGTTAGACAGATATTGGAGTATCCTTTCTATTTTATGAGCATTACGATGCTTTACTTTTCATTTTGCTTCCTGTTTCCTTTTCATCCTATTTTATTTATATGCTGTTAATTTTTTATTGCACTTAAATAATTGTTGGTGATCCTTTAACTCAAAACTAGATCTCTCAAGAACCTAGGTGTTTCTGATGGGGAGGTATCAATTTGAACCCCTAAAACTCGCATTTAGATATAAAATCTGTATCCTAAAGACAAATTCTATTGATTTCAGATGTGTGTCATTGCAAATACTGCAATTGAAACTTCTGGTGAAGCTTTTGGTCTCTTGCCATCATTGAAGGTATGATACTTTACCCCATTAATCCTAAGGAACTTTAGATATATCAAAAGAATGAGATAAGTTGGTAACCGACACCTTTGCTAGATATATTCATAAATAAAGAAGAATAGAATGCAAAATTGAATTTCTTAATCAGAAGCCAAATAAGCTGTGGCTAAAGGGAAACCTTCAATAATATAGATTAAGTTGTATGTTGTATTTACCATTAAAGGCTGCATTTTAATGTTTTTGTGGTATTCCAGGCTAAGAAAAGCAAGGTAAAGGAACCCTTGAAAAGTGCGTTGACTGAACTGAAGAAGGTTAAACATGCTACAGAGAGCACCAGAGACACCATAGTGCTTGATTGATTGAAGGAATATGTATTTCACTGGTAACCTCGTATTTTGTTGACTCTGATGTGTAGGAAAATGCTGATGATCGTTTTCTAGAATTTATTGTATAGGTGCAAAAACGCTGCTAGTTGCTCGATTTGTACTCTTTGGCTTCTGTTAACATGTTGTCTTCATTGTCTTACCCATTGCTTGTGAGATAACAATTGATGGTTTAGGTTCGGCCTCAGGTTCGGGCCTTGGGCTTGGGCTTAAGCTCTCTGAAAATCAGGCTGGGCAGTGACTGATCTAACCCAATTCCACTTGTGGTCTTTGGTACCTACTGGACTTTTAGAGTCTGCCACCTCATCCATAGGAATGTAAGCATAGTTACCATTTATTGGACCTGTCACAAACCCTGTGTATCCTGCCATAATCCCGTGGATAGCTGAATGGGCCAACAATGTACAGTACAAATTATCCGTAGCATTAGCTGTAACAGCCCGTATCATGTAAGTAGGATCTATATACTTAATCGTAAACAACTCACCCTTGTGATCTCTCTCCCACCACTTCTTGATCTCTGAATTTAACCATGCCCCGACATCTAAAAAAACCGGATTCCCTGATTCATCCTTCTCCTGTTTCTGCGAATCAGTCCTGGGAATGATATTTTGGCCTGCTCCTTCTGCCACGACGATAACTGCATGCCCATTTTCTTTCAAACGCTGGGTAAGGAACTCAAATAAGCCTCCTTTGCCTTCAAGGTAAAAGTCATTTTCAGGAATCAAACAGCAATCGACATCACAACTGCTTAGAGTTGCATCCAGGGTGATGTGACCAGAGCGACGACCCATGAGCTTGACCAGTCCTATTCCATTAGGTGCACTCTCGGCCTCAACATGGGCTGCACTTATGGCATGCTGGGCCATCTCAACAGCTGTCTGGAATCCAAATGATCGGTCAATAACTCCCACATCGTTGTCTACTGTTTTTGGAATCCCAACAACTGCAACGTTTAGTTTGCGTCGGTGAAGTTCATTAAATATTTTTACAGCGCCTCGTAGAGTGCCATCTCCTCCAATGATGTACACCTGTAGTGTAGGTTTACAAATGTTATGAAGCTAGAAGCCTAGAAACACATCTATGTCATCAGAGTATCCTAACCCATAACAAAAGTAATCAAGAAACATAAAGAGAATCTACCTGATTAAAACCGCGAGTTTCAATGGCATTGATGATCTTTTCAAGATCAAAACCGCCTCTGGATGATTCAAGTGCAGTACCCCCTCTCTTATGCCAATTGTGAACCAGTTTTGGATCAAGCCTAATTGGATCAGACGAATAAAACCCACGGTATCCTGCCTTGATCCCAAATATCTCCCGGACCCCATACAACTCCCATAACCCAACAACTAATTCACGGATCACAGTATTGAGTCCAGGACATAGACCTCCACAGGTGACAATGGCGGCATGCACTTGTTTGGGATCAAACAAGATTTCTTTGCGGGGTCCGGCACGATGGTAGGCCAAGTGAGGTGAATTTGTAGGAAAGTTACCGGAAAAGTCAAAGACAATCTGACGGAGGATGATGTCTGAGTGGGAAATGTAGAATCCATCGTCGTCTAGGTGGTGGTAGAAACTGTTGTTTTGTAAAGGGTTGGTGTATTTACGTAGGTTGGGGAGGTAGTCAGTGAGACGTGGGAGGCGTTTTATATTGACGTTGATCGGAGAGATTGTGAGGCTTTCAAGCTGATCCTGGACGGTGTCGGTGTTCATGGTTGATCATTAGTTCCACAGGCAGGAAGAGAGAAAAGCTTAATTTGGTATTGTGACAAAGGGAAAGGAAATGCATAATATCATCCTAACACTTGGTGAAGCCACAAAAGTTGGACTGTTCAATACATACCGAATAATCTCTACAATGAATATGCATGCATTCATATTTAACCATCCAATATATGGCATTTCTGTTTTGTTCAAAGTCAAATCATACTACCAAATACCAATGCTAAACGAACCCAGTGCTTATACATTATAATTATTATAATAATATAATCTATATTTTGATTTAATATTAAAATCTGAATCAATTAGTATTAGTAATGCATTATGCATACGGATTATGGTCCTTCTAATAAGAGTTATTCTAGAGGTTGTCGGCTTATGAAGTACTTTCAAAAGTCAATAAGCTCATGTTCACCGGCTTAATAATCTAAGTTTATAAACTCGAATTGATAAACTCATAAGCTAGAATAAATGATGCCCTTAGCATCTAAAGACATAGTTCAATACCTAACAATAGCAAAGACACCCTCGTATGTATGCCTAGGATTGAGCTAGGAATGCGGCGGGTTAGGTGCATTTTTTTCCGACACGCGGGTAATGTGTCACGTTAACCCTAAAGTTTCTAACTTGCGACATATCTTATCCTCCAATTCTACGCATTCATCCTTAGCGAATATCTTCAACTAGAGGCGCGTTCTAGTTCAGTGTGGCGCATCCTTGATAGTTTCATTACCCAACTTGATTGTTCAAATTCCCCAAAATTTCCTATGAAAAACATTTAGTTAAAAATAGATTTTCGGTTTTTGTATTCCATTTTTCCTTGTGTATCTAAAATACGTCAATTCAATCACAAATGTAATCAATAGATATTGAAATTATTACTACATTGCATCATAATCCAAATAGAAGATTCAAAGTACATACTCAACAAAATATTCGTACACATCATTTGAAAGCTGCAAGTTTTGAAAATCATTGAACTAACAAGTTAAAATCATTGAACCAACAAGTTAAAATCATTCAAACTAACAAGTTTTTAGTAAGTCTTGAGATTTAAGTCTATATTTAGGTAAGTACTTTATTGACGATGGTCAGTTTCATCTGTAAACATAAAAATATATAAATTAATATGACATAAGTAAGATTTAATTAAAAGGAATGAAGACTTATGATCAATTATTTTTAAAAATTTAATGACAATCAAGTTATAGATATTTGAATTTTAAAAATTGATGAGTCAAACGTTTGAAAAGTTATCTAACAAATAAAATATATGCTTTTATGTTCTAATAATATTAGTTATTTTTTAATAACGAGTTAATAGTTAGTATTTAGCAACCCTGATGGATTTCCCAAAGGTGTAATACCTTACCAATGGACCACTAACCCATTGACATTCTAATAATATTAGTAGTTAGGTATCTTAATCTTAATCTTATCTTAATCTTAATATATACTATAAGACAGTTGAACTAATAACTTATTAACCAATCAAATCGTTCAATTTCATCAAATTGACTCTCGCTTATGTCATCATTTAGATTAACTATAAATTAAAAATCCTAATAATTATTATCCAAATATATTATTATATTAGTATTTATATTAATTTGTAGAAAAAGTCTCATTAATTTACACTTTTTTGTTTTCCATCAATAATTTACACTTTTTAGCCCTGAATACTTAATTTATATTTATTTTTAGCCATAACTTGAGAGAATTTTTAAAATTTACAATCATTTAATTAATTAAAAAAATTTCAACATATGAAATATTGTCTACAAAAAATTATTTCAAAACCTAATGACTTATTAACAAATATTAGATTAGATTTTTATAAATTATAAATATTAATATTTGTTTAATATTTAATATAAACACAATTTAAACTCTAGATTGTAACACCCCGAGCTAGGGCTCGAAATATTACGGAAATTATATAGCACATGATGGAATTAATGTAGAACATAAACTATATGAAAATAAGGGATTCAGTGAATCCAAACAAGTTAAGTCAAGTACAAAATGCATAAGGAGCAAGTAGCCATCAAACGTTTACAAAACAAATTCAAAAGATGGCAAACGATCCTAAGCATAATGCAAAAATAGGCCAAATGAATCCTTGATCCATGTAAGTCCAAGCCCGGGTTCAAAAGCAAGCAATCAATCATGCATCACGTCCTTGGTTCATCTGATTACCTGAAAAGTGTACTAAACAAGTCAACACTAGGTTGGTGAGTTCGTAGTAATGGTTCACGAGGAACCACCGTCAATAATCACAATATGTGTAAGGTAAAGCAAGACACAACTTACAAGTAGCCTTTATGCGTCACAATATCAATCACAACAAGGTTACACGTAATAATGTAAATGCGTGTAATAAATGAACGAATACAAGTGATGTCAATATCAAGCATATGCCGTGTATGTCTCTCAATCACCATCAATGCAACGATACTCACGATGTCGTCGACCCGACCAACGTGGCATCTCAAAAACATCAAGCATAGATATCTATATGCTTGGGGTCATCATCAAGTATGGCCAATACTTGGCATCGAGTGCATGTAAGTACTCGGTCCACACAAACGTGGCAACACTCATGTCTCAAGTAAGCGTCATCAAGTACATTCAAGCACTTTGTCCACACAATCGTGGCAACTCTCAAGTCTCACAAGTCATTCACAATTCCATATGTCTAACAAATTAACCAAAACCACAATGCACATACGCTTCATACGACTTTACATTCAAGGAATCATAAATGCTTATATATAGGGTCACCCGCAGCCTTCCCACCACATCTATAACTCTTTGAAGGCATCATCGTCTTCCATGTATGTACAACTATCCTAAATAAAACATAATATCACAATCGTGGGCAAAATCAACCAAGCAATCAATCAAACCGTCAATCAATCAATCAAACAATCAAACAAGCATATTGATGGGTGGTTTTGTTTAGTGTTTAAATTTGTAAAAATGTTGTACAATTATCTCAAACTAACCACACGATTACGGGTAGAGAACCCGATTAGATGTAGTATAGTAAGTGATAAGTACAGGATCGTTCGCAGGGACGCTTGCACTACCTAATCTAATAATTTGTGTAATTCTAGCGGTTGGGGGTTGTCACGATTTCCTATTAAACTAATAAAAATTGAAAAGTAAATAGAAGCCGCAACCGCTTATTCAACGAGAGGCTTAGTCTGAAAAAGATTTGAAAAAACAAATAACAGTAATAAAATTAAAATACATGTTTGGCATCTCAAATCTCATGACACGACCAGATATCATTCTACCTACTTGCTAGACTGTTGGAAACTTAATCACGACTCAGATTCTCGTTAGATTCACTTTGCCTAAGTAACTAGTGCTGTCCCTATACTCACACTACTCTTTAAACAAATTCTCGTTAGATTCATTGTTTAAGCATTAATCACCTAAGTTTGTGTTACTAATTCATCTTTTAGTATATCCGGCTCTTAAGCCATGACCAGATAATAATTCTCTCCGGTGACCACAGTGCACGTTTCCATGTCACTGGATCGCGTCTGACATTGTTAAGCATCATGTTCAATTTGTCCTAATTACTATGGTTCTGGATCCCTCATTTATAAGTGAATCACCTTTTACAACTAGTTATAGACCGACTAGTGTTTTCCATCTTTATGTATTAATCCTAGTGTATGATTATAGACCGATCATCAGAATTAAATCAATACATGCAGATATAGAACCGGTAATAATATGAAGAACTAGTAAAACATGGATCTACGATAAACAGTAAAACACACTCCAAAAGATCTAACAAATAAAGTAAAATAGATAAACGTCTACATGATCACATCGATCCAAACAAGTATTCGGCCTATTAGCCTACCATTATTAAAGGAATAACAAAGTCTGAAAAGATGAAAGATATTGTTTACCAACAAAGTCTGAAAGGATGCCAGCGGCGCTGGCAGTTCCTGCTGCTTTCCGATTTGCTTCGTTCGACTCCCGAATCACCTCCTTGTGTCTTGTAACTTCATAGGCCTCCATGTTGAGTTGCTTGGTGCCATTTACCCTCACCCGCATCTTCCGTGAACCTGCATATATATCGAATCCATTAAGTACCAATAGTTCCGAAATATTAACTCATTTTAGACATTGAAATGTGGCCTTTTGATAGGGGAATTTATCACAAAATGAACCCTCATCATATACTCCCACACTTAAGTCTTTGCTTGTACTCAAGCAAATAGTCCAAGAAATAAAAACATTGATGAGCGGACAACTTAAGTGTACAAGTTATTCTACTTTTTAAAACATTTGAAAGATTAGTCATGCAAAATGATTTGAGAAAGCTTTAAGACAAAATCAGTAAGCTATAGCTAGAGGTAAAGATAATCAGTCAATCAAAACAAAAAGTTAACCTTATATTCGTGTTAATACCTCTAAAACCGTTCTATAATTCCACATGTCCTACAGCTCAATCTTACTTCCTTCTGCTGACTAGTTAAGCACTTAATTAAAGTTTGTATAGCAATCAGATCTACTAGCTACTAGCAAGGCATTTATATCTTATTATTTGTCGTACTTGTGATTCACTACTTAGACATACTCTCACACTAAAGTCATGCTCGCTAGCTAAACACTAAAGCAGTTATACGATATTATCATCTTTAATAGTTGAGACAACGGTGACAGGTCGGTGGTTCCCCACTCGCAGAGCGACATAAATCAACTAATGGTTAGAGTTTATACCTTACATCAAGACAGCGGTGTCAGGTCGGTGGTTCCCCACGCGCAAAGTGACATAACTTGATGTGTATAAATTTTACTCGTTACTAGTTCTTTGAACTCTTTTTATTAATCTACTGATTGCCTTTTCTTAAGATTACTACATTATTCATGCATAGACATTATCAGAGACCCCAGATGACTCATACACTTACTCAGTATGCAACTAGTTCACAATTAATAGTGTAAGAATTAAGGCGAACCATACGTCTAAACTAGTTCCTACACAAACACTTATATCATTTAAGTCCAATTAATACACCTATACTAATAACTAGACAGTTCTAATTGCTAAGTATATTAAAGTCCGGTTAAATGTGTTATGGCAAACATAATCGCATGCAGTTTCAGTCTAAGCTCTAATCCATTTGGAAAAATGAACAGCCACAAATCTATAGTTGAACTAAAAGTCCTAACTAACCGTTCATCTACCAAAGCTAATGTTGCTTAGTTATCGTCATCTTTTGTCTACTTGCAAAGCTTATTTCTCAATATGTTTTTCAAACACAGGAAAAATTTTAAATTTGCATGAATTAAGTAGTAGAAAACTTATGATTAATCAAACAATTAAACCACGGGTTTTTCCTATTCCATCCCCCCCACACTTAAATTGTACAACGTCCTCGTTGTACTAAACATGACATAACAGAAAGGGTAATAGGAAAAACACGAAAAGATAAAGGATTTACGAAACTTCCCGAGTTTAAATTGCATGATTTGTTGAAGATGGCATGGGTGGAGCGAGAATCCTTTGAAGATCATTATAAGTCACGGCCGCTCCATTTGATGGCGATCCATTGTTGCTTCTCCATCTTCTTCTCTTTTTGGTATTTTCTGATTTTTTGATTTTTTTGGATTTTTGGGTTTTTCTGATTTTTTTGGATTTTTCGCGATCTGGTGTGCGGGCTGGAGCTCTGAGCGGCGCTGGACTGCACAGGTGCAGGTCCAGCGGCGCTGGTCTCAGGTGAGCGGCGCTGGTGCCCAGGTCCAGCGGCGCTGGTCTCCAGGTGAGCGGCGCTGGGATGCCCAGATGCATTCCCAGCAGCGCTGGATATCCAGTAGCGGCGCTGGTGCCTCCTGTACTTGCTTCGATGTCTGATTTTCCTCCACGGCTCGATGCCGGAACTCCCCCACACTTAGCTTTTGGCCAAGTGCGTGGCTTGTCCTTCATACTTCAAAACAAAATACTCCTGCACACTTCAATCAAAATATAAAAATGGAAATAACAAGCTAAAACATAAAACAAAAATAAAAATAAAAAAAACGAATACGATTGCAATAAGTTACTTGTTTCCTTGATCCATTGAAAGCTCGCATCTGTGATTCTAAAGATATATCTCATACAAAACAGGTCACAAATGATAATATTCAAAACAATTCACTTAATTGCAATTAGTCACATATTCCTAAAAAAGATAAAAATAAAAATGAAAATAAAAGTACGGCTTGGGTTGCCTCCCAAGAAGCGCTAAGTTTAACGAGTTTTCAGCCAGAATCGGCCTAGGAACTAGGTTAAGGAAGAGAACAGGGTGGTCTGGGGGCCGGTTCCCGTTGGGTAACGTTCGAAGTGACTTATGGCTTCCTTCACGTGCGGTCCTCTTCTTTCCTCCAAGTTTTCTGAGTTCCTTCGTGCTTCAACCATTTCCACATCGATAGGCATTTGATTTCCAGGGTTGGCTCGGGTGGCGATGGATGAATTTTCACGAGTTTCGGGACTGCAGGGGGCTCAAGCGGCGCTGGACCTGGGCCCTGAGTGGCGCTGGGCTCCTCCAGCGGCGCTGGCTCGTGTAGGCAGCATCCGATTTTCCGATTTTGCACGATTCAGCTTCTTCTTTCTCTCGAGCAGCTTTCTCTTCGCGTCTTTGATCAATATGGAATTCCCTCAATTCTTCCAAGAATTCCTTCCTCCGTACTTTCTTGTCTCTTTTTCCCGCCTCCATTTTGCTCTCTACTCGTCCATACACTTCGTTTTCAAGGAACTCGTAAGCTATGTAAACTCCAGCTTCCATAAGCCATTTTCCTAAAATTCTTCTAATCATTTCCGAGCTTTCTCTTCTCAATCCGTCGGCAAACTTTTTCAATAAGCTAGTGTGGTCAAACTCATGGATTACACAATGCTCGTGGAGGGCTTTTATTCTCTTCCATGCTACCTTCACCGTCTCTCCATTCCCTTTGCTTGAATCTTCTTAGCATATCCTTCAATGCAATTTGATGATGCATCCTTGAACAATAGGGTACTACTTCTCCCTTCTTAACTTCCTTGACCAATATTTGTGTCTTCTCCCATTCTTTGTTTCCATCTTCCTCTTCTTCTCCGGATTCTTCAAACTCGGCTTCATAGAATGCATCATCTAAGATTTTTATTCTAAACTCGGCTGGTTGGTTATGAAAGCATCCATAAGCGGCTTTATCAATGGCTCGACGGGCATAATCTTCCATACCATAATAGAAGAAATCCGTGTACTCTAAATCGTGGCAATATGTTTTTTTTCTTACTCTTCTCACGATCTGTTTCATACGCCTCCATGCCTCGTCTACTTCTTCATACTCTTCTTGTTTAAAGGTTTGCATGTCCAAGACCGGGTCGGTAGTCTCAAAGTCAAAGTATAATTCTTCGTCCATGTAATCTCTTTCGTTGCTCTTCTCTTCTTCTTTGACTTCAATGCATTTCACTTCATACTCATATTTAGCTTGTAAGTCTCTGTCAAACCATCTCCTAAATCCGATAGGTACGCGAAATTGGTCCGAGTTCTTAGGATCTTGCTTGAAAGGCTGCTGTTCGAAACCTCCAGGGCTGCCAGCGGCGCTGGCTCGTGTAGGCAGCATCCGATTTTCCGATTTTGCACGATTCAGCTTCTTCTTTCTCTCGAGCAGCTTTCTCTTCGCGTCTTTGACTTTTCTTTGGCCATCCTCGGCTCGGCGTACCTCGAATCATACTTTTTCTCTTCAGGTTTCTCTCCCAAGATGCTTTCTGCGTTTCCTTCGAACACTCCTTGCGATTTGAGCTCACTTATGAAATCATGCTTTTCTTTGTACTCGTGTTCCTCTTGATACACCTTTCTTTCGAGAAACTCTAAAGCTTCTTTTGTGTTGTTCAAAAATAAGTTGCTTGCGCTTCGTAACATAACCTCGCCCTTTCTTCATCTCGCAATCCATGATAAAACCACGGGATGTAGTCCGACGGTTTCAAGTCTTCATCCTTGATCAAGTTAACGGTCTCCTTCATACGAAGCCATGCATTCTCCCAATTCTCAAACCATAGCTGCTCAAAACACTCAACATTATGCCTCAAGACACTTTCCCGACTGTTATCGAATGGCTCACAAGTTTTTAAAGCGTGAAACGCGAGACTTGTTGGCTGAGCAGGACTGCCCAGCGGCGCTGCTGCCCCCAACACAGCCTCCATTTTCGCTTTTTACCTCTTTAACGTCCATCTCCATTCCCGAAACAGGTTGCTCAAATCGATTCCGATGCATTTTACCTATTCCTAGCGGAAACACACTAGACAAAAATGAAAGAAAAAGAAAACAAAGAACATAAATAAACACAAACACAAAAACGATTAGTAACTTCAAGAACAAGATAAAACTAGGCTAAACATAAACAATCTAAGCTTAATGACTAAAAACGATAAAATAAAAATATTTTTGGATTTTTGAAAATTTCAAAGAAAATAAAATCACTACCTAAATTAACCTAAACTAGACTTAACTACTTAACCGTAAAGTGATTTAACCTAAAAACTGAAAAGTAACTACTTCGTGCCGAAACACAAAGCAGGATCGAACTACACTACTAAACTAAGAATGTGTCGCGTCCCCGGCAGCGGCGCCAAAACACTTGATGGGTGGTTTTGTTAGTGTTTAAATTTATAAAAATGTTGTACAAGTAATTATCTCAAACTAACCACACGATTACGGGCAGAGGACCCGATCAGATGTAGTATAGTAAGTGATAAGTACAGGATCGTTCGCAGGGACGCTTGCACTACCTAATCTAATAATATGTGTAATTCTAGCGGTTGGGGGTTGTCACGATTTCCTATTAAACTAATAAAAACTGAAAAGTAAATAGAAGCCGCAACCGCTTATTTAGCGAGAGGCTTAGTCTGAAAAAGATTTGAAAAAGCAAATAACAATAATAAAATTAAAATACTTGCTTGGCATCTCAGATCTCATGACACGACCAGATATCATTCTACCTACTTGCTAGAATGTTGGAAACTTAATCACGACTCAGATTCTCGTTAGATTCACTTTGCCTAAGTAACTAGTGCTGTCCCTATACTCACACTACTCTTTAAACAAATTCTCGTTAGATTCATTGTTTAAGCATTAATCACCTAAGTTTGTGTTACTAATTCATCTTTTAGTATATCCGGCTCTTAAGCCATGACCAGATAATAATTCCCTCCGGTGACCACAGTGCACGTTTCCATGTCACTGGATCGCGTCTGACATTGTTAAGCATCATGTTCAATTTGTCCTAATTACTATGGTTCTGGATCCCTCAGTTATAAGTGAATCACCTTTTACAACTAGTTATAGACCGACTAGTGTTTTCCATATTTATGTATTAATCCTAGTGTATGATTATAGACCGATCATCAGAATTAAATCAATACATGCAGATATAGAACCGATAATAATATGAAGAACTAGTAAAACATGGATCTACGATAAACAGTAAAACACACTCCAACAGATCTAACAAATAAAGTAAAATAGATAAACGTCTACATGATCACATCGATCCAAACAAGTATTCAACCTATTAGCCTACCATTATTAAAGGAATAACAAAGTCTGAAAAGATGAAAGACATTGTTTACCAACTGAAAGTAAATAAAAGAGATAGATCTAGGTAGAAGATGAAGATCGGAAGGTGTTAGAAGCTCGAAAACCTCCTTGGAATCTGCAAAGTTGACCTAAGGTTTGTAGGTGGCGGCTACGGTTGCTGAATCGGCTCTCTCTTAGGGTTTTGAGGGCTGCTTCGACTTAAATAGAGGCGAAAGTTGGTTGCTGATCTGGGCCGCCCAGCGGCGCTGGGGATGGGCTCCAGCGGCGCTGGGCTGGGCTCCAGCGGCGCTGGATGGGCCCAGCGGCGCTGGGGTGGGCCCAGCGGCGCTGGGGTGGGCCCAGCGGCGCTGGGGTGGGCCCAGCGGCGCTGGGGTGGGCCCAGCGGCGCTGGGGTGGGCCCAGCGGCGCTGGGGTGGGCCCAGCGGCGCTGGGGTGGGCAGCGGCGCTGGGGTGGGCCAGCGGCGCTGGGGTGGGCCCAGCGGCGCTGGGGTGGGCCCAGCGGCGCTGGGGTGGGCCCAGCGGCGCTGGGGTGGGCCCAGCGGCGCTGGGGTGGGCCCAGCGGCGCTGGGGTGGGCCCAGCGGCGCTGGGGTGGGCCCAGCGGCGCTGGGGTGGGCCCAGCGGCGCTGGGGTGGGCAGCGGCGCTGGGGTGGGCCAGCGGCGCTGGGGTGGGCCCAGCGGCGCTGGGGTGGGCCCAGCGGCGCTGGGGTGGGCCCAGCGGCGCTGGGGTGGGCCCAGCGGCGCTGGGGTGGGCCCAGCGGCGCTGGGGTGGGCCCAGCGGCGCTGGGGTGGGCCCAGCGGCGCTGGGGTGGGCCCAGCGGCGCTGGGGTGGGCAGCGGCGCTGGGGTGGGCCAGCGGCGCTGGGGTGGGCCCAGCGGCGCTGGGGTGGGCCCAGCGGCGCTGGGGTGGGCCCAGCGGCGCTGGGGTGGGCCCAGCGGCGCTGGGGTGGGCCCAGCGGCGCTGGGGTGGGCCAGCGGCGCTGGGGTGGGCCCAGCGGCGCTGGGGTGGGCAGCGGCGCTGGGGTGGGCCCAGCGGCGCTGGGGTGGGCCAGCGGCGCTGGGGTGGGCCCAGCGGCGCTGGGGTGGGCCCAGCGGCGCTGGGGTGGGCCCAGCGGCGCTGGGGTGGGCCCAGCGGCGCTGGGGTGGGCCCAGCGGCGCTGGGGTGGGCCAGCGGCGCTGGGGTGGGCCCAGCGGCGCTGGGTGGGCCCAGCGGCGCTGGGGTGGGCCCAGCGGCGCTGGGGTGGGAGCGGCGCTGGGGTGGGCCCAGCGGCGCTGGGGTGGGCCCAGCGGCGCTGGGGTGGGCCCAGCGGCGCTGGGGTGGGCCCAGCGGCGCTGGGGTGGGCCCAGCGGCGCTGGGGTGGGCCAGCGGCGCTGGGGTGGGCCCAGCGGCGCTGGGTGGGCCCAGCGGCGCTGGGGTGGGCCCAGCGGCGCTGGGGTGGGAGCGGCGCTGGGGTGGGCCCAGCGGCGCTGGGGTGGGCCCAGCGGCGCTGGGGTGGGCCCAGCGGCGCTGGGGTGGGCCCAGCGGCGCTGGGGTGGGCCCAGCGGCGCTGGGGTGGGCCAGCGGCGCTGGGGTGGGCCCAGCGGCGCTGGGGTGGGCCCAGCGGCGCTGGGGTGGGCCAGCGGCGCTGGGGTGGGCAGCGGCGCTGGGGTGGGCCCAGCGGCGCTGGGGTGGGCCCAGCGGCGCTGGGGTGGGCCCAGCGGCGCTGGGGTGGGCCCAGCGGCGCTGGGGTGGGCCCAGCGGCGCTGGGGTGGGCCAGCGGCGCTGGGGTGGGCCCAGCGGCGCTGGGTGGGCCCAGCGGCGCTGGGGTGGGCCCAGCGGCGCTGGGGTGGGAGCGGCGCTGGGGTGGGCCCAGCGGCGCTGGGGTGGGCCCAGCGGCGCTGGGGTGGGCCCAGCGGCGCTGGGGTGGGCCCAGCGGCGCTGGGGTGGGCCCAGCGGCGCTGGGGTGGGCCCAGCGGCGCTGGGGTGGGCCCAGCGGCGCTGGGGTGGGCCCAGCGGCGCTGGGGTGGGCAGCGGCGCTGGGGTGGGCCAGCGGCGCTGGGGTGGGCCCAGCGGCGCTGGGGTGGGCCCAGCGGCGCTGGGGTGGGCCCAGCGGCGCTGGGGTGGGCCCAGCGGCGCTGGGGTGGGCCCAGCGGCGCTGGGGTGGGCCCAGCGGCGCTGGGGTGGGCCCAGCGGCGCTGGGGTGGGCCCAGCGGCGCTGGGGTGGGCAGCGGCGCTGGGGTGGGCCAGCGGCGCTGGGGTGGGCCCAGCGGCGCTGGGGTGGGCCCAGCGGCGCTGGGGTGGGCCCAGCGGCGCTGGGGTGGGCCCAGCGGCGCTGGGGTGGGCCCAGCGGCGCTGGGGTGGGCCAGCGGCGCTGGGGTGGGCCCAGCGGCGCTGGGGTGGGCCCAGCGGCGCTGGGGTGGGCCAGCGGCGCTGGGGTGGGCCAGCGGCGCTGGGGTGGGCCCAGCGGCGCTGGGGTGGGCCCAGCGGCGCTGGGGTGGGCCCAGCGGCGCTGGGGTGGGCCCAGCGGCGCTGGGGTGGGCCAGCGGCGCTGGGGTGGGCCCAGCGGCGCTGGGGATGGGCTAGCGGCGCTGGACGAGTGGGAGCGGCGTTGGGTGTTGGCCAGCGGCGCTGGTAGCTCCTACTGCAGTTCACCGTCCCACACGCCACACATGAACGTTTCACACGCCGGCAGGACTTGGCCCACCGTCTTGAACAAGCATTTCAGCGTCTATGCTAGCATTTGGTGGCGTAAGACAGCAGGTACCGAAGTTGAAATTGAAAAAGCACCTTCCAGGCCACCGTCTGGGACAGTCACTTGAACGTCCAAGACGCTGGAGAGCATCAGGTCGACCTGCAACAGCCAAGCAAGCCCATATCGAGCCAAACACCACCCAAACTCCCATTTTGACTTCAAAAATCGTTTTGGTCGACTTCTAAATAAATTTTGAACATAACAAAACATAATTAAACATAAATAACTCTAACCCACATCACAAATCCATCTCTTAACATCAAATCATCCCCAAAATCAGCCAAAATAAAACCAAGAGCACCAAAACCCTAAATTTTGACCTAATTGCTCTTTGACCCGAAACTTGACCCAAAGACCCTTATGATTGACTATAAATGTGTTCAACAACATAAAATAATGATATTGAGACAATTTTTGCTTACCAAATCTTCCACAAATGTGCCAAACCCGTTTTTGACCCGAAAAAGAAGAATACTTGCACTTGGAGCTTCAATCTTTTGATATGTTGATAATATGGTGATGAAGATGATTATTCTAACCAAAATCTAGTTAAACTAACAATAAATGATGCAGGAATTTAATGAGAGAGAGAGAGAGATGTGTGTTTGTGTGTGTCTTAGACTTTTAGAGAGAGAAGGAGATGGATAGAATGAATGTTTGGATGGAATGAGTGCAAGGGTTTTGGGGGGATAGGGTTGGGTCCTTAGTTGGGTCATGGGTCTTGGATTGAACCCATACACATAGCTAATTAATTATAGCATTGTCAAGTGTCGTAATGTAAGTTAAGGCAGCCAATCGACCATGTTTATCATACTGCACGTTATTAACTCACAAAAAGACTCCAATTATATTATTAATTACAATTTGCTAGTTAATTACACGCAAAGTCTCATTAATTTACAATTTTTTTGTTTTCCATCAATAATTTACACTATTTAGCCCTGAATACTTAATTTATATTTATTTTTAGCCATAACTTGAGAGAATTTTTAAAATTTACAATCATTTAATTAATTAAAAAAATTTCAACATATGAAATATTGTCTACAAAAAATTATTTCAAAACCTAATGACTTATTAACAAATATTAGATTAGATTTTTATAAATTATAAATATTAATATTTAGTTTAATATTTAATATAAACACAATTTGAACTCTAGATACATATCCCAAACATAATAACAGATGACGATATACAACATCCTTATCCTAAACACAATAGAAATCACAGAACATGGGACGATCACAAACAAATGAACGCATTCAAGATTCATTCTATCTCTCAATCAAAAAGGTACATAATTTTTCCTTTTTTATATATTAGTTTTGCGTATTAATGTTTGAAGTTACAATTGTCACTCAAATCAAGAGTCCTAATTGTTATCAAAGAATATGAAAACAATCCTAATTGTTATCTAATTATCATAGGACAAGTGATTGAAAATAAACCTATGCGTGTTATGGGTTCGCATCATGATCAAGTACATATACTTGAATGTCAAGTACAGGATCACAAGTATGTTTATATTTTAATTCTTAATTATCTTTCATAATAATATCACATTATGAGTACAACTGGTTTCAAAAAATTCTATTATAGAGAAATTATTATAGCATGTGCCTTCAATTGACCAATCACAGCCTTCAATTTCTCAAAATTAATTAAATCAATACATGTCTAAATTAATTTACATTTTTTGGTTTTACATCACCAATTTACACTTTTTGGTTTTCCATCACCAATTTACACTTTAACCCAATTTAAAAATAATTAATACTTTATTGCATAATGTCTATCTAATAACAAAATATAGCTAAAAGTTAGAGATGTTACAACATTTGGATTAATACGAATTAATATTTATATCAATATTTTTTTATATTATTAATTGTAATCAAACTAATTGTAATATTGTTGTTATTAGTAATTGTAATTGGACTATAATTAGGATAATTATTGTTGTTATTAGTAATTGGAATCAAACTATATTTAGGATACAAATTCTTCTTATATAAACTAAACCATAAAAATAAAATCAGAACACACAAAATCATTGAAAACCCACGAACCATCTGCTAATTTTATTGTTCTTAATAATAATGGCTAACGAAAATAAAATTATTTTTTTGCAAGACATCAATGAGACTCGGTCAATTGTGTAATCAAAGTTAAGATATTGCTTCTCTGGAATAGTTTGTATAAAAGAAACCATGCTACACCATCTAGCCATGATATGATTTAGCATTCAGTATTAACATTTGAATATCTCTATTCATTTTTAAGTATATTTTTACATTTAACGTATAAGTATTTTTGTTTGTTCCATATACTCATTATTATATTGATAATGTTGTAAAACCCATGTATTTGACACGGGTCTAAAATCTAGTTCTAATGAAATAAAGGTGAAATTTGTTAATATGAAAACTTGTATTGCAATTGGTTATGTACTAGTAGAGTTCAAACCCCGCGCCGCGGGGCCTTAATTTTCATATTGAAATTGTTGTGTTGTTTTAGTATATTTGCGTTGAACCTCCAACTGCCTGATGTGTCCAATTTATATGTATCGCCCACATCATTTATGGCCTGTTTCGTATGTGTTTCGAGTCAATTTTGTATGCAATTGGCGCGTTTATGGTGTTTGTTAGTGCTTTCAGGTTCTTAGCAGGTTGCGCGTCCATTTGGTGCACTTTATGACGAATTTAGGCCAAGATGTTAATCCTAGTGTTCGAGAGCTGTTAACGAGAAAGAATTTTGAGGAGGTTAGCCCCACTGCGCCGCAGTGGGAAGAATGAAACCCCACTGCGCCGCAGTCATTGGGTGAAAAGGCCACATGCTTTCCAGGGGATTTACACTGCGCCGCAGTGGGAGGAATGAAGCCCCACTGCGCCGCATTCATTGGGTGAAAAGGCCACATGCTTTCCAGGGGATTTACACTGCGCCGCAGTGGGAGTGAAGCGCCACTGCGCCGCAGTCATTGGTGAAAAGGCCACATGCTTTCCAGAGGATTTACACTGCGCCGCAGTCATTGGGTGAAGAAGCCACATGCTTTCCAGGGATTTACACTGCGCCGCAGTCATTGGGTGAAGAAGCCACATGCTTTCCAGAGGAATTACACTGCGCCGCAGTCATTGGGTGAAAAGGCCACATGCTTTCCAGAGGATTTACACTGCGCCGCAGTCATTGGGTGAAGAAGCCACAGCTTTCCAGAGGATTTACACTGCGCCGCAGTCATTGGGTGAAAAGGCCACATGCTTTCCAGAGGAATTTACACTGCGCCGCAGTCATTGGGTGAAGAAGCCACAGCTTTCCAGAGGATTTACACTGCGCCGCAGTCATTGGGTGAAAAGGCCACATGCTTTCCAGAGGATTTACACTGCGCCGCAGTCATTGGGTGAAGAAGCCACATGCTTTCCAGAGGATTTACACTGCGCCGCAGTCATTGGGTGAAAAGGCCACATGCTTTCCAGGGATTTACACTGCGCCGCAGTCATTGGGTGAAGAAGCCACATGCTTTCCAGAGGAATTACACTGCGCCGCAGTCATTGGGTGAAAAGGCCACATGCTTTCCAGGGATTTACACTGCGCCGCAGTATTGGGTGAAGAAGCCACATGCTTTCCAGAGGATTACACTGCGCCGCAGTCATTGGGTGAAGAAGCCACATGCTTTCCAGAGGATTTACACTGCGCCGCAGTCATTGGGTGAAAAGGCCACATGCTTTCCAGGGATTTACACTGCGCCGCAGTCATTGGGTGAAAAGGCCACATGCTTTCCAGAGGAATTACACTGCGCCGCAGTCATTGGGTGAAGAAGCCACATGCTTTCCAGGGATTTACACTGCGCCGCAGTCATTGGGTGAAAAGGCCACATGCTTTCCAGAGGATTACACTGCGCCGCAGTCATTGGGTGAAGAAGGCCACATGCTTTCCAGAGGATTTACACTGCGCCGCAGTCATTGGGTGAAAAGCCACATGCTTTCCAGAGGAATTACACTGCGCCGCAGTCATTGGGTGAAAAGGCCACATGCTTTCCAGAGGATTTACACTGCGCCGCAGTCATTGGGTGAAGAAGCCACATGCTTTCCAGAGGATTTACACTGCGCCGCAGTCATTGGGTGAAGAAGCCACATGCTTTCCAGAGGATTTACACTGCGCCGCAGTCATTGGGTGAAAAGGCCACATGCTTTCCAGAGGAATTTACACTGCGCCGCAGTCATTGGGTGAAGAAGCCACATGCTTTCCAGGGGATTTACACTGCGCCGCAGTCATTGGGTGAAAAGGCCACATGCTTTCCAGAGGAATTACACTGCGCCGCAGTCATTGGGTGAAGAAGCCACATGCTTTCCAGGGATTTACACTGCGCCGCAGTATTGGGTGAAGAAGCCACATGCTTTCCAGAGGAATTACACTGCGCCGCAGTCATTGGGTGAAGAAGGCCACATGCTTTCCAGGGATTTACACTGCGCCGCAGTCATTGGGTGAAGAAGCCACAGCTTTCCAGGGGATTTACACTGCGCCGCAGTCATTGGGTGAAAAGCCACATGCTTTCCAGAGGAATTACACTGCGCCGCAGTCATTGGGTGAAAAGGCCACATGCTTTCCAGGGATTTACACTGCGCCGCAGTCATTGGGTGAAGAAGCCACATGCTTTCCAGAGGAATTACACTGCGCCGCAGTCATTGGGTGAAAAGGCCACATGCTTTCCAGAGGATTTACACTGCGCCGCAGTCATTGGGTGAAGAAGCCACAGCTTTCCAGAGGATTTACACTGCGCCGCAGTCATTGGGTGAAAAGGCCACATGCTTTCCAGAGGAATTTACACTGCGCCGCAGTCATTGGGTGAAGAAGCCACAGCTTTCCAGGGATTTACACTGCGCCGCAGTCATTGGGTGAAAAGCCACATGCTTTCCAGAGGAATTACACTGCGCCGCAGTCATTGGGTGAAGAAGGCCACATGCTTTCCAGGGATTTACACTGCGCCGCAGTCATTGGGTGAAGAAGCCACAGCTTTCCAGAGGAATTACACTGCGCCGCAGTCATTGGGTGAAAAGGCCACATGCTTTCCAGAGGATTTACACTGCGCCGCAGTCATTGGGTGAAGAAGCCACATGCTTTCCAGAGGATTTACACTGCGCCGCAGTCATTGGGTGAAAAGGCCACATGCTTTCCAGAGGATTTACACTGCGCCGCAGTCATTGGGTGAAGAAGCCACATGCTTTCCAGGGATTTACACTGCGCCGCAGTCATTGGGTGAAGAAGCCACAGCTTTCATGGATGATCTTTATTAATATTGTCTGAAATCTACTTTATTTTATTTTGTCTTGTTATTTAAATTTCTTTTACTTCAATTGTCAAAGTTAGGTAGCAATTCGGCTACGGGTCCATCCTTTTCTAAAACTACTTTAGCAAACAATTATTTCAAAACCAATCCCTGCGAATGACCTCGGACTTACTAATTACTATACTATATGCGATCAGGTCCACTGCCTGAAAGTGTGTAGTAGTCGGTTTTTGGTCGGTACTTGTTTATAAATTTACAAACTCGATTTCACACATCACTGCCTAATTAAAAATCATTATGTCATGGATAAGTTTGTTTCAAATGTACATTTATTTAAGGTGAAAACCACATTAGCTTTCGTCTGAGCGTTACAGAGTTTCAGTTATTGTGATTACATTTTGTTATTTATGACGTGTCGTTATATATGTTAACTTCAAAATTTTGACATATGAAATAGATATCTATTTAAATTAATACCACAAACGCATCTAAAAGTTTACAGTATCGGATATATATATTTAATATGTACAATAAACCAAACATAAAAAAATAAAAGGAAAAAAAGTCGAATGAAAGTTTTTAATATATTAGTTGAAAACCCCAAAGGAGAAAGTGTGTAAAACCAATTAGGGGTACATAACGGTACGAGATATGACCATAAAAAGTTGCAATATAGTGTTTGGAAACCTAAACGGTAAAAAAAAAGTTTGCAAAAAAACAATAAGTAACCCGTAACAGAAGCCCGAACGGGATACGATGTGTCAAATTCCGAATAATATTACGTGGACGAATAGTAACTCGCACGCAGGCGAGTTACTATTCATCCTTTCATTCCTTTAATATTATATATAATATAATATAATATAATATAATATAATAAAATATATAATTACACTTTTAGTTAAGATTACTAAAATATTATATATAACTATAAATAGTAGATGATACATAATATAATATAATATAATATAATATAATATACATGTCAATATAATAAGTATAATATAATATACTTTAATATAATATAATATAATATAATATAATAATGTTTACATATCAGGTATTAATTATCACTTTATTAGTTTGGAAAATGTTAAATAGTTACATTTTTATGTGTTGTAATTAATGTATATAAAAAATTGAATATTTTTGTATCGAAAGGTTACCCGTTGAATTTTATGATAATAATATAACTATTTGATGCATGTTAATTATAACCCCTAAAGCGGTAGCTAACAAGACATTATTAGTTTTAATTAACCTAACAAAATGTGAATATAATATGCTCTATCTAAAATTTGTATATATCTTATGTCTATATTTTTTTTTATTAAATAAAATAAAGATTTAACTATATTGACTTTGGGTTAAAGTGTAAATTGGTGATGGAAAATACAAATGTGTAAATTAATTTAGACATGTGCTGATTTAATTAATTTTGAGAATGAGAGCTATGATTGGTTAATAACTATTAGATCAGTTGCTTTTAGTATATATATAATATAATATATAAGATTGTATAAAGATATATTGATTAAATAATAATCATTAGTTCAACTGTCTTATAGTATATATTAAGATAAGATTAAGATTAAGATTATGTTATTTATGAATAGCGAATGTCGTGTGTATATCTTTACTTTTTAATAAAAATTCTAGTCTTTTTTTTTGGAAATTGTTACGAGAAAGTTTAGAAATGACCTAATTGCATGTAATGAACCTCCCTCTTATGAAAAGAATTATTAGAAATTACTTAATTTCATTTTAAGGCTATCCGGAGTGGGGCGTATCTCCCCCAAATTTCGCCCTTTTCTCGCCCTCCACACCACCCCGCCTCGCCGTTTAAGCCCCCAAACACCAACGGGCGGAATTTTTCTCTCGCCCTTCAAATTGCATCTTCCAAAAAATTTGACCGTTGAGTGCGGCCTTTTAATTAATTTTTTTTTTTTTACCTTTTAATTTTATTTTTACCATCTATATATATACACACTACCTTTTCAATTCACAATTGTTTCTTTCTTCTTCTCTTTTCTTTACACTTTCTTCTTCTTTTTTTTTACAATGTTTCCTAATAATAACTTTAACCCTTTTAATAATAATAATAATAATCGTTTTATCCGTCCTAACAATCAAAATCAACAAGACGTCAACGATCCTAATATGCTACCAAACGCGATGTTGTTCCAAATGATCCAACAAATGGGTGCTACACCACCACAAATGCCGGGTTTTACACCATATTATGCGCCACAACAAGATGGTTTATACGGTTTTGGTGGGATTACGCCACCACAAAACACGCCGGGTTCATTTTTTGGTAACTTTATATATTGTATTTTTTTATATATAGTTTATACATATGTCTTTTTTTATATAATATTATGTTTTTCTTTTTTTATATAATATTATGTTTTTCTTTTTTTATATAATATTATGTTTTTCTTTTTTTATATAATATTATGTTTTTCTTTTTTTATATAATATTATGTTTTTCTTTGTTTTTATATAATATTATGTTTTTCTTTTTTTTTATATAATATTATGTTTTTCTTTTTTTATATATAGATCGACAACAAGTTATCGACACTCCATCGCCAAGACAATCATCGTCAAGACCACCATCACCAAGGCCCGTTTCCGTCCGGGAGAGACGCGGCTAAGAAAGCCGCTCATGGAGGGTCGTCGAGTTCGTCCGGCAAGGGAAAAGGGGTGGCTAGGTACTCGGAGACATTTGATAATCTCTCGATGAAGTTGGATGGGTTGTTTGAGGCGAGTAGGGAGCGGATCAAGTTGGATAGTTTATTTATGTGTTGGACTTTATTATGTTTAATTCGGTTTGTTTAAGTTGTTTAAGTATTTGTGTGTTGGACTTATGTTTAATTTGGTTTGTTTAAATTATGTAATGGACTTTATTTATAAATTATGTGGGATGTTTTAATTATGGATGTGTTTTATGTTATATATATATATATATTAGTTTTGGAGTAAAAAAGGTAAAAGAAAGAAGTAAAAAGTAAAAAAAAAAAAATTGGTGGGAGAAACATGGATGCCACATGTCCAAAGTCCCCCCACCCCTAAATATGCCTCACTCCCCCATTTTCCCACCAAAATCCTCTTGCTTACATGGCGCCACATGACGGATATCCCCCACCCATAAATATGCCTCACTCCTTTTAGCCTAATGAACTAATTTACATCATTAAGCCTAATTTTACTAATTTACACTTTAAACTTTTATCTTTTACAATATTTCTATTACCATTACATTTACATTACTCAATACCTCCATCCTCATTCGTCATTGCCCTCACCGCCGCATTACACGGATATCATGACATTGTATATTAGCATAGTTCAGCATGATGTAGCGGAATTAAATTTATTTGATAGACAGTGTTCGATGATTATTTATAGTGGTTGTTGCAATCCTATATATATACGAAGGTTTAATAGTATAAAGTGTACAAGATAACATGATACCTGCATCTTTTTAAAAATAAAAAAGGTTCCTGATAAATTACAAAGTTGTACTCGTATTAATTAATTAATACACATATGATATGCCACCTAGGGCCCTCTGTGGGATTTTGGGAAGAGGATGTTGTTTTGGAAAGCGAAATGATATTAGTATCAAAACTTTTGATTTATTACCATACTGTACTACTTTAATAACACTCGGTACAAACCACTATAGCATATATGTGGTACATATATCAATAAGCATGGTACGAATATCACTTCCTTTTTGAAAATCAGGGATCGAATCTCAATTTTCCATGGCTTTCGGGCATTTATCTCTTCGGACGTGTGCGGGCCGTGTTATCACACCCTTGGTCTCCAGAGATGCTTTCGGGTTCCAACCTTTAGCATACTGTCCGCTTGGATGTCACTGCTAGAGTTCGAACCACTAACCAACTAACACGTCGTTCTAAAAAATAAAAAAAAATAAAAAATACACATATGATATTTATTTATTATGTATCGATAGGCATGTTCCCGGTGAATTTATGAGCATATATATTGTCTTTGAAATAAAAGAATTCTATACGATATATTGCATTGATTTACATTGATTCACAAATTGGTTGTAAACATGAATCAGTTTATATTGATCAAAGGAAATTAAAGCTTCAATTGTTAATTATCAGAACATTTCAAATCATGTTTTAGTTAGTTATATTGGTATTGGTAGCTAGATATTTAAACCACTAATAATAATGTCCCTATCTAACATATATTTAAAACTTTCTATACATAACATACAACTATATATGCATGTAACTTTCACCCTTTACCTTTTACTTTTTACCTTTAACCCCCTAAAGTTTAATCTTTTACATTTTGTCCATGTAACTTTCACCTCTTTACCTTTTAACCCTTAAAGTTTCAATCTTTTACATTTTTCCCCATCCACTTTTACTTCTTTACCTTTAACCCCCTAAAGTTTTTACATTTTACATTTTAGCCATGTAACTTTCACCTCTTTACCTTTTAACCCCCTAGAGTTTTAATTTTGGACATTTTTGTTCATGTAACTTTCACCTCTTTACTTTTTAACCCCCAAAAGTTTTAATCATTTACATTTTATCCCATCAACTTTAACCCCTTTACCTTTTAACAACCTAAAGTTTTTAACTTTTACATTTTATTCCATCAACTTTTACCTCTTTACATTTTATTCCATCAACTTTTGCTTCTTTACGTTTTAACCCTTAAAATTTCTATATTAGGTTCTTATGTTTTTATTAAACAACTTCCATTTATACCTAACGTTACACATTAACGCTATTAATTACGTGAGAAGGTTTATTTTTTTCGCCTTTTTTTTGCAAAATTAAGTCATATTAGTTGTAGCCCTGTTTGTTGTGTTTGGTGTGACGTTTATTTTCTTTTAAAGTGATCATTAGCTATTTTGCCTATATTGTTACTGTGCCAAATTAATGTTTGTTAGTGACTTTATCAAATTTGTACCAAATATTGTCATCTAAAAAACTTTTCCGCGGCAACGCGCGGGTAAAATTACTAGTAATATACTAAAAACTTATATGAATGTACAAGTATTTTATGCGTGGAATGTACAAGTTCTTATAGCATATAATAATTTTTACCATTTTTCATTTTAAACCCCTGAACTTTCTATCTTTTAACTTTTGTCCCACATCAAAGTTTTTGTTTTTATTTTCTTGACACTAAATTTTTGGGTTCTCATGTTTTCATCAAATAACTTTCACATGGTTACGATTTTACTTTTAAACATTTGGTTTTGACTATTTTTATCCGTCTTTTTATATATATAACGTTTTTAATATATAATAACTTATAATATACTAAAAACTTATATGAATGTACAAGTACTTTATGCGTGGAATGTACAAGTTCTTATAGTATATAATAATTTTTACTATTTTTCATTTTAAGCCCCTGAACTTTCTATCTTTTAACTTTTGTCCCACATCAAAGTTTTCGTTTTTATTTTCTTGACACTAAACTTTTGGTTTCTCATGTTTTCATCAAATAACTTTCACATGACTACGATTTTACTTTTAAACATTTGGTTTTGACTATTTTTATCCGTCTTTTTATATATATAACGTTTTTAATATATAATAACTTTCATTATCGTTACGTCTTACGTTGATGTAACATTTAAAACATTAATATAGTTATTGTTTATGTTTTTATACAAAAAGTCTATAGAAATTTACAAGTCCTATATGCCTGAAATGTACAAGTCCTACATCAAAGTTTTCATTTTCGTGACACTAAACTTTTAGATTTTCATCAGACAACTTTCAAACAATTACGAATTTACTTTTAAACATTTGGTTTTGATTATTTTCATCTGTATTTTTATATAAATAACATTTTTAATATATAATATTGTTCTTATAACATTTAAAACATTAATATAGTTATTGTATATGTTTTTATATATCTTATTACTCTTTTACATTTTTTATTGTTATTGTTACATGTTTAATTGTACTTTTTAAATTTTAAGTTCGAATATTTGACATAAATTTGGGTACAAAACTTTGTCGTGTAGAAAGCGTACTCCGCGGCAACGCGCGGGTACAAAAACTAGTATATTATAAAAACCAAATGCTTTTTTACAAGTTTTATGCACAAGGTACAACTACACATGCATGCAACTAAAAACCAAATGCTTTTTTACAAGTTTCTATGCACAAGGTACAACTACACATGCATGCAACTTTGAACTCTTTACCTTTTAACCCCCTAAAGATTTTACATTTTCTTTTATATTTTAGCCCATCAACTTTTACCTCTTTACCTTTTAACCCCCTAAAGTTTTCTCTTAACCTTTTAACCCCCCAAAGTTTTTACCTTTTACATTTTAGCCCATCAACTTTTACGTCTTTACCTTTTAACCCCTAAAAGTTTTTATCTTTTACATTTTAGCCCATCAACTTTTACCTCATTACCTTTTAACCCCCTAAAACTTTTATCTTTTACATTTTAGCCCATCAATAACATGTTTTGTATATACTAAAAACCAAAGTGGTCTCCCCTCACAAAAAACATTGTAGTTAATAGTACAAATGTTAAAGCATTAGGTACTCTTTTCTTATGCATATTAATTAATTATCTATATACAAGTCTATAAACATGAGTTACAATAAAGTTTTACTTTCTTTTTAATTTAAATTTTAACCTCCTTAAAATTACTATGACTATCTTTTACAAGTAATATTTATCATCCATCAAAGTTAGCGTTTTCAATTTTTTTACACCAAACTTTTAAGTTTTCATGTTTTAATCAAACAAATTTCACTTTTTTATGTTTTTACCTTTGGGGTTATTCTTTAGTTTGCTTGCTTTTTTCTTACCTCTGAACTTTACAACTTTATGATATTTAGCCTCACATTTTTTTTAAACATTTGATTTGTATTATTTTCATTCGTTCTGTTACAATAATGTTGATTATTTATATTGAATTTTTTTTAATATAACCATTTTCTAAATGCTTTTTATTTATATTGACAACTTTTTGTTAATATAAACATTGTATTATTTGTCAACTATTTTTCTGGTCTTATTGTATCATTTCAGGACATTATGTCATATATTTGCTTTTTTTTGTTTTTTGTTTTTTGTTTTCGTTTTGAGGTTTTGTTTATTTTTCTTACAAGTAATCATTAGTTGTTTTGTGTGTATGACAGCAATCCTGAATTAATGTTTGTTAGCGAATTTATCATGTTTGGATCTAAAAGTTGAAAGCGTTTTCCGCGGCAACGCGCGGGTAGAATTACTAGTTTAAAACACTAATAATAATGTCCCTATCTAACATATATTTAAAAAAAATTCAAAACATATAAGTAAAAGATGTTATGAATATAATATTGTTACACAAAGAGCTACAAACTAGTTCTCGATAACTCCATTCCTAATAGTATGGCGATTTTGTGTAAAAGGACTTGAAAGTAAACTTTGATGATTGCATACATTTTCACCTGACTAAATAATAGTCCAAGATATATAGTCCATATATATTTGAATAAATAATAAATAATAATCCATAATCCATCCGATAATATTTGGTGTTTTTTCTTTGGAAAGGCAATATTATTTGCTGTTAGGATATGCTTCGGATATATAGGATAAACATTTACACAAAACTAATATTTAATAATAATAATAATAATTAATTATGATAATAATAATAATAATAATAATAATAATAATAATAATAATAATAATAATAATAATAATAATAATAACACAACAATAATAATAATAATAATAATAATAATAATAATAATAATAATAATAATAATAATAATAATAATAATAATAATATTTAAACCACTAATAATAATGTCCCTATCTAACATATATTTAAAAAAAATTCAAAACATATAAGTAAAAGATGTTATGAATATAATATTGTTACACAAAGAGCTACAAACTAGTTCTCGATAACTCCATTCCTAATAGTATGGCGATTTTGTGTAAAAGGACTTGAAAGTAAACTTTGATGATTGCATACATTTTCACCTGACTAAATAATAGTCCAAGATATATAGTCCATATATATTTGAATAAATAATAAATAATAATCATAATAATAATAATAATAATAATAATAATAATAATAATAATAATAATAATAATAATAATAATATTTAAACCACTAATAATAATGTCCCTATCTAACATATATTTAAAAAAAATTCAAAACATATAAGTAAAAGATGTTATGAATATAATATTGTTACACAAAGAGCTACAAACTAGTTCTCGATAACTCCATTCCTAATAGTATGGCGATTTTGTGTAAAAGGACTTGAAAGTAAACTTTGATGATTGCATACATTTTCACCTGACTAAATAATAGTCCAAGATATATAGTCCATATATATTTAGCTAGATATTTAAACCACTAATAATAATGTCCCTATCTAACATATATTTAAAAAAAATTCAAAACATATAAGTAAAAGATGTTATGAATATAATATTGTTACACAAAGAGCTACAAACTAGTTCTCGATAACTCCATTCCTAATAGTATGGCGATTTTGTGTAAAAGGACTTGAAAGTAAACTTTGATGATTGCATACATTTTCACCTGACTAAATAATAGTCCAAGATATATAGTCCATATATATTTGAATAAATAATAAATAATAATCCATAATCCATCCGATAATATATACTATAATATAAATTTAACATCCAAAAATGTATAAATGTAAATAATAATAATAATAATAATAATAATAATAATAATAATAATAATAATAATAATAATAATAATAATAATAATAATAATAATAATTTCCTTATTAGACTTATATTTAAACTCTAACTCTTGGCTTATTAATACAGAAAACATTATAACCTTATTTGTTTGATCGTTTTCTCATTAATAAAATTGTCTCTTTTTCTTTCTCATTAATTCCACGGTGGATGATGAACGACTTTTGAGGAATGAAAGTAAGATGAAAAAGGGCACTAAGGAAGGAAGAGTTGCTAAGGCTGAAGCTAGTAACGATTCGGCGGTTATTGGAGAGATTAAGGCGCTATCTGAGCACATGGATAGGAGCTTTACTGCTCAAGAGACTAGGTTTAGTGCACTTGAGAAGGATGTTAAGGTTCTAGCTGACGGGTGTGATTTTTGCGGAGAATTGCACTATTCTGATGAGTGTCCTAATAAGAGCCCCGAGGATGTGAACTATGTCCAGAATCAGTCCCAAGGGAACTTCCATCGCAACACCGGTTACCAAAACCGGCCTTCTGGTAATCCTTCCTACAATTCTTCTTATCAGGCTAATAATTCCCGTTTTTCAGGTAACAGGTGGCAAAGAGACAATTTTCAGAATCAGCCTACTCAGCAGGCTCAAGGATCAGGTTCTTCTTCTACTACTGATCCCAATGCCGAGTTGAGAGAGATGATGAAGCAACTGGCAAGTAATCAAGCTGAAACAAACACTAGCATTCAAATGATCAGGGAGGATACTAAGGCTTTGAGTGAGAGGATGGATCGGATAAACGGGAAGGTGGAAATCAACATGAAAAATCAGGGTGCTAACTTCAAGGATCTCGAAAGTAGGATGACAGCTCTTGCTAGGCCCACGGGGGCTCTTCCTAGCAACACACAGCAGAATCCTAGGCCTCAGTTTAATTCGGGACAGAAATACACTCCACCTCCAGCCCGTAATGAGCAAGCTAATGCCATTACCACTCGTACTGGTAAGTCTTATGACCCACCTCCTATGCCTAAGGATGTTGTTTCAAATGTGCAGGATAAAGGGAGCGATGATGATATTGTTGATGAAGAGATTGAGATGGAGGAAGATCCGACCGTGAAGACTCCGGTCACTCCACCAAAACCGGCTGCGGTTCCAGAGGTTAAACCGTACAAGCCGAAGATCCCATTTCCACAGAGATTCAAGAAAGCAAAGCTGAAGGAGCAATATAACAAGTTTGTGGACATGATTAAAAATGTTCATATTAACGTTCCTTTAGTTGATCTCATTCAGGGGATGCCAAGTTATGCCAAGTTCCTTAAGGAGCTTGTGACGGACAGAGGAAAATTTGAAGAGGCAAAGGCCACTTTTCTTAATGCCGAGTGTTCTGCTATTGTGCAGAATAAAATTCCGCCAAAGCTAGAAGACCCAGAGAGTTTTCTTATCACTTGCTCCATTAGAACTCTTACTTGTAAAGCCTTAGCTGATTTAGGGGCTAGCATCAATTTGATGCCTTACTCGGTTTATGCCAAGTTGTCCTTGGGAGTCCTTCGCCCTACTCGCATGAGTATAAGACTTGCTGACCATTCATTTCAGTATCCCATCGGGATTGCTGAGAACATGAGCGTCCGAGTAGGCCATATTGTTTTTCTTGTTGACTTCGTTATCCTCGAGATGGAGGAGGATGCGAAGGTCCCTCTTATTCTAGGACGCCCATTCCTGAATACCGCGGATGCCGTAATCCGTGTGAAGGATAAGGAGATTTCCTTAGGCGTGGGAACAGATCGAATTGTATTTAATGTTGAAAAGTCTTTAAAGCATTCATATTCTAACGATGAGACTTGTTTCAGGATCGATGTCATTGACGATGCTTTAGATCAGGAATTCAGGGAGTTGATGGAGATAGAAGTTGGAGAGGAAGAGTTCGCTGACTTAGGATCTGGAGATATTACTGATGAAGCTTTGTTTGCAGAAGTCTTGGCACTGAGCTCGGATGAGTCACCTCCAGAAGACGAAACTTTTGAGGAAGTTGTTGCTGACGGAAGTACAAGGGTACCTAACTCGGTTGATGTACCACCTACTGACTTGGAGCTTAAGCCGCTTCCAACCCATCTAGAGTATGCATATTTGTCAGGTGAGTCTTCTCTTCCAGTGGTTATCTCGTCCTCACTCTCGAGTGACGAGAAAGACCGTCTCTTGTCTGTTCTTAAAGCCCATAAGCGGGCTTTTGCTTGGAAGACTACAGATATTCCAGGAATTAGTCCTGATTTTTGCCAGCATAAGATTGACTTTCTTGATGATGTTAAGCCCATCGTCCAGCGACAAAGGAGGCTTAATCCGAAAATGAAAGAGGTTGTCAAGAAGGAGGTCATTAAGCTTCTTGATGCGGGGATCATTTTTCCTATTTCTGACAGTTCTTGGGTAAGCCCTGTTCACTGTGTGCCCAAAAAGGGGGGCATGACAGTCATTGAGAATGATAACAAAGAGCTTTTGGCCACTAGGACTATTACGGGTTGGCGGGTTTGTATAGACTACCGTAAGCTTAATGATGCCACTCGTAAGGATCACTTTCCTCTCCCTTTTATTGACCAAATGCTGGAACGTCTAGCGGGGAATGAATATTTTTGTTTCTTGGATGGGTTTTCCGGGTACTTCCAAATACCCATTGATCCCAAGGACCAAGAGAAAACCACTTTCACTTGTCCCTTTGGCACTTTTGCTTATCGGCGAATGCCGTTTGGTCTATGTAATGCCCCTGGCACCTTTCAAAGGTGCATGATTGCTATCTTTCAAGACATGCTTGAAACTTCCATGGAAGTTTTCATGGATGACTTTTCAGTCTTTGGGGAATCATTTCATTCTTGCTTGATTAACTTGGATAGGATGTTGGAAAGGTGTGAGAGGGCACACCTTGTCTTGAATTGGGAAAAGTGCCATTTTATGGTCACTGAGGGTATTGTGTTAGGACATAAAGTGTCCAAAGCCGGGATTGAGGTTGATCGGGCCAAAATAGATGTTATTGCCAAATTACCCCCTCCTTCCAATGTGAAAGGGGTAAGGAGTTTCCTAGGACATGCTGGTTTTTATCGTCGGTTTATTAAGGATTTCTCTAAGATTACTCGTCCTATGACCCACTTGTTGGAGAAGGACGTTCCTTTTGTTTTTGACGATGCTTGTTTGAGAGCTTTTCAGGTGTTGAAGGAGAAGTTGACTGATTCTCCTATCATGGTAGCTCCAGATTGGGAATTGCCTTTCGAGTTGATGTGTGATGCAAGCGACTATGCTGTTGGAGCTTGTGCTAGGGCAGAGGGTTGAGAATCATTTCAAACCCATTTACTTCGCTAGTAAGACTTTGAACCCTGCCCAGCAAAATTATACCACGACGGAGAAGGAGTTGCTTGCAGTGGTCTTTGCATTTGATAAGTTTAGATCATATCTGGTTTTGAGTAAGACCATAGTTTTCACTGACCATTCAGCCCTGAAGTACCTGTTCTCGAAACAGGATGCTAAACCCAGGCTTATCCGTTGGATTCTTTTGTTGCAAGAATTTGATATAGAGATAAAGGATAAGAAAGGGGCTGAAAATTTGGCTGCCGACCATTTGAGTCGTTTGGAAGATCCCCACCGCGAGGAACTTCGAGAGGGGGATATCAATGATAACTTCCCCGATGAGTCTTTGATGTTTATTTCTAACACTGATACTGATGAAATTCCTTGGTATGCAGATATAGCTAATTATCTAGTTGCAGGTGAGATACCTAATGACTTCACGTCTCAGCAGAAGAAGAAGCTTAAATCGGATGTTAAGTATTACTTTTGGGAGAACCCATATTTGTTCCGTGTTTGTGCAGATGGTATGGTAAGGAGATGTGTTGCTGGAGGTGAGACAAGAGAGATTTTGGATGCGTGTCACTACGGGCCAACTGGGGGTCATTATGGTCCTTCAGTCACGGGTAAGAAAGTCTATGATGCAGGATTTTATTGGCCAACGATTTTCAAAGAGGCCCAAACTTTGGTCGAGACTTGTGACATCTGCCAGCGACAGGGGAACATCACTAAACAGGACAAAATGCCTCAACAGAGTATTCAGGTATGTGAGGTTTTTGATATCTGGGGTATAGACTTTATGGGACCTTTCCCACCGTCTAATAAGTTTCAGTATATTCTTGTCGCCGTTGACTACGTGTCTAAATGGGCTGAAGCCAAGGCTTTGCCCACGAACGACGCGCGTGTAGTTATTGATTTCTTGAAACAGTTGTTCTGTCGTTTTGGTTGCCCTAGAGCTCTGATTAGTGACCGTGGTACCCATTTTGCAAACCATCAGTTAGCCAAAGTGTTGAAGAGGTACGGTGTTGTCCACTACTTTTCTACCTCATACCATCCACAGACCAGTGGTCAAGTGGAAAACACGAATAGGGCTTTGAAGAGAATTCTTGAGAAAACTGTTGGGGATAACCCCAAGGTGTGGTCGAAAAAATTAGATGACGCCTTGTGGGCGTTTAGGACGGCTTACAAGACGCCGATTGGCACCACGCCATACCGGTTGCTCTATGGCAAAACTTGCCATCTTCCTCTCGAGATAGAGCATAAGGCGTATTGGGCCTTGAGGAATTTGAATTTGGATTTGATGGAAGCGCGTGAACTTAGGATGTTGCAACTTCACGAGCTTGATGAGCTTAGGCTAGGTGCTTATGAGAATTCGAGGCTATATAAGGAGAGGACCAAGATTTGGCATGATAAGAGGATTCGTAGGAAGGAGTTTAAGGTTGGGGCTAAAGTGTTGTTGTTCTTGTCAAAATTTAAGATTAAGCAACCTAAACTAACTTCTAGGTGGATTGGACCGTTTGTGATTAAGCACGTATACCCATCGGGTTACGTAGAGTTGTTTAAGCGAAATGGTGAAGGATCGTTCATTGTCAATGGTCATCGACTTAAGCTATATTTGGAAGAAGAGCAGGTCGAGGGGATATTTGAGGAGATCCCCGTGTTTGAGTTGAATACTTGAAAGTTGGTCGAGTCAAGCTAAAGACTCGTTAATAACTTAAGCGCTTCTCGGGAGGCAACCCGTGTTTATTTTATCGCATTTTACTTTCCTTTGAATTAGTTAGTTTTAATCTTGTTTTAGTTAGTAAGTGCAGGTGTGGTTTCGATTTGATACAGTTCCGGGTAAGTTTGTTTCACTTTTGATATATAAAAATGTGAAGAAAATTTTCAGAAATCCCCCACTGCGCCGCAGTGAGGGGTGGAAAGTCCCAGATGCGAGGCAGCCAGAATCCTCTGTTAAGTTGTGGAAAACCTCCCACTGCGCCAAAGTGGGAGTGAAGAATCTCCACTGCGCCGCAGTGGGAGGCCGGGTAAGTCAAGTACAGGATGGGTAAGTGTGGTTTCTCACTTTTTCACTTTTCACTTATATTTACTTCTTTCTTTCTCTCATCATAGAAAAGAAAACCTAACCCTCAAATTCTTCCATTTCTTCCCATCTTTAATAATTCTTCAAGGTTTCTTGCTTCATATTTGCACAATGGAGAGAAGTGTAAGTCTTTTTCTTTAGTTTCCTTGTTATTTTTCTTTTATTTTGAAGTTTTTAATTTCCAAGGGTTTATGCTAGCCTAGTTTTTCAGATTAATTTAGGGGTTTTGATGCTTGTGAATAATAGAAGCTATTTGGGTGTAAATCCATCATTTTGTTCACTTGTTCATCAATTTTTGATTTTAATTGAGAAAGTTAGGGTTTTGAAACAAATTGGGGATTTGTTTTTAAGAACAAGTATGGGGGAATGTTGATGTCGGTTGTTTCAAGTGGAGATTACTGGTTCTTTATCCCTATGTTTGATTGTTAGATTATACCCCTTTTTGTGATCCTATTTGCTACCCGTATTATGTTGCCCAGAAAACTGCCTCACTGCGCCACAGTGAGGGGTGTGATGTCTCACTGCGCCGCAGTGAGATCCCTCTGTTCTATTGTCCTTTTACCCCACTGCGCCGCAGTGAGGGTCTCCCAATGCCTACTGCGCCGCAGTGGGGGTGTGTGTCTCACTGCGCCGCAGTGAGGGGTGTGATGTCTCACTGCGCCGCAGTGAGGGGTGTGATGTCTCACTGCGCCGCAGTGAGGGGTGTGATGTCTCACTGCGCCGCAGTGAGGGGTGTTGTCTCACTGCGCCGCAGTGAGGGGTGTGATGTCTCACTGCGCCGCAGTGAGGGGTGTTGTCTCACTGCGCCGCAGTGAGGGGTGTGATGTCTCACTGCGCCGCAGTGAGGGGTGTATGTCTCACTGCGCCGCAGTGAGGGGTGTGATGTCTCACTGCGCCGCAGTGAGGGTGTTCTATGTCTCACTGCGCCGCAGTGAGGGGTGTGATGTCTCACTGCGCCGCAGTGAGGGTGTATGTCTCACTGCGCCGCAGTGAGGGGTGTTGTCTCACTGCGCCGCAGTGAGGGGTGTGATGTCTCACTGCGCCGCAGTGAGGGGTGTATGTCTCACTGCGCCGCAGTGAGGGGTGTGTGTCTCACTGCGCCGCAGTGAGGGGTGTATGTCTCACTGCGCCGCAGTGAGGGGTGTGTGTCTCACTGCGCCGCAGTGAGGGGTGTATGTCTCACTGCGCCGCAGTGAGGGGTGTGATGTCTCACTGCGCCGCAGTGAGGGGTGTGATGTCTCACTGCGCCGCAGTGAGGGGTGTTGTCTCACTGCGCCGCAGTGAGGGGTGTGATGTCTCACTGCGCCGCAGTGAGGGGTGTTGTCTCACTGCGCCGCAGTGAGGGGTGTGATGTCTCACTGCGCCGCAGTGAGGGGTGTTGTCTCACTGCGCCGCAGTGAGGGGTGTATGTCTCACTGCGCCGCAGTGAGGGGTGTTGTCTCACTGCGCCGCAGTGAGGGGTGTGATGTCTCACTGCGCCGCAGTGAGGGGTTTGTCTCACTGCGCCGCAGTGAGGGGTGTGATGTCTCACTGCGCCGCAGTGAGGGTTTGTCTCACTGCGCCGCAGTGAGGGGTGTGATGTCTCACTGCGCCGCAGTGAGGGTGTATGTCTCACTGCGCCGCAGTGAGGGGTGTGATGTCTCACTGCGCCGCAGTGAGGTTTGTCTCACTGCGCCGCAGTGAGGGGTGTGATGTCTCACTGCGCCGCAGTGAGGGTTTGTCTCACTGCGCCGCAGTGAGGGGTGTGATGTCTCACTGCGCCGCAGTGAGGGGTGTTGTCTCACTGCGCCGCAGTGAGGGGTGTATGTCTCACTGCGCCGCAGTGAGGGGTGTGTGTCTCACTGCGCCGCAGTGAGGGGTGTATGTCTCACTGCGCCGCAGTGAGGGGTGTTGTCTCACTGCGCCGCAGTGAGGGGTGTTGTCTCACTGCGCCGCAGTGAGGGGTGTTGTCTCACTGCGCCGCAGTGAGGGGTGTATGTCTCACTGCGCCGCAGTGAGGGGTGTGTGTCTCACTGCGCCGCAGTGAGGGTGTATGTCTACTGCGCCGCAGTGGGGGCCCTTCCCTGCCAAACATTTTCAATTTGTTTCATATGGTTCCCAACTTTGCATTCTTATTACTCACGATTGGTCGCTTTCATGTTTGTGAATGCAGGAATCAACTGATAAGGCCGCGGGAAAACGGAAAATGGTTGAGGGCACGTCTAGTGAGGCCGTTGATGTCCCGAGTAAAACTTCCAAGAAACCGGTGGAGGAGCCGCTTACATTCATTGAAGGTGAACTGAACGAGAGGCATGCTTGGCTCTCATTCGGAGGTATTAAGCAGCCACACAAGAACATATACAAGAACAAGTTGTTTAAGCTTGCTAAGCATCCCGTCTGTCCCGCGAGATATTTACATCATATTCAAGCTCAGGTATATGGAGTACAGGAGGACATACGAAGGTGGTTGTCTATGAGTGTGAGAGTTGGTACTAGGGAGTCAAGAGGATATGATGTGAATTGTGAGATTTGGCGGCGGGTTTTTGCTAACCGTGAGCCCGCCTACCGTGAGTTGTGTTTGGAGTTTTATTCGACTTTGAAGCTGAAGAAGGAGTTGGGGAAAGTTAAGGATATTTTTGAGGAAAGGATTGTATGGTTTTATTGTGGGGGACAGCAGAGGAAGCTGTCGATTGCTGAGTTTGGTTATTATTGTGGGATGTATTCGAGGGAGGAGTTGCAGAGTGCGGATCTTAAGGCTATTTTGAAGAAGGGCTATAGGACAGGAGTTGATTTGGGGGATGGAGAGTCTATTTTGGAGTATTTCACAAGGATTACGGGGGGAGAAACTTGGACCTACACTAGTGGTGTGTCGAAGATAAAGAACGTACGTTTGCGGTTACTCCACCGCATGATTGTGACATTCTTGGTGCAGCGATCTACTCATTGGGAAAAGGCTTACCAGAATGATTTGTGGTTACTTAAGCTCTTTTCTGAAGGTGCTCCATCAAGGTTGCTTTGCCTCCTCTTGTACTTCTTGACCGAATGTGTAACCATTCTGATTCAAATTTGGTTTTGGGACATTTCATCACGGTTATCTATAAGAGAATGAGAGTCTTTGATTCAGATGCTTGCCAGACTCATCTTTCATTACCAGTTCATCAGGAGAGTTTTACGTATAATGAGCTATGGAGGGGAAAGATTTTGAGGAAGAAGAAAGCAAATGAGCAAGAGCAGTTGTTGGTTGATGAGGGTGAAGTTGAAGGACCACCTCCCGTACAGGAGGTTGATGTTGACGTTGAGATGGCGGATGGTCCACCGGAGCCACCGAGGAGGGGTGGTCGTAACATTCCCGTCCCTCGCTCATTTGACTTTACACTTTTGGGGGACACTGTTCAGAGGATGTATGAGGAGCAGCAGACGAGTCGGCAAGCGTTTGATTCATATCAGAGGAGGATGGATCAGGAATTTAGCTGGATTGGTTCGCAGCAGGCCCACACAAACTATTGTCTTGACTACTATCAGCCGATGTGGGATGCCCAGTATCATGGTAGGGAGTTTGTTCGACCCGACCCAGTTCCTCAGTTCTCCCCACCGTCGATTTTTGTCCCTGATTATCGCCAGGGAGGCCAGTCATATTACTCACACGCTACTGCCCCGGGGGACATGCCACCACCACCCCATGATTTGGGTGGTTCACCTCGAGGCCCAGTTCAGTTTGGGGTTTATCCGGGTGGCAGTGTTGGCGGTGGTTTCTCTTCTTTTGCAGGTACTCAATCAGGTTTTGGTGCTGGTATGTCTAGTGGAGGAGATGCAGGGGGTTCTGGTGCAGCTCAGGAGGAGGAGTACGATTTGGTGACGAGTATTTTTGGAGCACCCGGATTACCCTATGGTTACCATGGTCAGCAGCAGTAAGAGGATATGATTCCCATCCGGGTCCATGGGATGGAATCATCGTATGATTGGTTATGTTGGAACTTTATCTTTATTTTCATGACGGTGCTTTAGTTATTATTTTGTCTGGTACCCACCCTACGGGGTGAGGAAACATTTGTATTTTCCTTTGTTTCCTTTATTTTCTGCATGACACTTTATTTAGTTTGAACTATTTTAGGATATTTTGGATGGTTGTTCTTTTGGATTGTAATTCCGCAGGTTTATCCGAATTGATGGCCATACTTAGTGGAACCCAAGTGTGGGGGCGGGGGGTCTCATTGGATTCTCATTCTCACCTACATTCAGTGGCATCGATTTGTTTGATTGTGTGATCGTGTTAGTAGCTCACTATGATGTCATGTGCATATGCTGGCAGTAAGTTCAACGCAACATTTTTAATTGGCATCTTTACTGACATTGTTTCGCACACAGCTCTCGCACATTCCGTTTTGGACTAGTTTGTTTCTCCCGTCAAGCAAATTGGACTGCCTTTTTAGGAAGAGCAATTTGTAGTGCGGGGTCGACTTACTTGTTTTAAAAACGGAATGTGTCCATAATCCGGTATGTGTTCTCATTCTTTATGTCTATTTTGCTTACCCCTATTTACCCTTGTTTTGACCGAGTGTTGGACATTGAGGGCATTGTCCATCTTAAGTGTGTGTGTGGGGGGGGTGGCAAATAGGTTTAAGCAACCGGATATATCTCTTTTATTGTTTTGCCATTGAGATTTAACCGTTCTTGTAAATGTGTCCCTCTCATAGACTTTTGGATTTATCCAAGAGTAAGGGTTCTATTTTGAACTCTGAACTATGATGTGCATGTTTGAGATTGGTTGTTTGTAATTGGTAAGATGACTGAAGATGATATGATTTGAAACTTTTGCTGAGCTTGTCCTTGTGGTAGATTACTTTTGTCACTTAATTCATGATATCTAAATGAGCAATTTTACTACAAAACAAAATTTTTTCCCTTGGTACTAATTTAACCGGCGAAATGTGTTCTGAACAGTTCTCGGGCTAACCCTTTTGGATTGATAACATTACTTGCATACTCAAATTTCCCAAACACCAAATATGTGAGATTCTTCATTCATTTTGATATGCTAGGTGTTTACGGTTTTGGTTTGATTGCCTTATAAATATGTCCCTCTCATAGGCTTTTGGATTTATTCAAGAGTAAGGGTTCTATTTTGAACTCTGAACTATGATGTGCAAATTTGAGGTTAATTTATTCCATTTCCGGGTTACTTTCTTTGATATGAGTGTGCCGGTGATTGTATTGATTCTAGAACTTGGCCTGGTTGATCGTTATGAGACCGCAGTGAGATCACTTCGGTGATATAAGTACATTAGATGACGAATTGGCATACTAGGTTTAACCCGTTTTTCTTTCTATTCACCCCGTTTTTCTTTTAGTATACATACTTTTAGGACCAGTTCACCTGGTAAACTGGTCAGTCTCCAGTTACATCTGGAGACCCAGTGGAACTGTCCAGTCTCCAGTTGCATCTGGAGACCTTAATGATTTGTCAAGAAATATATTGAAGTCCAGTTGCACCGTACAGTCAACGCAACTGAAGACTTCCCCCAGTTGAGAACTGACCAAGTTGAAGAATCATTCCAGTTGAAGTCGAAGACAACAAATGGAAGATAGAGAATGGCAATGGCAGCGAAGCCCAATTGGCATTCTAGTCAGTTACAAACTGGAGACCATCAGTGGAAAGCCCTTACAAAGCTTTACACTGATTACGAGGAATTGACTTATATGCTTTATGTACCTTTACCCGAATAATAAGCCTTATCTTATTATTTAAGTAATAAAAGGTACATAAAGGTGGTTGAGTAAAGTCACTTTCACATGCGACTTTACACTGCCTTTTAAGGAATTAAATGCTATTCCTTAAATGCTCTCAACCACATTTGTACGGCTAAAGTTAACATCCCAAATGTTAACTTTGCCTATAAATACAAGTCATTGCACAACAAGAATAACAAGTGAAAAACATACAACACTTCACACTTTGCAAACCTGCAATATTCTTGGTGAACTTGTGCAATATTCTCTCAATCGCTAAAAGGAACATTTCACAACTTTAAGTGTTTCGATTGTCTTGAGAAATTCCGAGTGTAGATCAATTGTATTTCATAGGTTGTTAGGATATTTACATTCTTTGTATTATCTTGGTTCCGCAACAACCTTGTAATTTGTTTAACATCAATAAATAAATTACACATTGAAAATTACATATTGTCTCATCAAGTTACTTTACAAGTTATTTGTATTATTGCATTGTTCTTTACTTATTGTCATTTATATAAGTAATCTATCTAGAACTTGGTATATACACACTGCAACTGGTCGTCTCCAGTTCAGTGCATATATTGCAAAGTAACTCCACCATTGACATAGAGGTGTCTTCAGGTAGTGCCATCTATTGAGTTGGGACTTACAAGTGGTATCAGAGCAGAAGGCTAATAAACTTGCCTAGATCTGCTAAGATGAACACTACTGAAGGTGGAGATGGTTCTGGTCAAGGTGAAATCCCTTTGAATAATAATGCACAACCTTTTCAAAATGTTAATACTAATCCTCCTCCTCCTTCTACCCCAAACCATGTCCATGTACACTATTCTAACACTCCTGTTCCCAAATTCGATGGAAACAGTGAGACTTTTGGTACATGGAAGGCTAGAATGCTTTTGCATTTTGGTGGTATTGAGAGGTATATGTTGAAAATCCTTAAGGATGGACCATATATACCCATGTCTCTTGGGGTAAGTCCTCTTCTTGATCCTACTGGAAGAAGAGGTTCTAGAGAAAAGCCCGAAGACCATTGGTCTGATGAGGATCGTAGACTTGTTGATCTGGACACCAGACTCAAGAACATGATCTTTGGGGCTGTTCCTGAAGATCTAATTCCAACACTTGTGCTGTTCCCCAGTGCAAAATCTATGTGGGACGAATTAGTTATTCAGTTTGAAGGAGGTGATGACACTATTGTCACTAGAAAAGTTGCCTTGAACAAGAAGTATGAATCCTTCTTTGCCTTGCCCAATGAAAGTCTGACGGGTACATACACCAGATTTTCTAGCCTCATCAATCAGTTGAGAGGTTTGGGTGTAGAGAAGGATAAGGATATTCTTCTTGAGAAGTTTTGTGATATTCTTCATTCCAAATGGGAAAACATGGTTCTTGTCTTGAGACAAGGTAAAACCTTGCACACCCATACTCTTGCATCGCTCTATGGAGCCTTCAGATTCACTGAAGATAATAATGCTGCAAGACTGGTGGCTGAGCAAGATGCCATGAACCATGCCCAGAGTTCCAAGGTTGCTAGTGTACCTGAGCGACCTTGTGCTGCTTTAATGTCTGCAGAGAGTATCCAGGCACACTCAATGAAGGAGATGTTAAACAGTTTCTTGAACTCTGGCCTGACCACTGAAAACAGTGATGGTTGTAATGAAACTGACGATGATGATCTGGTCGCCATGATTGCTAAAACCTTTAACAGGTTTAAGCATAAATCCAAAAGATTTAATGGCCCCAACAATGCTTCCAGCTCCAGCTCTCTGGATAAGACCAATCTTACATGCTATAAGTGTGGCAAGAAAGGTCATTTTATGAAGGAATGCAGATCTAGTCAGTTGAACAACCAAACTGGCCCATCTGTCCCTAATTTCAATCGGCCTGATGATAGCTACAAAGCTAAATACAAGAAGCTTAAGGCCCAGATTGCCCTCCTGTCCATGGAAAAGGAAAAGGATCAGTGCTTAATGGCACAAACTGAGGGAAAATAGGAGTACTCTGATGACTCATCAGTTGATGAAGAAGAGGAAAGGGACATGTGTTTCATGGCCTTGGAAGACCAACAACAACATGTGGCAAAAGAAGATGTCATCACTGGAAGATGGGTGGACATCATCTTGAAAAAGGTATGTGACTATGATCACCAGGTTGACCCTGAACTAAAACTGGACCTGGCTGAATCATTAAGTGGTGATTTGGCATTTGTGGAAACTGTAAGAGCTGATAGTGAAAGATATCTTGATACTATCTTAATTGAACTGAACAATGTTAAACCACAACTGAATGATTTACAAAGTGTCCAGTTGGCTCTCAAGGAGTCAGTTTTAAAGATTGAGGCTTTAGAACTTGATAATCAAAAACTATTTTCTGATCTTGAAAAAGAACAAAAGATTATCAAGTCATGGGTAAAAGCATCTGGTAAAAACTATGATGCATTTTCAAGAACTATCGATGCCCAGAAGAATGCATGGAAATCTGGAGATCTGGAGATGGCAGCTCTTATACCAGATCTTCATGCATTGCCTCCAGCTCTCAAGGTTGAAACACCTTATGATCAACCTGAAGCTGTTGAAACTGAAACCTTTGAGACCACCCCCATTGAGGTTAAAACTGGAGCCAAACAGGCTAAAGCTCCAGTCAAAAAGGCCACTGGTAACAAGCCTTTACCTCAAAAGTCTAAGGTGCCCAAGACCCGACAGACTAAAGCACCAGTTGAACCAAGGTCCAAGGTTCAACTGCCTGAAGAAAATAATATTTTGGTTAATCTGGAAAGTCAACTCCAACTTTTGTCTCGACAGGTTCAGAGTTGTACTGCCCGGATTAACAATCTGGAAGGAGGTTTATTACCTCCAGTTTTCAAACAAAATATTAAACCACTCCCTTCAAAACCTAATCAAAAGTTTGTTCCATCTGGAACAAAATCTGGTAAATGTAAGGGGAGTAAGTATCAAATACCAATCGTTTTTACTCCTGCACCTGGAGCTGGTGATAAAGCTCCAGATGCAGCCTCCAGTTCAACACCACAACAATCTACTGTGACTTCTGTAGAGAAGTCCAGCGAACCCATCAAGAAAAGATGGGTTCACAAAAAGAACTAATGATTTTTGTGTGTGTGTAGGGCGATCGAAAGAAGAATATCTGGTATCTGGACAGCGCTGCTGGCCGGACTATGACCGGATGTAAGCCCCTACTGGAAGAGTTCACTGTCCAAGATGGACCGACAGTGACGTTTGGTAACGATCAATCTGGAAAGACTGAAGGATATGGTGTGCTCAATAATGGACAAGTCGAATTCAAAAGAGTTGCATTTGTGAATGGTTTGAAATATAACCTGATCAGTGTCAGCCAACTTTGTGATGATGGCTTCAGAGTTTTGTTCGATATTGCCCAAGGCACCATATTTAACAAGGATTGGAAAGTGGTGATGATTGCACCAAGAAAAGGAAATGTGTACATCATGGATATGGAACCAGCTCCAAAAGAGCAATGTTTCTATACCAAAGCTGATGAGGACACCAACTGGCTATGGCATAAAAGGTTATCCCATCTAAATTTTAAAAACATTAACAAGTTGTCTCGCAAACAACTGGTTGATGGGATACCTCAAATTTCTTTCAATAAAGAAAAACCATGTCCAGGGTGTGAGATGGGCAAGCAGAAAAGAGCTAGCTTCAAAACTAGGCAAAATTTTAGCATCACTGAACCTCTTCACATGCTACATATGGATCTTTTTGGTCTAGTGAATGTTCAAACTAGAGCTGGAAAGAAGTACACTCTAGTTGTGGTTGATGAATTCACCAGATACTGCTGGGTGGTATTCATCAGATCCAAAAGTGATGCACCTGCTGAAATCATCTCTCTCATTAAAAGAATTGAGCTCAAGTATACTCGAAAAGTTTGTCAGTTGCGAAGTGATAATGGTACTGAATTCCAAAATAAGGTACTTGAAACATTTTGAAATGACACTGGCATCTCTCAAAACTTCTCATCAGTTCACTCTCCAGAGCAAAATGGAGTTGTTGAAAGAAAGAATCGCACACTGATAGAAGCCGCCAGAAGTATGCTATCTGAATTTGGTCTTCCCACCAGTTTTTGGGCTGAGGCAGTTGCAACTGCTTGTCACACCCAAAACCGGTCAGTCTACATCAAGAGACATAAGAAGACTGTCTATGAAGTACTCAGGAATCGTAAACCAAATATTGGATATTTTCATGTATTTGGTTGTCCAGTTTATATCTTAAACGATTCCAGTCAGCTTGGAAAGTTTGATGCAAAAGCTGATGAAGGAGTATTTCTAGGTTATTCAGATATTCGAAAGGCCTTTAGAGTGTATAATTATAGACTCCAAAAGGTTCATGAGACAATTCATGTTACATTCGACGAATCAACTGAAGCAATCAACAAGAAACCAAGCCTTGATATTACTCCAGTCATTCCAATCAATTTTGGTGAAACTGACCAAGTTCATCGGTCAGTTGTTTCACCAGAAGATGCTTCCAGTTACAACAAACTGGAACCCGTTAAGAAGAAGAACACCTCCAGTGACACATCATTTTATCCCTCCATCAATTTCAACTTACCACAAGAATTGGTGATTGGATCTGATGTACGTGCCACTCCAATATCAGCACCAGTTCAAACATCTACTTTTCCAGTTCTTCATGAAATGCCTTCTAATGAGGAATTTCATGATGCTAATCGAGACCTCATTGACTCTGATGAGGATGTAGAAGTTGTTTGGACTGATCCTTCTCCAGATGCTGCTGCAACTGAAGAAGATCGCCTGGTGACTTGCACTGATATTGTGGTACACCAGCCTAGTCAATACACTAGATGGACACGAGCCCATCCAATTGAACAAATTGTGGGAAATCCAAATAGTGGGGTTCAGACTAGAAGAGCCACCAGTGAGCAATGCTTAAACGTCACCTTCTTATCTTTAATTGAACCAAAGAAGATTGACGAGGCTATGCAGACCCAAGCTGGGTGGAAGCTATGCAAGAAGAGCTCGTCCAGTTTGAAAGGAACAATGTTTGGGAGCTTGTTCCTTGTCCACCAGGGTTAAAGAAAGAACCTATTGGTACGAGATGGGTCTACCGAAACAAAATGGATGAAGATGGCCATGTTGTAAGAAACAAGGCCAGACTAGTTGCCCAGGGTTACTGTCAAGCAGAGGGCGTTGACTTTGATGAAACTTTTGCTCCAGTTGCAAGACTTGAAGCCATAAGAATATTTCTGGCTTATGCAACCCATCTGCAGTTCAAGGTCTTCCAGATGGATGTCAAAAGTGCGTTCCTAAATGGAACATTGGAAGAAGAAGTTTATGTTAAGCAGACTCCAGGTTTCATCGATGAGAAACATCCTCATTGGGTTTACAGACTGAACAAAGCATTGTATGGTCTAAGACAAGCCCCCAGAGCCTGGTATGATACTCTAACTAAACATCTTCTTAAAAATGGCTTTCAAAGAGGTGCAATAGATAATACCTTGTTTATCTTGAAAGAAAGAGGTAATATCTTGTTGGTACAAATTTATGTTGATGACATTATTTTTGGCTCAACTGATGATGCAATGTGTAAAAAGTTTTCTAAAATCATGTCATCTGAGTATGAGATGAGTTTAATGGGTGAATTAACATTTTTCTTAGGTCTTCAGATTAAGCAAACTGAAAATGGAATTTTCATAAACCAAGGAAAATATGTCAGAGATTTGTTAAGAAAATACAAATATGATTCAATCCCATCGAAAAACACACCTATTGCAGCACCATTGAATTTGGACTCTGACCCAACTGGCAAACCAGTTAACATAACTGACTATAGAGGTATGGTTGGTTCACTGAAGTACTTAACTGCCAGTCGACCAGATATAATGTTTGCAACATGTTTATGTGCCAGGTTTCAGGCTAACCCTAAAGAATCACATTTGCACGCTGTAAAGCGTATCTTTAGATACCTGAAAGGGTGTCCTAATCTTGGTCTTTGGTACCCCAAAGGCTCAGGATTAGATCTAATGGGTTATTCAGATTCTGATCATGCAGGTTGTAAGATAGATAGAAAATCAACAACTGGTGGTTGTCATTTCCTTGGAGGAAAACTGGTAAGTTGGACCAGCAAGAAGCAGACTTCAGTCTCTATGTCCACTGCTGAGGCAGAGTACATTTCTGCGGCCAGTTGCTGTGCCCAGATTCTCTGGATCAAGAACCAGTTACTAGATTATGGTCAAAAGTATACAAGGACCCCAATCTTTTGTGACAACACCAGTGCAATTGCTATATCTCACAACCCAGTGATGCACTAAAAAACAAAGCATATTGACATCAGGTATCATTTCATTCGTGATCATGTTATGAAAGGAGACATTGAAATTCATTTCATCCCCACTGACAAACAGTTAGCTGATGTTTTTACAAAACCTCTCGATGAGAAAACCTTTAAACATCTCATCAGCGAACTGGGAATGTTAAATCCTTAAAACTGGAGCTTTCTTTGTTATTGAACGCGTCAGTGACACTGATGAAGTTCTCCAGTTGAGGAAGTCCAGATAATCTTTGCTCGCCAGGCTATCGAACGCCTTTGTGATACTATCCTGGCACTAATCGATTTCTGGATCATCATTTTAGGGGGAAAGACTCAAAATAATTTTCTGACTAAAATTCATTTTTGTTTGAAAATGCAACTGGAGAACTCTCCAGTTGGAAACTGGTACTGGACTGATCCTCCAGTGACCAGGTTCAGTCTTGTCTTGTTTTTATAACGTTATAAATACTTGGTCAATATGTGTGACACGTGATGGTACTCGAGTGATTTAAACCACTTGGTATCGTGATCTGACGTGTTTGAAACCATTTTTAGTACTTGACAACTGTTTGTATTGGGAAAACAAAAAGTGAGTGGGCGCGTGGGTAAGATAAGCCGTCGTAGCATTTAATGCTGACATGGAAGCATTTAATGTTTACATGGCAGATTATTATTTTATTTCAAAATTCAAACCAACCTTGTTGAAAATATCTACAAAAAGGATTTTGTTTATTAAAATATAATTTTGGTGTTTCATTGGGATCTTGAATCCCTTTATAAATACCCTTATTTACTCCGAACTCATTTACTTCCTTCTCTTACATTCCTTCATTTACTTCCAATCATCAAAATTGCTTCATTCTTCTCTTTGCTTCATAAATCAAGAACCCTAAATCCCAAATTTCAATTTCAATTTCCTATGGCTCCTAGATCATCTCGTTCAAGAGATGTAAATCTCTTGACTGTTCCATATGCTCCTTCACCAGATGTCAAACCGGCATCTGGTGCTCCTAGTAATGCTTCGGCCATCAAATTAAATCCAAACAATCCGATGGCAAGCTTACGAGGATCTCAAGGGTCCGATACCCTTATTGGTAGAATCCAAAAGTTTTTAAAGGATTCTCCAATAGGACCCTCATTCTCTCTAAACCCACGCAAGTTGTTTCACAACTACTTGTGTGAGTTTTGGTACATTGCCGTTCTTTCTTCTGATTGTTCCTCCATCAGTTTCACATTAAAGGATGGAACAATCCAGTGTATCTTGACCTCTGACGTATTGAGGGATGCCTTACGCCTCAATTACTGGAGAGAGGGTGAATCTCCAGTCGTCTTGCCCCCAAACATAAATTTTCGTCAAGTACTTCTTGAAATGGGACACAAGGAGTGCTTGGACAATGGGGTGCTGAAAACGAAAGGTGCGATGACCATGAAGGGCCTTACATCTTCATGGAGGTATTTTTTCATCCACCTGGTGGAGAGCATGGGTGGGAGTTCTGGTGGACTTGACCAGATTAACTCCTCACAAGCAGAAATGGCTTACTGCTTGTGGAACGGATTGAGAGTGGACTTTGCAGATATCTTGTATAGAAGCCTAGTCCAAAAGCTGAAGGGCACCAGGGGTGTATGTATCCCCTTTTCAAGGTTCCTCTCTCTCTGTTTTAAGCATATTCTGGGCAGAGAAGCATATAATAGTACAGATTCACCGTACACTGCTCCAGATATGCTAAGGAATTTAGACTCTCTAGTATCTGAAGCTGGAGAGGTCAAAATTCCTGAACGAATGCAACTGGCATTCGCTTCAACTGATGCACCTGTGGAAGGTGAGTCAGAAAGGCAACTGGGCGGGCCTCAAAATAATGAGGGACCCTCCAGTTCGCCTAATGTTATGGTTGAGGATAGAGCAACCATAACTGAAGCAACTCCAATCACATCTATCCCTGGTGAAGATACTTCGGTATCTGATCCACCAACAGATGCACCCATCCAGGAAACTGGGGAAGGTCATCTGGAGACTGACCAGGAAACTGGTCATCTGACTGCAGGACTGGGGAAGGTATCTGGAGACTGACCAGGAAACTGGGGAAGGTATCTGGAGACTGACCAGGAAACTGGGGAAGGTATCTGGAGACTGACCAGGAAACTGGGGAAGGTATTGGAACTACCAGGAAACTGGGAAGGTATCTGGAGACTGACCAGGAAACTGGGGAAGGTCATCTGGAGACTGACCAGGAAACTGGTCAGCCCTCAGTTACATTCATGGATCTGGACATGAGTGTTAATGACGAGGAAATCTTATAGAATCTTCGGATTCTGAAGGTACTGAAACAGACCAGGAGATTCTTGATGCTTCTGTACAAGCTCAAGACCCTTCATCTCCAGTCTCACTTCCAGACGCATCAATTTCACTTTCACCCCCCCAAGAAAATGTGCCTACTGATATATCTTTACCAACATATACCGCTCCTTCACCAACTGGGCAATTCTCATTTGCTCGAGAAATGCCACCACCACCGTCGCCGTTGTTCACACCTGAGCATTCTCAGCATGAACAACACTTTGATTTTCCAGTCCTTTCTTCATCCACCACTCCTATTATATCTTCAACTGCTGGCATGACAACTGGGGAGACTTCCTTAAGTTTGCCTCCTCCAGTTGCTCCAGTAGTAACTGCTGTCTGGTCCAGTGACACCTTCTCCTTTGTCACTGGACAGTCAAGTTGTCTCACTTCAAGCCGATCTCCAAAACCTTCTAACCAGGGTGGAGGAGATTCAGAAGACACTTGACAAAAACACCAAGTCATTCTCCAGATACCACAAAGATCATTTGACAAATATTAAGGTGGTTGATCTGGGGATAAACAAGTTTTCATCTAATGAAGACTTGGTGTTTAAAAAGCTCAATGAGTTGGTCACTGGCTGCAACAATCTGGCTGGTACTTTAAAGGAAGCCTTTGACCTAACTCACTCCAAGGTTACATCTTCAATCTCCAACTTGCTAGGAAATACTGTCAGAACTTCAGAAGTTGATTTGAAAGAGATTGAAAGGCAGGTGAAGGAACTTATTGAAAAACCTGGCCTAGATGTAACTGGACTTGGAGAGCAGTTGATGACTTCGGTTGGTCAGAAAATAGAGGATACGCTGGGTGCTAGGGAAGCACAATTGGTTGAAAGGGTGATATCTGAGATCACCAAGCTGGCCACTCCTCAGGTTGATCTGGCCCCACTCACCAGTGAGATCAACCAGTTGAGAGGCAGCATTGAAAGTTTGAACACCCAGGTATCTCTACATGCTCAATCCTTAGAGAAACTGACAACTGAAGTGGAAAATCTGAAGAAGAAAGATGATGAAGTGAAGGATAAGGTTGTCTCTGGTTTGGACGAAGACTCCAAGATCTTGAATGCATTGAAAACTGGTCAAGAACAAGTAACTGCCAATGTTTTGACCCAGTCAAAAGAGACGAACCATTTGTGGAGATCCTTCAGGATGATGTGTGGGATCTTTAAGGAGTGTAAGGACATGCAGTCATGGCAGCCTCTTGACCGGTTGCCATCTCACCCCTCTGAATGGGAAGGTATTCGGGCAGGTCTAGATGCTGCCAAGGGGGAAAGAAGTTCAGTCCTTACACCAGTTGCACCTGGAAGGACTCCATCTGGAAGAGAATTGATTGTGGCTACCAGTACTGAAGCTGGTGAGCAAAGTGTTAGGGGGAATGTTGTTTTGGATAAAGGAAAAGGTTTAGCTGGTGATGCATCTGCCCAGCCGGCCACTGATGTAATGTTGGAAACTGGCAATGCTGATATACTCCCTCCAGTTTCAGATAGTGATAGCAGAAGACTGGCCAGACTTGGTGATGATATCAAAGAAAGAAAGAAAATGAAACAAAGAAACCAAGCTGAAGCCAGGGCACATCTTGAGCAGATCAAGTTGCTTGATATGAGTGATGCCAATCTTTTGGGTATCACTAAGGAGGAGTATGCCAGGATTAAAAATGATCCCAGGATAGTTGACCAGTTGAATGAAATGCTGGATGTAGAACTGGACAGACACTATGCTGAGGATGAAGCAGAATTTGATGCCAGGAGTTTAAACATTTCAGTGGAGAAGGCTAAGGAGATAAGGGCCAGTGGGATTCTTAAACGTATTGCAAATGTTAAGAAGGTTGTGAAGAAGGTTTTGAATCCACCAAGAAGGATTCCACAACCAAGAAGACCATTGTCAAGAGATGCTGACCTTAGCACATTCGTTGAATCAACTGGCGAGGTATCCAATGAAGACATTAAGTCCGCTGTACTGGCTGCTGGTGCTGGGAGTATAAAAATTACAAATGAATCTGAAGCTAGAAGCTACTACTCCCAGATCATGTCAACCAGAAGACATAGTGGTACTATCAATAGTGTCAATGTAACAATCAAGCCAGGCACCAAAGTCTTTCAAGTCGAAGTTAATTATACCAGGGGGCCACTGGTTAAAACTGACAATCCTGGTGCTATGCAATATGGGTTCAGCGAATGGGTTGAGATGGTGAATGTGCTAGATGCGAAGGCACAAAAGAATAGGTTTGAGAAAGCATGGGTAAACTTTCTAAGGGGGAAAATTCAACATAAAGAAAATCTTGAGCAAAAGTTGAATATTGATCCTGAAGATACTCAGCCTATCTCTTCTGTTGCCAAGAGAAGAAGAACTGGCGAAGGGCCATCTCATTAAGTTCTTTCTTCAGTTATCTACTTGTAATTTGTATTTACATTCTGTAACTTGTATAAATTCCATTTCCTTGTATAAATGAAGTTACCAGTTTGTAACCACAAGGTAGATAATAGATTAAAATCTAACAAACCTAAAAGAAAAACCTAAGGCATTTATTGATCTATAAAAATGCCTTAGAAACTTAGATAGATTTAAATCGAACAAGTCTCTATAGTTCACACTTGTATAGATACAAGAACTAGAAAAAGACTTAGACTATATTTCTAGACAAATAGGGGGAATTTGTTAGAACCAGTTCATCTGGTAAACTGGTCAGTCTCCAGTTGCACCTGGAGACCCAGTGGAACTGTCCAGTCTCCAGTTGCATCTGGAGACCTTAATGATTTGTCAAGAAATATATTGAAGTCCAGTTGCACCGTACAGTCAACGCAACTGAAGACTTCCTCCAGTTGAGAACTGACCAAGTTGAAGAATCATTCCAGTTGAAGTCGAAGACAACAAATGGAAGATAGAGAATGGCAATGGCAGCGAAGCCCAGTTGGCATTCTAGTCAGTTACAAACTGGAGACCATCAGTGGAAAGCCCTTACAAAGCTTTACACTGATTACGAGAAATTGACTTATATGCTTTATGTACCTTTACCCGGATAATAAGCCTTATCTTATTATTTAAGTACTAAAAGGTACATAAAGGTGGTTGAGTAAAGTCACTTTCACATGCGACTTTACACTGCCTTTTAAGGAATTAAATGCTATTCCTTAAATGATCTCAACCACATTTATACGGCTAAAGTTAACATCCCAAATGTTAACTTTGCCTATAAATACAAGTCATTGCACAACAAGAATAACAAGTGAAAAACATACAACACTTCACACTTTGCAAACCTGCAATATTCTTGATGAACTTGTGCAATATTCTCTCAATCGCTAAAAGGAACATTTCACAACTTTAAGTGTTTCGATTGTCTTGAGAAATTCCGAGTGTAGATCAATTGTATTTCATAGGTTATTAGGATATTTACATTCTTTGTATTATCTTGGTTCCGCAACAACCTTGTAATTTGTTTAACATCAATAAATAAATTACACATTGAAAATTACATATTGTCTCATCAAGTTACTTTACAAGTTATTTGTATTATTGCATTGTTCTTTACTTATTGTCATTTATATAAGTAATCTATCTAGAACTTGGTATATACACACTGCAACTGGTCGTCTCCAGTTCAGTGCATATATTGCAAAGTAACTCCACCATTGACATAGAGGTGTCTTCAGGTAGTGCCATCTATTGAGTTGGGACTTAACTTACTTTTATACATGTACATACATGTTTTGAGTTGCTGGCTACTCTGGCCAGTGAATTTCTTTTCTTTGTAAACCCTTGTTGCACTCATCTCTAGTGCAAGATACACTTAGATACCTTTTTGAGCTTAGCCTTTTCTCTTTGTATAAATCCACTTAAATATGTAAACTTTTCCTCGCTATACCGATAGTCTAACTCTGGGGGCCATTGATTGTCGTTGGTTGTTTGGGCGGTTTGGGAGAGCTTCAGTGGATTGTCAATTTGAATATTCTTGGTCTTGGGGAATACGTCGATTGGTCAAATTATTGGGGATTTTCTTGGATTGTTCGAATAAGTTACATTGTTATATTGACATTATTCATCATTGTAAAGGGGTGCCTACTAGTAGAGTAAAAATGGTTCGAAACAAGGAGAAATTCAATTAAAAAAAAAAAAAAAGAAAACTTGGGCTACTAGTGGGTATTTCTCATTCTTAAATGTCAAAAGTTGATTGTTGTATCATTTGGTTCGCAATAAAATGGAAGACTTGGTTGATCTTAAGTTGTTTGAAGTCAATACACCACAATGGTGTCGGGTTTTGTTCGTTGCTTTTGGGGTGTGTTCGCGGGATAACATCTTATGGGTTGGTGGCAATCAAAGGTAAGGGTTTGGGTTAGACTATTTTGTACATCAGTACATAACTTATACTTGTGTTATTTCCTTTTAACACTAACCTAAATTTCCTAAATCCCATTGTAAATACCCTTAGCCTAACATTACAGCCGATTATATGCCAAATTTTGATGATGTACTTGGTGCTCACGCCATGTCGGTGAAGCTATGATCCTAGTTCAAGCCTATGGTAAGATATGCATCACGACTGAGCAATGAGTGATTATTCATATATATTCAACCCCAATAGTAAGTTCATTGGAGTAGGATAGTTTTGAGAGGATCAGTTGTTTCATATCTGCTTAGTTGTGTTATCAAGGTGTAAGTCCCCTGGTACGGATCGTCAATAGCTTGATCCAGTTATCTTGAGGTGCGGAATCCCTCACAATAACTTGGTGATCAACAAGAAAGCCCCTAGATCATCTACGGCCTCGTAGATCTTCTTCGGGCTAGCGGAACAACCTTTGACGACTTTAACCTGCAATACCTGCTTGATAATTCGACAAATGTTCAACCCTAAACTCTGTTAGGGTTCGCTTTATATAGGTAACACCCGACATGGGCTTCAGCACTTCAGCCTCGCAAACCCAGCCCAGCCCGTCACTTTTACGAGGTCGTAACTGTGATTGGCCTCGTATTTGTCCCTGCAAATACGGGGTCGTATTACCTATATGATCGACTCGTATTTAACCCTGTAAATACGGGGTCGCATTTCTTCTGTATGAATTGTGAAATCGCAATTCATACTTAGCAGATTTACTATACATTCAATACTTAAACTTAATCTAGTATTCTATGCATAATAATACTAAGTTCATTAATGACAATCACATTACAAAGACATATAACAATATAAGCCCAAACAATCTAGACTGCTATTGACATAGACGTGCACTTACAGACTCCCCCTTGGCAATAGCTTCTAGACGTTAACATATCTATGTCTTTGTCTTGTCTTTGTCATTAATCTACTTCCTCTGCTTCTTCTTGCTCTTGCTCTGCTCCTTCTCAGTCTCAGTCTCAGTCTCGAAATCAGAATCTGACTCTGACTCTGAAGGAGTATGAGTTAACCCTAACCGTTCTTTCTCTTGATCCTTCAAAGATCCTGGATCATAATAATAATCCGCAATCTCTGCCCTAGCTCTCATATGAGCCTGTGGATCATATCCCAACCTCTTCTCTAGTCTATGCACAATAATTGGATGCAAATCTGACTCGGTAGAAGTATTATTGGTAGAATCGGTCTTGGTAGACTCACTATCCTGAGCACTAGCATCTTCAGTATCAAGAGCAATAGCATCAGATTGCCCTACCAAATCCTTACCTTTGTTTAATCGATCAACGTCAGCATCTTCTGTAAGGGATTTGGTTTGAGGTGCCTCAAGCTCAACTACCATGTTTATCTCTGTAGACATCTGTTCTTGAGCTTGTGGAACTTCTGAGGTAGCCTTGCCAGCAATACCAGCCTGGCTAGACTCTCCTTGAGTCTCTGTTCTGAACACAGAACTCCCTCCTAGCTCTTGAGTAGCTCTAGCAGCATCTGGATCTTCATTCTGATCATCATCATGCCCAGCTTTAGCCAGCTCATCACCTCTGCAACCTAAGCTATCTCTCTCTGCTCTAACCTTGAGATAGTTATCGATGAGATCATGCAGTTTTTCTTCAGCAATCGTGACTCCCTTCTTCAATGCATCTTCCATCCTGATAACCTTCTCATCTAGAGCCACATACTTCTTATACATCTTGGACACTACCACTTCGGCCTTGCCCAATTTGTCTTCAAGAAATGTGTTCTTGTCACTAACAACCTTCAAATCATCAGTCAAATGAGTAATCAAACTTCCCATCTCATTCATCTGTCTCTGCAGATCACTAAGATTGGTTTCTTCACTTGTTTGAAACTGTGGCTGTGTAGTCTCAGAAACAACAACTCTTGGCACTCTATCAGACATACCAGCAGCAGCAAAAGTCTCTTGTTCCCTGACAAGTGTTCTTCTTTTATGCAACGGCTGCTCTGGCACCCAATCTTCATCCGTTTCTCTCCTTCTTCTTCCTTGAACTGCCTCAATAGGTTTAGGAACCATCTTAGATCCAACTCTGATGAATGCATGAGATCTATAAGGATCTTCATCACCATCACTGCTGGAATCATCATCAGAATGGATAGAAGGCTCTCTGTCTGTTTGAACATCAGCAACAGCCTTTCCTCTACCTTCAGCATTCACACCAGATCCACTAGCCTGACCTGCTCCTGACCCACTAGCTTCTACAGTACCAGACCCACTAGCTCTAGCTGCTTCAGAACCAACTGCAGCTCCAGCTACATAATCATCTATATCTCGGTCAAGGTCCGCATCTACTAGGTCATCAACATTGGCATTGTACCCTTGCACTTGGGCAATATCACCATCTGGATCAGCCATCTCTTCCAATAAATCATCTACAATCTCAGGATTGGCTCCAGGTTGGTTTATCACATCATCTGCAACCTGTACAACAACTTCAGGCTCTTCTGGTGCATCTTCCTGAACCACTACGTCATGTAACTGCTCAACATTCTCAGCAGCTTCACCACCCTCTGGCTGAGGCCCTTCATAAGCTGATATGACCCCATCAGTAGGTGCTATGTAGTTGGCATTGATGATGGCACCGAACAATGCAACATCTTGTGCATTTGGATCATTATGGTATCGAGACACAAACTCATCATAACCACGTCGGATGATCGAGCTCACTTGCTTCACTTCTCCTACAGCAGGTAGATTTGGAAGTCGAGCATTGATTATCATCATCACGAACCGAGGATACATCAAAAACCTCCTCTTTCCCGTGGCTGTGATCTGTTTCTTCATCTCATCGAAGAAGAATTTCGAGAAACTATATGGCTTATTAAAAACCAAGCCAACCATCTGTGCCTGGGCTTCCTGGTTCAATGTATCAAAACCAGACTTCTTATTGCTCAAACTGACATTCAGAACATGCGCAAGATACCTCCACCTGCCATAAAAACCCTTCTTGAACAGAGTTTTACTTGACATATCTGCAGCAAACCCCATTCTTCTGAAAGCACCTTGAATGACTTCATGTCTGAACTTGGTGAGACCTGTAGCACCACCTTCTTGTTCTACTGTGCCCAGATTAAGAATGTTAACGAGGTCAGCAGCTGTGAACTGTATCTGCCGCCCAGCAACTATGGTATGAAATATATACACATCTCCTGCCTTTACACAGTTAGCATGATTCCAGAAATCTCTGAGATAATCTAAATATATGATTGGAGAATGTGTAAGAACATGATGAATCCTTGATCTTCTGAAGAAAGCGAATATCTCATGATAATACGCAGTTCCCTCCTGATTATCATCGAAGTTCATCACATAGTTATGACCTGCTATGAAATTTCTTGCCATTTCTGTAATCAATAACAAATAATTAATTACCTAAATAGGCATAAAAATTCATATGCATAACATACACAACTAAAATTATCCTGGTAATTTAGTTAAAAGCATAAATTATCCCTGTAATTTATAACCTAACATAAATTATCTCTGTAATTTAGTTATAGATAGATTAACTCATTTTCAAATTTTTATAAAAATAAACTTTTGAAAATCTGTTAACTCTAAAAACACGAGATCGTATCCCTGTACGAGGTCGTATTTTGAAGTCAAAATACGGTCAACCAAATTCTAAAATACGAGGTCGTATTTTCCAATTTGGCATCATATTAGACCAGGTTGTAAATCGGCATCGTATTCCGAAAGTCAAACAAGTCAAAATAAATTGACATTTACGAGGTCGCAAATCTGGGCTAGCAAACCCACTTTTACGAGTCCGTCGCACTGTTCATCTTCCCCAACGCGATTTCACGATTTATCCAACCAAAACTGGTAAAAATTGTTTCTTTATACTCGTATTCAAACGAAAAAGATACCCCAACCCTTAGTTTTACCCAGAAAACATCAAAATCGAAGGAAATATGGAAACCTAATTCGAAAATTTTGAAACCCTTTTTCTTGATTTTCTTGTTGCATGGTTAACTACTGGACGATTAGATAGTATACCTAGATTCAGTTTTTCACGAGGATCACAACGATATACTCGAAAAACACTCGATCTAATTGTATATGTCGAATCTAAAACGGGGTAGCAAACTCGTTTTTCGGGGTCGTAAAGCTCTATAATTGATTTTAATATATGAGGTCGTATTAGGGTTAAATTGGGTTATATATACCCACTCGACCCGAATGGACTTGGGTCGACCCGGCCCATCCAATTACGAGGTCGTAATTAAACTTGGCCCAATTCGACCAATTGCGAGGTCGTATTCTGCCATCTTCAATTACGAGGTCGCAAATACCTCCTGCACACTTTAAAATCAAATTTTCGTCAAAGTTTCTGAATAATTGATCAATGATTACCACGAACTTTCTGGAAATATGAAAATTTAAAAGATCAAACCTGTAAGCATCAAATTTTCATCTTGTCCTCGATCTTCGTCTTAACCTGAAAAGTTAATAAACTTACACAAAATTCTTTAACTTTTCAACGATCAATCTTTCCAAAACTTACTCGAATTTAGCTTTCCCGAACTTCATTCAAAGTTATAAAATTGATTCTTCATTCTTATACCTCCCCCTCAATTTTATGACTAGGAAGTATAACTATGATTAATCATCATAACCTCCATCATTCTTATGTACCCCCCTCAATTTATGACTGGGATACATAACCATGATCAAATTGTCAGATCAAAAATCATTCTTATGTACTCCCCCTCAATTCATGACTGGGATACATAACTATGATTTTATAATCAGAGCAATAGACATACAAAATATATACATTGATTAACTACGTCATATTCTTATGAAATCATTTCACATCTATATGATCTAGATAATCAATTTAGAATAACCTTTCACATTCATATATGTTTCTATATCTAAGGTAACAAAGACCTTTCATATTCAAACAATATATCTATGTCTAAGGAGTAAAAATATTAACTATGTAGCCTTTCACATTCAAACATGACATTTCTATGTCTAAGGCATAATATAGTCAATAACCTTTCATATTCACTTAACGTCTATGACTAAGATTTTCTTAATCTTCTTCATTCACATTAAGTCTATATCTAAGGATTTATTTAACCTTCTACATTCACATTAAGTCTATGTCTAAGATTTTCTTAATCTTCTACATTCACTTAATGTCTATGTCTAAGGTTTACTAACATAGTTGATAATCTTTTATATTAAAATAAAATTATTTCTATATCTAAGATCTTCAACTAATTATGACCTTTCTATCATCATCTTGTAAATACTATAAATAGTAAAAACCTGATGATCTTAGCTTTTGATAGCAAGGTCTTGAATATTTCAGTCTTTTGCTTAGAAATCCTTCCTTTGGATCGACTTCTCTGCAAATACACTGAAAAATAATCATTTCGAGACAACAAATATAATTGCCATACCCGAAACTTTGATCCTCTGAAACTTCAGATTTGAGAAGCAAACTTCAAACTCTCTGTATCGTCATAAAAATCAACTAATGCACCATAGCTTGTTGTAGTTCTCCCCCTCAACAATAAATCTCTCCGAATTAAGCATATCTCGAGTCCCTGCTCGCCTTGCCTAATCCGGCATGTAATAGAGAGGTAAAATTTCCAACAATCTATCCTGAACGAGTTGACTCCCATGAAAACCAGAAACTTTGAAACTTGAATCACAAATTTCAGGAACATGGAACCTATTTCAAAAGCAACTCTTTGTCTCCAAAAATGTTTCTTCTGATTATGATCAACATCTTCAGACAAAACATATAAAATACAGCTCATGTCATGCATTCCCTGCACAAAAAGCTGTTAACAAAACACATAAACGAGATAAAAATGATAATGTTATTCTTCATTATTTCATCACTATAATATACGACAGTAACGACTTAATCTAGAACTACATTCTTCATTTTCTTCTCCAAATTTGTTATTCTTCACTATCATAAGTCATAAACATATGACATTATCTTAGTCTAGAACTACAAATCTTCAAGAACTTGAACTTCTTATTGTTCAAAAATCCAAACCTTATACTTCTTATTGAAATCTTAAGGTTTAAAGTCATTGATCTATAAACTCCTTGTTAATCCGTCAACTTATCAGAAAAATATTCAAGAATCTTAAGATCGCTGTCTTATCATTCTATCGATACTTATCTAGAATCTTAAGAACCCTGTCTTATTATTCTATTGATACTTATCACAAACTTAGAATCTTAAGAACCCTGTCTTATTATTCTATGGATACTTATCACAAACTTAGAATCTTAAGAACCCTGTCTTATTATTCTATTGATACTTATCACAAACTTAGAATCTTAAGAACCCTGTCTTATTATTCTATTGATACTTATCAAAATTAGAATCTTAAGAACCCTGTCTTATTATTCTATTGATACTTATCAAAATTAGAATCTTAAGAACCCTGTCTTATTATTCTATTGATACTTATCAAAACTTAGAATCTTAAGAACCCTGTCTTATTATTCTATTGATACTTATCAAAACTTAGAATCTTAAGAACCCTGTCTTATTATTCTATTGATACTTATCAAAACTTAGAATCTTAAGAACCCTGTCTTATTATTCTATTGATACTTATCAAAACTTAGAATCTTAAGAACCCTGTCTTATTATTCTATTGATACTTATCAAAACTTAGAATCTTAAGAACCCTGTCTTATTATTCTATTGATACTTATCTAGAATCTTAAGACCCCTGTCTTATTATTCTATGGATACTTATCACAAACTTAGAATCTTAAGAACCCTGTCTTATTATTCTATTGATACTTATCAAAATTAGAATCTTAAGAACCCTGTCTTATTATTCTATTGATACTTATCAAAACTTAGAATCTTAAGAACCCTGTCTTATTATTCTATTGATACTTATCAAAATTAGAATCTTAAGAACCCTGTCTTATTATTCTATTGATACTTATCAAAATTAGAATCTTAAGAACCCTGTCTTATTATTCTATTGATACTTATCACAAATTAGAATCTTAAGAACCCTGTCTTATTATTCTATTGATACTTATCAAAACTTAGAATCTTAAGAACCCTGTCTTATTATTCTATTGATACTTATCAAAACTTAGAATCTTAAGAACCCTGTCTTATTATTCTATTGATACTTATCTAGAATCTTAAGACCCCTGTCTTATTATTCTATGGATACTTATCACAAACTTAGAATCTTAAGAACCCTGTCTTATTATTCTATTGATACTTATCACAAACTTAGAATCTTAAGAACCCTGTCTTATTATTCTATTGATACTTATCACAAACTTAGAATCTTAAGAACCCTGTCTTATTATTCTATTGATACTTATCAAAATTAGAATCTTAAGAACCCTGTCTTATTATTCTATTGATACTTATCAAAACTAGAATCTTAAGAACCCTGTCTTATTATTCTATTGATACTTATCTAGAATCTTAAGACCCCTGTCTTATTATTCTATGGATACTTATCACAAACTTAGAATCTTAAGAACCCTGTCTTATTATTCTATTGATACTTATCACAAACTTAGAATCTTAAGAACCCTGTCTTATTATTCTATTGATACTTATCACAAACTTAGAATCTTAAGAACCCTGTCTTATTATTCTATTGATACTTATCACAAACTTAGAATCTTAAGAACCCTGTCTTATTATTCTATTGATACTTATCAAAACTTAGAATCTTAAGAACCCTGTCTTATTATTCTATTGATACTTATCACAAACTAGAATCTTAAGAACCCTGTCTTATTATTCTATTGATACTTATCAAAATTAGAATCTTAAGAACCCTGTCTTATTATTCTATTGATACTTATCAAAACTAGAATCTTAAGAACCCTGTCTTATTATTCTATTGATACTTATCAAAACTTAGAATCTTAAGAACCCTGTCTTATTATTCTATTGATACTTATCACAAACTAGAATCTTAAGAACCCTGTCTTATTATTCTATTGATACTTATCTAGAATCTTAAGACCCCTGTCTTATTATTCTATGGATACTTATCACAAACTTAGAATCTTAAGAACCCTGTCTTATTATTCTATTGATACTTATCACAAACTTAGAATCTTAAGAACCCTGTCTTATTATTCTATTGATACTTATCACAAACTTAGAATCTTAAGAACCCTGTCTTATTATTCTATTGATACTTATCACAAACTTAGAATCTTAAGAACCCTGTCTTATTATTCTATTGATACTTATCAAAACTTAGAATCTTAAGAACCCTGTCTTATTATTCTATTGATACTTATCACAAACTAGAATCTTAAGAACCCTGTCTTATTATTCTATTGATACTTATCAAAATTAGAATCTTAAGAACCCTGTCTTATTATTCTATTGATACTTATCAAAACTAGAATCTTAAGAACCCTGTCTTATTATTCTATTGATACTTATCTAGAATCTTAAGACCCCTGTCTTATTATTCTATGGATACTTATCACAAACTTAGAATCTTAAGAACCCTGTCTTATTATTCTATTGATACTTATCACAAACTTAGAATCTTAAGAACCCTGTCTTATTATTCTATTGATACTTATCACAAACTTAGAATCTTAAGAACCCTGTCTTATTATTCTATTGATACTTATCACAAACTTAGAATCTTAAGAACCCTGTCTTATTATTCTATTGATACTTATCAAAACTTAGAATCTTAAGAACCCTGTCTTATTATTCTATTGATACTTATCACAAACTAGAATCTTAAGAACCCTGTCTTATTATTCTATTGATACTTATCAAAATTAGAATCTTAAGAACCCTGTCTTATTATTCTATTGATACTTATCAAAACTAGAATCTTAAGAACCCTGTCTTATTATTCTATTGATACTTATCAAAACTTAGAATCTTAAGAACCCTGTCTTATTATTCTATTGATACTTATCACAAACTAGAATCTTAAGAACCCTGTCTTATTATTCTATTGATACTTATCTAGAATCTTAAGACCCCTGTCTTATTATTCTATGGATACTTATCACAAACTTAGAATCTTAAGAACCCTGTCTTATTATTCTATTGATACTTATCACAAACTTAGAATCTTAAGAACCCTGTCTTATTATTCTATTGATACTTATCACAAACTTAGAATCTTAAGAACCCTGTCTTATTATTCTATTGATACTTATCACAAACTTAGAATCTTAAGAACCCTGTCTTATTATTCTATTGATACTTATCAAAACTTAGAATCTTAAGAACCCTGTCTTATTATTCTATTGATACTTATCACAAACTAGAATCTTAAGAACCCTGTCTTATTATTCTATTGATACTTATCAAAATTAGAATCTTAAGAACCCTGTCTTATCATTTGATCGATACTTATCTAGAATCTTAAGAACCCTGTCTTATTATTCTATTGATACTTATCACAAACTTAGAATCTTAAGAACCCTGTCTTATTATTCTATTGGTGAGTAAAGTGAGAAAGTCTTTAAGAATCAAGTCAGCGGTGACAGGTCGGTGATTCCTCACGCGCAAAGCGACTTAACTTGACTCACGTACGGAAATATACTCAACATTGCATAATGCCAAGTACTTGCATATTTGTGACATTATTTTTAAGCACTTATGAAAACCCGTGACTTTCGATGAGACCCGTGTAGCGAACTTTCTAACAACCTATCCCAAGTTGGAAGCTTTAGGTAGGCTAGGTATACAAAGACACCCCAAGGACTTACTTGTTCGAATCTCAAAGGCCATATTAGCTTCATATTTTCAACAGATTTATTTGATATTTGCATATCTTGTCACAAATATACATCCGAAAAAGCAATACATACACATATATGTACCCGAGACCTTCTATATAAAGACCAAATATACATAATCACAATGCAAGATCTTTCATAAGATTTAAAGGACTTGTCTATTTTAAGAACAAGCATTCTCAGCCATATATCTGAATACGTTTCCCACAAGAACATTGTATACATTTAAGTTCAGATTATAAGGAAACTTTGGTACTTTGTGCCTATCGATACATCATATAATGGTATCACTGAACTGAGCATTTTAAAGTACAATTAAGTAGGCTTAAAAGCTAAAGTATCGTCACGTCTAATCGTCTTGATGCAGTGACCTTACTCATTTTATTATTTTCTTTTTCTTTTCTGATTTTTCTGATTTTTATTTTGTTTTTCTGACACTATTTTCTGATTTTTCTGATTTTTCTGATTTTTCTGATTTTCCTTTTATTATTTTCTTTTTCTTTTCTGATTTTTCTGATTTTTATTTTGTTTTTCTGACATTATATGACACACATACATTACGACACAAACACTGACACATTTTACAAAGTTCCTTTTGAGAGACACTGTCACTATAGATTTCTCATTCCAATCAATTGGACTAACAACTCGAAACGAGTTCAGTCGAAAGCCTTAGTGAACAGATCAGCTAAATTAAAGTCACTCGGCACCTTTTCTAGGACTATTAATTTCTTTTCAGCGCAATCACGAATAAAATGAAACCTTATGTCTATGTGCTTAGTCCTACTGTGCTTAACAAGATTATTGGTTATGGATATAGTCTTTATGAGAGTACAAAGGAAAATCTAACCGTGAAATCCAGAGCCGATGAATGAGCATTCACTCGCTGTAATGTATTCCGATCTCTCCCCTAAGACTGACATCCACTGATGTCTACTTCCTTAAGTACACCAATTTCTTCATCCCTGTGATTAAACTAGTGCACTTCTGGAACTGACATATAACATAACCAACAACCTCAAGATGTGCCATAAAACTCGTCTCAGCTTCGGCGACATCTTCGTTCTCAGCTCTTACTGGTTCTGATGATTCAGGTTCCTCTTCTACCCTCTGATGAACACTACCATGATCATCTGTGCTGGCATACAATGTATAGTCGAATGAATTATCAACAAGATCGTTCATTCCTCCATCAATGTCTTGAATTTCTGCCAAGAATGCATGATTCTGATCATCGGTACTAGTTGAACCCCAATTATATGTACCATCAGATTGAACAACTAAGGCTCTTGAGTTGTCCGCTTCTCCTGAGCTTCGGTTCCCAGTATTAGCATACTGATGTCCAGAATTCTGACTCACTATAGAACCACTTTGATTGAAGTTCTGACGGCCTGTAGCTGAATTGTTATCCCGTCTTGGTCTCTGACACTCTCTTGCAAAATGTCCAAAACCATCACAGTTATAACACTTCACCTTTGTCTTGTCAAACCCTACTTTGCCATTCACAACCTTCCTTCCGGTTCTATCTGTGAAACGCTGAACTCTCAATGTTAACATAGCTAATTGCCAGTTCAGATCCATTTCTTCCAAGTCATCTGGATCAACTTGCTTGTAATCCTCCCTAACCAAATCAGGATCAGTCAGTTTTCCTCCAATTAACTTCTCATGAGCAGACACAAATGAAGCGAGCATGCCCAAATGTCCCTCAGCAGATCTTATGCTCATCGGCATCCCTGTGTAACCCGAGCTTGGAGAACTACTACTCTGAACCCCATTTTGCACTACCATGGCTGATTCCGGAGAAATTACATACATCAAGTTGCTGTCAGAATCCGTTGACATCTTAATCTTGTCATCATCTCCACTATAGAAGGCACTAATCCCTCCATTTGAAGATTTTGCAGAAGGAACGCTTGATTTGCTATGATAGAGTTCAGGACGCTGAACAAAATCACTGCTACCTGCTTCCTTCGACTTTCGTTTCATGTCTTGACCTCTCAGCTTTCGAATGATCTGATCCAAAGTCCATGTGCTGAATTCGATATTTTGTTGGATTGAAGTTATAAACCCTTCCCACTTAACTGGAAGTGCTTCCAACAACTTCTCGATCACATCTTCTGGATCAGGTTTGTACCCAAAATATGCAAGCTCAACCAGCAGATGACTGTAACGAATTAAAATCTCATCAAGAGGTTCATCTTTGAAGCTAGTAAAGACATAATACTGCTTCTTCAGCAAATCCTTCCTACTCTTCTTGAGATCATCATCACCTTCACAATGCTCTTTGAGTGCATCCCATAAGCCTTTTGCACTATTATACATTTCAAACAAGTGCAGGAATTCCCCTTGGAGAGCCATTCGGAGTGATCCTAAAGCTTTACTTTCTGCTTCGTAATCTTTCTTTTGATCAACAGTCATTTGCTCATACGAAGCTGCTTTTCCACCACTCGAACCAGTAGGTTCTTTGTCATTTTGCACAATAGGATGAACATAACCATTAACAATACATATCCACATCCTCACATCAATTAACCTGCAATATGACTCGAATCTGCCCTTCCAGCTGAAATATCTATCAAGGCTTATCAACTTGGGCGGTGAGTTGGCCTTTCCGGTTTCGTGATCCATCAAAATTAGTTGATTCAGCAAAGATTGATAATTTGCGGGTAATTGAGACGTCATTTTCTCCGAGCTAGCAAAATTCACGAACTGTTTATAAAAACGAGGTCGTAAAAGTTCACGAGGTCGTGAAGAAACACGAGGTCGCAATTAACTACTCGAGGTCGTAATTGAACTGGCGAGGTCTTAAAGAGCTCACGAGGTCGCAAACGAAAGCTACCCAGGTCGCAATACGAGCTGGATGAGGTAATACGAGCCCGCGAGGTCGCAACTGCTGCTGGAATCCTTAGATCTCTTGAATTCGAAACCCTAAACACCAACAATAACACCTTCGACTGCTGCAAACCCAAATCGAGGTCACAAACAAGATTTCCGGTCGTAAACTCGTGAAAGAATCACATCTAAACGACCCTAAATCAATATTGTCTATCACCAACAAGCTATAACCTTCCGGTTTTAAACCAAGAGGCTCTGATACCAATTGTAAGTCCCCTGGTACGGATCGTCAATAGCTTGATCCAGTTATCTTGAGGTGCGGAATCCCTCACAATAACTTGGTGATCAACAAAAAGCCCCTAGATCATCTACGGCCTCGTAGATCTTCTTCGAGCTAGCGGAACAACCTTTGACGACTTTAACCTGCAATATGACTCGAATCTGCCCTTCCAGCTGAAATATCTATCAAGGCTTATCAACTTGGGCGGTGAGTTGGCCTTTCCGGTTTCGTGATCCATCAAAATTAGTTGATTCAGCAAAGATTGATAATTTGCGGGTAATTGAGACGTCATTTTCTCCGAGCTAGCAAAATTCACGAACTGTTTATAAAAACGAGGTCGTAAAAGTTCACGAGGTCGTGAAGAAACACGAGGTCGCAATTAACTACTCGAGGTCGTAACTGTGATTGGCCTCGTATTTGTCCCTGTAAATACGGGGTCGTATTACCTATATGATCGACTCGTATTTAACCCTGTAAATACGGGGTCGTATTACCTATATGATCGACTCGTATTTAACCCTGTAAATACGGGGTCGCATTTCTTCTGTATGAATTGCGAAATCGCAATTCATACTTAGCAGATTTACTATACATTCAATACTTAAACTTAATATAGTATTCTATGCATAATACTAAGTTCATTAATGACAATCACATTACAAAGACATATAACAATATAAGCCCAAACAATCTAGACTGCTATTGACATAGACGTGCACTTACACAAGGCTTATGGATTGTTCAGATATTGTCAAACATTTCGGTTTTCATTTAAGATTAAAACTGCTCAACCAAAGTCCTTGTCTTTGATATACTTGGTTTGGCTTCTTTTTGATAATCGCAATGTATTTATATAGCTTCGTACCAGGGAATGCTTTTGCCTAATTTCCAGATTTGCTTGAGGACAAGCAACGCTCAAGTGTGGGGGGATTTGATGTGTCCAATTTATATGTATCGCCCACATCATTTATGGCCTGTTTCGTATGTGTTTCGAGTCAATTTTGTATGCAATTGGCGCGTTTATGGTGTTTGTTAGTGCTTTCAGGTTCTTAGCAGGTTGCGCGTCCATTTGGTGCACTTTATGACGAATTAGGCCAAGATGTTAATCCTAGTGTTCGAGAGCTGTTAACGAGAAAGAATTTTGAGGAGGTTAGCCCCACTGCGCCGCAGTGGGAAGAATGAAACCCCACTGCGCCGCAGTCATTGGGTGAAAAGGCCACATGCTTTCCAGGGGATTTACACTGCGCCGCAGTGGGAGGAATGAAGCCCCACTGCGCCGCATTCAAAGGTCGAGAAAAAACCTTAATTTCCAGGGATATTCCACTGCGCCGCAGTGGGAGTGCGCCAGTCTCACTGCTCCGCAGTCAGCAGTACGGGGAGCCAAATGTTTCAGCTTTTCAGCCGTTCAGATTGGGGGAGGTATATAAGCAAAAACATAAACCGTTTTTCTGCATCTAAGTTTTCTTTCTAGGGGCCGTTCCACACGAATTCCTTCAAGGGTGATCTCAAATTCCATCAATTGGATTCATTGAAGATTCAAGAACACCGTCTAGATCGTATCTACTTTTCCGTCTTTGCAATTTTAATTAAAACAATCATTGGTACAATATGTTCTCTTTCAATTTCTTTTATGAATTTCAATTTAGCATGACTGGCTAGAATTCTTAATCATCCACTTTGATGAAACTTGACGAATGATATGATTGCATAATTTTAATTCAAGAGTTGATTCAATTATTGTTGTGTCGTGATCTTTATCAATTAATTTTCTTGTGATTTATTCTATTGATGTTGATGGTTTATGTGTTCATCGTTAGTGGTACTAGGTGAATATATTTATCGTTTCAATTCGATTGTCTTTGATCGTTTGTCACCGGTTCATGGTATGACGGTGGATGTCAAGTCGATAATAGGATTAATCGGTAAACGTGTTTAGAAACGGTTGGTGGTACCACGTTTTAATTCACATAGACATAATTGATATTTGGATAATCAATCAAACTAATCGTTGGGGAGATTCTCTAAGCATTGGTGGTACCGGCTTGGGTAATTAAACTAGCAATTTAGGTGTTTGGGTGATTTGCGAGCGGTTGGTGGTACCACGTGAGCATTTTTATCCATTCACGATTATCTTGTCAACTCTTTAGAATTTGGTTTTAAACGAAAGCAATCATAGCGGTAGTCGAGTGGATTCGAAGTGGATGATCTTTATTAATATTGTCTGAAATCTACTTTATTTTATTTTGTCTTGTTATTTAAATTTCTTTTACTTCAATTGTCAAAGTTAGGTAGCAATTCGGCTACGGGTCCATCCTTTTCTAAAACTACTTTAGCAAACAATTATTTCAAAACCAATCCCTGCGAACGACCTCGGACTTACTAATTACTATACTATATGCGATCAGGTCCACTGCCTGAAAGTGTGTAGTAGTCGGTTTTTGGTCGGTACTTGTTTATAAATTTACAAACTCGATTTCACACATCACTGCCTAATTAAAAATCATTATGTCATGGATAAGTTTGTTTCAAATGTACATTTATTTAAGGTGAAAACCACATTAGCTTTCGTCTGAGCGTTACAGAGTTTCAGTTATTGTGATTACATTTTGTTATTTATGACGTGTCGTTATATATGTTAACTTCAAAATTTTGACATATGAAATAGATATCTATTTAAATTAATACCACAAACGCATCTAAAAGTTTACAGTATCGGATATATATATTTAATATGTACAATAAACCAAACATAAAAAAATAAAAGGAAAAAAAGTCGAATGAAAGTTTTTAATATATTAGTTGAAAACCCCAAAGGAGAAAGTGTGTAAAACCAATTAGGGGTACATAACGGTACGAGATATGACCATAAAAAGTTGCAATATAGTGTTTGGAAACCTAAACGGTAAAAAAAAGTTTGCAAAAAAACAATAAGTAACCCGTAACAGAAGCCCGAACGGGATACGATGTGTCAAATTTCGAATAATGGTAATAGTACGAGATATAGCCATAAAAAGTTGCAATATATTGTTTGAGAACCCAAAAGAATAAAAAGTACTTAAAAAACCGATAAATATTGCGTAATAGAAAGCGCGAACGGGATACGATATGACAAAATCCGAATAATATTACGGGCTGTTACGTGGACGAATAGTAACTCGCCAGCGAGTTACTATTCATCTTCATCCCCTTTAATATTATTAATATAATATAATATAATATAATGTTTACATATCAGGTATTAATTATCACTTTATTAGTTTGGAAAATGTTAAATAGTTACATTTTTATGTGTTGTAATTAATGTATATAAAAAATTGAATATTTTTGTATCGAAAGGTTACCCGTTGAATTTTATGATAATAATATAACTATTTGATGCATGTTAATTATAACCCCTAAAGCGGTAGCTAACAAGACATTATTAGTTTTAATTAACCTAACAAAATGTGAATATAATATGCTCTATCTAAAATTTGTATATATCTTATGTCTATATTTTTTTTTATTAAATAAAATAAAGATTTAACTATATTGACTTTGGGTTAAAGTGTAAATTGGTGATGGAAAACACAAATGTGTAAATTAATTTAGACATGTGTTGATTTAATTAATTTTGAGGAATCGAGAGCTATGATTGGTTAATAACTATTAGATCAAATGCCTTTTAGTATATATATATATATATATAAATATAAGATTAAGATTAAGATAAGATAAGATTAAGATTAAGATTATGTTATTTATGAATAGCGAATGTCGTGTGTATATCTTTACTTTTTAATAAAAATTCTAGTCTTTTTTTTTGGAAATTGTTACGAGAAAGTTTAGAAATGACCTAATTGCATGTAATGAACCTCCCTCTTATGAAAAGAATTATTAGAAATTACTTAATTTTATTTTAAGGCTATCCGGAGTGGGGCGTATCTCCCCCAAATTTCGCCCTTTTCTCGCCCTCCACACCACCCCGCCTCGCCGTTTAAGCCCCCAAACACCAACGGGCGGAATTTTTCTCTCGCCCTTCAAATTGCATCTTCCAAAAAATTTGACCGTTGAGTGCGGCCTTTTAATTAAATTTTTTTTTTTTACCTTTTAATTTTATTTTTACCATCTATATATATACACACTACCTTTTCAATTCACAATTGTTTCTTTCTTCTTCTCTTTTCTTTACACTTTCTTCTTCTTTTTTTTTACAATGTTTCCTAATAATAACTTTAACCCTTTTAATAATAATAATAATAATCATAATAATAATAATAATAATAATAATAATAATAATAATAATAACAAAATCTAATAATAATAATAATAATAATAATAATAATAATAATAATAATAATAATAATAATAATAATAATAATAAAATAATAATAATAATAATAATAATAATAATAATAATAATAATAATAATAATAATAATAATAATAATAATAATAATAATAATAATAATAATAATAATAATAATAATAATAATAATAATAATAATAATAATAATAATAATAATAATAATAATAATAATAATAATAATAATAATAATAATAATAATAATAATAATAATAATAATGAGGGGGTATAATATTAAAAATAATAATAATAATAATAATAATAATAATAATAATAATAATAATAATAATAATAATATGTATGCACGTCCATCCTAAATAATAATAATAATAATAATAATAATAATAATAATAATAATAATAATAATAATAATAATAATAATATATATAATATTATGTTTTTCTTTTTTTATATATAGATCGACAACAAGTTATCGACACTCCATCGCCAAGACAATCATCGTCAAGACCACCATCACCAAGGCCCGTTTCCGTCCGGGAGAGACGCGGCTAAGAAAGCCGCTCATGGAGGGTCGTCGAGTTCGTCCGGCAAGGGAAAAGGGGTGGCTAGGTACTCGGAGACATTTGATAATCTCTCGATGAAGTTGGATGGGTTGTTTGAGGCGAGTAGGGAGCGGATCAAGTTGGATAGTTTATTTATGTGTTGGACTTATGTTTAATTTGGTTTGTTTAAATTATGTAATGGACTTTATTTATAAATTATGTGGGATGTTTTAATTATGGATGTGTTTTATGTATATATATATATATATTAGTTTTGGAGTAAAAAAGGTAAAAGAAAGAAGTAAAAAGTAAAAAAAAAAAATTGGTGGGAGAAACATGGATGCCACATGTCCAAAGTCCCCCCACCCCTAAATATGCCTCACTCCCCCATTTTCCCACCAAAATCCTCTTGCTTACATGGCGCCACATGGCGGATATCCCCCACCCATAAATATGCCTCACTCCTTTTAGCCTAATGAACTAATTTACATCATTAAGCCTAATTTTACTAATTTACACTTTAAACTTTTATCTTCTACAATTTTTCTATTACCATTATATTTACATCAACCTACAGTACTCAATACCTCCATCCTCATTCGTCATTGCCCTCACCGCCGCATTACACAGATATCATGACATTGTATATTAGCATAGTTCAGCATGATGTAGCGGAATTAAATTTATTTGATAGACAGTGTTCGATGATTATTTATAGTGGTTGTTGCAATCCTTTATATATACGAAGGTTTAATAGTATAAAGTGTACAAGATAACATGATACCTGCATCTTTTTAAAAATAAAAAAGGTTCCTGATAAATTACAAAGTTGTACTCGTATTAATTAATTAATACACATATGATATTTATTTATTATGTATCGATAGGCATGTTCCCGGTGAATTTATGAGCATATATATTGTCTTTGAAATAAAAGAATTCTATACGATATATTGCATTGATTTACATTGATTCACAAATTGGTTGTAAACATGAATCAGTTTATATTGATCAAAGGAAATTAAAGCTTCAATTGTTAATTACCAGAACATTTCAAATCATGTTTTAGTTAGTTATATTGGTATTGGTAGCTAGATATTTAAACCACTAATAATAATGTCCCTATCTAACATATATTTAAAAAAAATTCAAAACATATAAGTAAAAGATGTTATGAATATAATATTGTTACACAAAGAGCTACAAACTAGTTCTCGATAACTCCATTCCTAATAGTATGGCGATTTTGTGTAAAAGGACTTGAAAGTAAACTTTGATGATTGCATACATTTTCACCTGACTAAATAATAGTCCAAGATATATAGTCCATATATATTTGAATAAATAATAAATAATAATCCATAATCCATCCGATATGCAATGTTTTAAGCTTATGATAACTTTAACTATCTCACGATCAACCTTGATATCTACCAATAAACTAAAACAGGATTGAGATATTCTTGAAGCGACACGTGGCGTAATCCTTGATCGACACGTGTCTTTTTAGTTTATTTATTTTATTAAATTAGTTTTTTTAATTGTATATAGATTGAGTTTCCTTATTAGACTTATATTTAAACTCTAACTCTTGGCTTATTAATACAGAAAACATTATAACCTTATTTGTTTGATCGTTTTCTCATTAATAAAATTGTCTCTTTTTTTCTCAATTTTGTTCAACTCCTATTACTTATTGTTTATAATAAGTTATTAACATGAAGACTTCAAAATTTTAATTTTACGATCCAAGATCACAAGTCTATTTGTCGTCATCCACTATGATTACAGTTCCGATTTTGATGTGATTGTAAAAGTTTATGGTAAATCAAAACTTTTGATTTATTACCATACTGTACTACTTTAATAACACTCGGTACAAACCACTATAGCATATATGTGGTACATATATCAATAAGCATGGTACGAATATCACTTCCTTTTTGAAAATCAGGGATCGAATCTCAATTTTCCATGGCTTCGGGCATTTACCTCTTCGGATGTGTGCGGGCCGTGTTATCACACCCTTGGTCTCCAGAGATGCTTTCGGGTTCCAACCTTTAGCATACTGTCCGCTTGGATGTCACTGCTAGAGTTCGAACCACTAACCAACTAACACGTCGTTCTAAAAAATAAAAAAAATAAAATACAAAGTGTACTCGTATTAATAATTAATACACATATGATATTTATTTATTATGTATCGATAGGCATGTTCCCGGTGAATTTATGAGCATATATATTGTCTTTGAAATAAAAGAATTCTATACGATATATTGCATTGATTTACATTGATTCACAAATTGGTTGTAAACATGAATCAGTTTATATTGATCAAAGGAAATTAAAGCTTCAATTGTTAATTACCAGAACATTTCAAATCATGTTTTAGTTAGTTATATTGGTATTGGTAGCTAGATATTTAAACCACTAATAATAATGTCCCTATCTAACATATATTTAAAAAAAATTCAAAACATATAAGTAAAAGATGTTATGAATATAATATTGTTACACAAAGAGCTACAAACTAGTTCTCGATAACTCCATCCGATAATATTTGGTGTTTTTTCTTTGGAAAGGCAATATTATTTGCTGTTAGGATATGCTTCGGATATATAGGATAAACATTTACACAAAACTAACTATTTAATAATAATAATAATAATTAATTATGATAAAATAATAATCCATTATCTATCCATGATATGCAATGTTTTAAGCTTATGATAACTTTAACTATCTCACGATCAACCTTGATATCTACCAATAAACTAAAACAGGATTGAGATATTCTTGAAGCGACACGTGGCGTAATCCTTGATCGACACGTGTCTTTTTAGTTTATTTATTTTATTAAATTAGTTTTTTTAATTGTATATAGATTGAGTTTCCTTATTAGACTTATATTTAAACTCTAACTCTTGGCTTATTAATACAGAAAACATTATAACCTTATTTGTTTGATCGTTTTCTCATTAATAAAATTGTCTCTTTTTTTCTCAATTTTGTTCAACTCCTATTACTTATTTTATAATAAGTTATTAACATGAAGACTTCAAAATTTTAATTTTACGATCCAAGATCACAAGTCTATTTGTCGTCATCCACTATGATTACAGTTCCGATTTTGATGTGATTGTAAAAGTTTATGGTAAATCAAAAACTCTAACTAAACATATATTATATTTATCATTACTGTTTATTACAACTTATTTCATACTCACGAATCATGTATGTGTCATATTCGAATATTTTTATGATACAATCTATATAGCTACCGTACATCGTACGGGTATTAAGACTAGTATAGGATAAACACATACACGTACAAAAAATCTCAGTTAAAAAGATCAACCTTGATATATATTGGATAAACACATACACAAAAATAACTATTTAATAATAATTAATCATACATTATTAATAAAAAAAATAGTAATCTATTATATATCGATCCATGATTTGCAATGTTTTAAAACTTATGATAACTTTATCTCAGTTAATAAGATCAACCTTAAAGAGTCCTATATCTATAATTCTATAATTTTATGTTCTATATATACCAACTATAAATAATAATTACTTACACTTTCGGGAATTAACAACTTTTAAGAAAAAAACATGAAGATGATTAGGGTTCTCTCTACCCTCTTCATCACTTTCTGCTTGCTTCAATCTTCTTGTTTAGCAGTCAAAAACAAAAAGGTTCATATATAGAATCTGTTTACTCATTGTGCACCATTTTATCCATTAATATATTTTATGTGCATGCATGCATGCATGCATGTTTTTTCATACGTACAGCTTTTCTTTATATTGAATATGTATATATAGATATTATGTGTGTGTGTGTATGAAGTTTTTTTGTACAACAAATGTGTTTGTTTTTGTATTGTGTAACATAATTTAATATATTATGTGTTTATATTAATAATGCAGTCTTATATAGTCTACTTGGGAGGACATGATCAGGATGTTAATGATGCATCTAAGATCACAGAAACTCACTTTGATATTCTTGGTTCACTTTTAGGAAGGTAACTAATTAATTCAATCTTAATACAAAATACTGTAACAAAAATTAATTATATATATACATAATGTTTACTTTTTGATAATTGTTTTTGTATTGTTCAAAAAGTGGAGCTATTTATCTTATTATCTTTTCTTCTTCTTTTTTTATAGCAAAGAGAAGGTTGATGAAGCCTTGATTTATTCTTATAATAAACAAATTAATGGTTTTGCTGTAAGTCTTGATGAGGAGGATGCTGCTAAATTGGCAGGTAATCTATTTATTAATTACCATGGTTAATTTTAATTAACAAGAATATATTTCAACTTTTAATGCATCCCTTTGCAATATGTGTTGATGACATATTAATTATGTACGTATTACATATCATATATGATGATGATATGTTGGTCTAATATCAATCGAAATCATGTAGAACATCCGGATGTTGTGTCGGTGATTCCAGACGGACAAAGGAGGTTACACACGACTCGATCCTGGAGTTTCTTACAGCTTGATCATAATGGTTTCATTAATCGGACGTCTTTGTGGCCTAAAGCCAAATTTGGTGAAGACATCATCATTGCTAATCTAGACACTGGTATATTTAACTTGTTTCGTGCTTCACTAGCTAATCAAATTTTGATATATGTTTAAACCTTAATTTGACATTTTTTCATATAACTAAATATATATCGATTGTATTCTCATGATCAATCAGGTGTCTGGCCCGAATCTGAAAGCTTCAATGGTGATAGTTATGATCCTATTCCAACAAGGTGGAAGGGCGGATGTGAGAACCAAACCACAGTTCCTTGCAACAAGTATGCATAGATTTTGAATTATTATTATTTTTTTTTGAATAGATTTTGTATGCCATAATATATTTTCATACACAAAAATGTCAAGTTTTACCTGTTTATGGGCTAATTAATTGTGGTTACACTTATTTCATATGTTTATCATAAATTGCAGAAAACTTATTGGTGCCAAGTACTATAATAGAGGTTATCAAGCCGCATATGGTAAAGTATTGGATCCTTCGATGAACGATGCGCGTGACCATGACGGACATGGTAGCCACACGTTATCAACAGCTGGTGGTAACTTTGTTTCTGCAGTGAGCATCAACGATATCAAGCTTGGAAACCCAAAAGGCGGTTCACCTAGAGCCCGAGTGGCAGCTTACAAGGTCTGCTGGCCACAAACCCCATTAGGAGGTGAATGTGCCGATTCTGATATTGTGCAAGGTTTTGAGGCTGCCATAGAAGATGGTGTTGATGTAATTTCAGTATCTCTTGGTGGATCCACGGTTGATTACAAGGATGATCCATTAGCCATTGCCTCATTCCATGCTTTCAAGAAAGGTATCTCTGTTGTGTTTTCTGCAGGGAATGATGGGCCTGCTCCCAAAACAGTCACCAATGTTTCTCCTTGGGTTATAACCGTTGGAGCTAGTACCATAGATCGCGAGTTTCAGTCTTCTGTTAAACTTCTTGGTGGACTCACCCTAAAGGTGGTACAAACATCCATACTCTATTGGTTTAATTACTGTATAGTATATGGGTTAATTGGGGTCATTCGTTAGTATGGGTTGACAAACGGGCCGGGTTGGGTTGATCCGCTGCTTTCTCATCAGTATTTAACTTTTTTTGTTATAAGAATGAATATGTTAAATATCATTAAATATATAGATATGCAGTACTAATAACAATCTTAACATACAAGTTCAAGTTTTTTACTTGCACAACATGAATTGACCAATCTGCAAGTAAATGGGTCGAAACAGAACCACTTAGCTGGTAGTTTTTCTTGAGCTATAACATATTTATTCTTAATGTACCTTAGGGATTGAGCATGTCCAAAGCTTTGCCGACTCGTGGATTTTATTCTCTACTTAACGCTGCAGACGCTAGAGCTAAAAATGCAACAGAGACAAATGCGTAAGTAATTTGTATATGTTTTTTTCTTGGATAAGTTTTCTTAATTACTTTAAGTTTTGGAGTTTTATAATGTTGATGAAAATATATTAATATATGCAGGACCCTTTGCCAGGAAGGTGCACTTGACCCGAAGAAGGTCAAGGGCAAGATTTTAGTGTGCTTAAGGGGAGATAACGCAAGAACTGACAAGAGCGCAGCAGCTGCTAATGCTGGTGCTGCTGGCATGATTCTTTGCAATGATAAGACTACTGGAGAAGATACAGTAGCTGATCCTCATACCATCCCTGCAACACACATTACGTATGCAGATGGACTTCGTCTCTATGCCTATCTAAACTCTACCAAGTAAGTGTACCATAATATAATAGATTGCAATTTTGACATCTTAGTCATGATTGAGCTGATATGAGTTATCTTTAACGATTCAAATGACCTTGTAAATTAAGCTCAAAGGAAACGAGTCAAAAGTCACCGACATAAGTCTGCCTGCAAGTTTTAACACTTAACATCTATTTATTTTTATTTTTTGATGCAGTAATCCAAGAGGTTACCTCACCCATCCCGTAGCCGCTATAAACATAAAACCTGCTCCATCCATGGCATTATTCTCCTCTAGGGGACCAAATACAATCACACCGGAAATCCTCAAGGTGTTTGCTATACCAAACGATATTTTATTTTGGTTGCTATGTATCGACTAAATATTAATTATGCTTTTTTCTTATATCTGTTGCAGCCTGATATTACCGCACCTGGAGTGAATATCATCGCAGCTTACACCCAAGATAAAAAACCAGTACTTCCATATAACATAGAATCAGGAACCTCCATGTCGTGCCCACATGTTTCTGGCGTTGTTGGTCTTCTTAGGAACCTCCACCCTGACTGGAGCCCTTCTGCTATTAAATCGGCTATCATGACCACTGGTAATTAAACATTGATGTCACATGAACCATTTACTAAATATCATATTCTAGCATGTTATATGTACTAATGTTGATGTCTTTTTGCACAGCAAAAATAAAAGACAACGCGGGAGAGCTTATGACTGATGAAACAAAATCAGCTGCAAATCCATTCAGCCGTGGAGCTGGAGATATTAATCCAAACCATGCAATGAATCCTGGATTGGTTTATGAGTTAACTGTAACCGACTATCTTGATTTCCTCTGCACTCAAGGATACAACGAATCCATGATTCAGAGGTTTTCTGGTCAGCCAGCTTACAAATGTCCTAAAAACGTCAGCATCTTCGACTTCAACTATCCTTCTATTACTGTCCCTAAACTCAACGGTACAGTAACTATAACACGAAAGTTGACGAATGTAGGCAAGCCTGGCACCTATGCAGTTCATGTAAAGAAGCCCGTCGGGATATCAATGGATGTGACACCAAAATTGCTTACCTTTAAGAAGAAGGGTGACGTGCAGAAGTTCGAGATGACAATGAAACCCGATGGCCCACATGCAACTCATGGTTATGTTTTCGGGGATTTGACATGGACGGACGGAAAGCACAATGTGAAGAGCCCCATTGTGGTTTCTGTGGCTTAAATAGTTGATTAGTTAGTAGTTAGAATGAGTAATGACTTGTTGCTTGTTCATTAGCTTTTTAGTTTTTTGCTTTTAATTTTACAACTTATTTTAGTCGAATATTATTTGGATTTTGGTCACTTTTATATAGGAAAAAAATGCTATTTTTAAATTTTTTGGTGTTGGTTAAATATATGATCATTGTATTATATATATGGAATTGGGCTTAGTTTTATACTGAGTATACTGCTATTGTGGATTAGTATACAACTTAGAGCACACAGGAAACAGTGTCACTCTTAAAAGAGTTGCGAAATTGATCTCATCTGTCTTCTCCAATCCTTTTCAACTCATTAAGGTTCCTGGTAGGCTGGTGTTGTTGTTCACACCAAATGCCACAAGTGATCAGAATGAAGTTTACAAGACCTAAAGCCCTTCAACAACGTCTTATTTTTCAGATAAATGTGTGGTAATTCTACTATTTCCAGTGGAAATGTGATTAATATGAGGTTGGAGTGGTGTGTTCGTGAATAATGTATTATTTCCGGCTAACCATACCAGACTGATTTTTAGCTAAACACAATGCCCCAACATCTATGATGCACCGAAACTCCAAACAGGTAGGCGTACCCGTTTCCGAAACTCCATGAAAACGTTTCCGCGTACGAAACACGTATGAAACGTTTTCTTGAATTTTCTATAGATACCGAAACGTTTGTTTGAAGTTCCCATATTGTTTCTAAATAATATCAAGGTTTTAATGGACTTTTTCTATTCCCCAGACCCAAACAGGCTATATTATAGTACAATTTGATCAACATTAAATTTTTTCTATTGCAAAACCAATTATTAAACACTAAAACATTTAATAAGCGATCATACAGTTATACATATACAATTATACATAATCTCTCAAGTCTCAAGTCTCTCTCTATAAAAAAATCGATATAATTGATATTTGTATATTTTTTATTGCCGTACCCGTATCTTGGATTTTTTAGTTTTGCCGTTCCCCGTTTCCGTATTGTTCCCGTACCCCTTTTCCGTACCCATTTCGGTGCTACATAGCCCAACATAACTCCACAACGAATAATCGGAGCAACCCATTAGCTTATATATTGGAGTACGTAGATCACATTTATTAATAAATTTCTTTTTGACGTTCAAAAAAAATATTGGCATTAGTTTGCAGAACTTAAAATTGAAGATTGAAGATGATGTATATATTACTTATTCAAATCCCCTCCAACCCATTCCTTATTGGCTTAGACCTAACCAGTGGTGGATCCAGAAATTCTTGAGGACGGGACCTAATCTTTTAATTTATCTTCCTAAAAGTTTTGTTTTTTTGAGGATTTAAAGTCTGCGGTCGTCGAACAGTTCTTTTTAATACTGTAAAGTGAAGAATTTGAGCTTATGTGTGTGTTAGTGTGAGTAACAATGGTGGTTTGAAGAGAGAGAAAGTGTGTTTGGCAGGGAAGATTAGTTTGCATAAATGGGGTGAAAGGTTACAAAGTTCTTAATGGAGGGGGTTTATATACATATGAGCTATTTACACTATGCCCCCTTCCATATTAACAAGTTTACATTATAAGTACAAATTAACATAAAGGTACACAAATCAACTACTACATCTATATTTCTAACAATCTCCCCCTTAGTAGTGATTTGTGAAAAATATCCAGTCTTTGTCATTCTTCAAGCTCTTGTATTCGGTCTATCTTTGTTTGGATGCCAGAACCATTTATCTCCTTCAGGTCTGTCATCAGGAACAATCATGTTTGCTTCATAGTTTCTTGGTGGAATGTTTTGTGGCCTGGAAGATGACTTGGCTCGTACTTGATCCAACAACCTCCTCTTCGACGTACGACGTACTTAGACTTCTGAACATTCTTTGCCTCTCTCATCATTCTGATACTGTCTCTGTACTCGAGTCTTTGATTGATCTTGGAGATTACTTTATCAAATACTTCCTTTTTCTTTTCATCTTGATCATCTTCTTTCAAGCACAACAAAACATTCTTACAAAATTCTAATGTTCCATCTGAATAAGAAGCAAGTTCATCCATATGAATGAAAATCTTCTTCTTTCTGCTATTCAAAAAGACAACACCGAAGGATGGTTCTTCTATGACATGACCAATACTGAGCTGTTCGATGTTTCCGGTGTAAAGACTTTGATCTGGATATGGTACATTAATCTTTCTCTTAACAACTTCAAAACCAATTTGAAAGTCTTCCAATGAAGCGTATTGAATGCAGCTTGACATATATCTTTTAACAGCTTCAAAGGCAATAACATCTTCTTTGTATCTTTGCATTGCATTCAAGAAATGGTTGTAGAGAAAGATAATGTCATCAACTGGCAGCAGCTTGAACTGAGCTTCTGTGAATTTGTACATCTTATTGTTATCTCTTTTCACATGAAAGCAAGGTACAGAGATAGAAACCCTTTTAACCAAGATTACTCTGACAAGCACCAAAATCTTGTGGTTTCTTTGTTCTTCGAGAAGCTTTGGATTGTATTGCTTAGTGAGTTTAAGAAGCTCTTTGTATTCTTCAATTTGCCTTGCTTCCTTAAACTTGTACATCGAATCCAACTCTGGTCTCTTTGTTTTGGTCACTTTGGTAGCTCCACAAAAGATCGGATAAGCTCTTTCTTCCAGAAATCTAGACTTCTTAGCTGCCTCCTTTGGCTTAACACCCAGAGCAACCATTCTTTCTTTATCCCTCAAGAAGTATCCCCGATTAATAAACCTCCTTTGTTCTTCAGTCAATTCTGTTTTAAAGTAATCAGGAAGAACTTCCTCGGATATGATTGCTTCTTTCAACACTTGTTTATATGTTGACTTCTTGAAATTCTGAGATGCAGCTTCAGGAGTCTTTCTCAATTCATCAAAACTATTGAAGTCTTCAAAAGTGTAATGCTGTGGAGTTGTGCCAGCAGGAACAGAAGATTCTCCAACTTCAATTCTGTTTGAAGAACCTGTTTTAAAGTAGTCAAGATCTGGAAATTCTTCAAATATTGGTTCTTCATCAGCTTCTACATTCGCTGGAGTCTCAACTATTTCTGGCTCATCCAAGATTACATTATCTTTTCTTGCCTCATCTTCTGCTTTGCCTTCAGCATATTCCATCACTTCATTTTCAATCACAAACCCTTCTTCTTCATCAACTACAACATTCTCATTCTCTTCTTCTTCTTCTTCTTCTTCTTCTTCATCACTATCAGCTCCAAACACTTCATAAAATTTTCTTTTTATTTCAGCAATTCTTTCAATCTCCTCTGGATCATCTTCATTGTTTCTTTCACTCAATCTTTCAGTGAAATCTTTAACAATTTGATCAACTTCTCTTTGAGTTTCATCTTGATTTCCACCCTCAGTTCTTTCTTCCATTACTACATCCTCAACATTCACATCAACTCTTGCCGAAGAATTATCAATATTAGTTTGACCTTCTCCTTGGTTCTCCCCCTCGGGGTGATCATCAGAATCAGGATCATCCCGTCGAGAAGCAACCGAGGCCGGTCGGCAAGATTCTAACGCTAACAATCTTAATTCAAATGCAGCAAGTTTAGCATCGTATACAGCTTTCTGAGATTGAAGTTGATCTTGTAAATCTTTAACTCTTCTTTCATTAGCAACTTCTCTTTCTCGCACCTCAAGAGCATTCAAAACCCCCCTCTCAGTCATAGTCAACAAATCTCCTTCAGAACGTAGAATGCCAAGTAAAACTTCACATGCTTGATCTTTGGTTGGAAGATTTGTTGTGGTTGATGATGTTTGAATAGGTGTTGGTGTTCTTTGTGTTTGGGTAGGAGGTGGAGTAGCCAACCCGGGGGTTGTTTGCACATTTGTGGTGTGACCTAAATTCAGCGAAGCTGATTCAGGATTTCCTACGGATCCTCGGGTTATACCCTCACCAGCAGTTTCAGATTCATGGGCTTTGCAACCCGAATCAAGTTGTGTCCTAGACTGTGATAAATCACTGTCCGGGACTTGTTGTTGGGCAACACCTCTCACAACACCGGGGTCACTGAGAATGCCCGTTAATACAGTCTCAGGTTGATCCTGAGGAACAACAGTGTCACTACGGCGTTCATACTGTCCCCCAGTCTCGGTTTGAGAACTGTTACCTACGGCTAAAGCTGGCGTGATGTTAGCTAAGGCAGGATTTCCAAGCTGTCCTTGAGGGTCACACAAAGTGGGTCCCCCTCCGCTTGTTCCAGCATCAGTACTCAACTGAGCTTGTGAATCCGTGTACCTAGGAGATCTAGACTCATGTGCACGAAATGAAGGCGAGAGGTGGGGCTGATCCTCTCTTATTTCAACACTCTCATCCTCCAAATGAGGAGAGTGTGGTGAACGTGGCTGTTCCCCGTGCGTTTGTGAGACTAACTCCTGTTGTGAGGAGTCAGAATGGCGAGGAGAGTTCGGTGCAAGCGAGAATGGGGAGTTCTCGACTTCTACCCTAGGGTTGACATCCTGGCTAGACACATTGGTTTCAACTATCGGAGGGCCAACGTTTTCTTTATGCCCTTGTCCTAACCCGGACCTCTCAACCTCTCTGGTATTTTCAACTCCGCCCTCATTCCCTCCTTGTTCCTCCTGCACATCTGCATCTCCTGTGCTAACATTCTCAGATTGCAATTCAGATAAAACATTATCAACAATTCGTGTTGCTTGCTCAACATCCAACTCTGCTGAAGCACCAATATGTTCAGATCTAGCAGACTTATGCTTTCTTTTGGATTTCTTCTTTGATTTCTTTGGTGACCTTCGAGCAATCATTTTTATTCGTCTACCAGGTATTACCGGTGGTTCATTTGGTAGTGCTGAAGCAAGCGGTGTAGGATTAAGTACGGGTGATAAACGAGGTGGTGTTAGAATTGGTGGATTTGGTGAAACAACGGATGGTATTGGTGTAGATTGAGAAGGTGAAGATTGTGGAAATTGAACGGGTGGTGGAGATTGTGTTGTTTGAATGGATGGTGTTGATTGAGAAACAGGTGAAGAAATAGGTTCAGGTGTAACGGCTTCTTGTTCAAACATAACTCTTTTCGATTTCCTTCTCCTCTGCTCAGAAGTCCCCTCACCACTATCCCCTCTTTTTCTTTTAGTTAACCTAGGACCCTCACTTGGCGACCTATGCACAGCTTGGGTAGGAGTCTGTCGGCTTTCAGACCCCATTGCTGTGGCTAACCACTCTCTATAAGTCCTAAGGTGGGGACTCTCAGCAGGAACCAGGTTTAGCAGGAAAGGTGGAATTGGAAATGGTCTTGCAATTTCACTTCCTGTGCCTCTTAAGTTGGATTTATACATGGCAATTACACATTTAAAGCTGTCATCCAATTTTGGAATTTCTTCTGCATTATCAAGAACGTCTTCGATAAGCAGTGTGAAGAATCTGATAAAGGGAATATATTTTCTTTCTTGTGCATCCTTTCCCTTGACAACTTGGATCATCTTATCCCATATTATCTTCGCAAAGTCACACTGCACATTGTGAGTGACTGCATAGTAAATTGATAATGAATGCTTCGTCATGAGATCAATTCCTTTCTGTGATGGCATCAAACAAGTGCTTAGAACATTGTACATCGTATGCCAGAGAGTTGCTACATTCATTCTTCTAAAGTCTCTCATCGTTGCCAACTCTCCTTCATAACCCAACGAATGAACTCCAGCCAACATTTCTTCAACTGATGGTAGTTCTTCGTATTCTTCATGTTCAGGAAATCCAATGATAGTTCTGAACTCATCCAGAGTGAATTTACAATTGAAAATTTCATCTTCTGACTGTAGAGAAAATTTGAAGTAGTCTGCTGTCTTATGTCTTTTACTTCCTTTTACATATGCAATTGATTCCCACAACTCAAATACATAATTTTCGGGAACAATTGCACCTCCAGTCAAAGCATTATTCAACGGATGATGACTCAGAATCTCCGTTATGATTGGGAATTTGCAAGCAAATGGGATATGTAGTGCTTGATTGGCTTGCATTTTCATTGAATCTCCTTCTTTGAACATAGCCATCTTGGTAATTTATTATTTTTCTGTTAAGACAAACTGACCAAAGTTTTGACCAGAAAATACATTTTAAACACAGAAAAATAACAACACATACCAACATTTAAGAAACACATTTAATACACATAGACAATGTTTTGCATATATATTAAAATGAGAAAACAAAGTAGTACACAAAGGCGTTCGATACCTTGCATCTCACCCAAATATATATACAAAACATGACAATATATAGGATCACATAAGTATTAAAAGATAAGAAAACAAGGTAGTACACAAAGGCGTTCGATACCTTGCCTCTCACCCCAAACACTTATGAAATACTATATATACAAACACAATACACATATACATTTATACATTTTAAAACACAACACAAATAATAATAAAAGAAACATAGAATAAAAATAATGGAAAGAAAAAAAATTTAAAATTCTATTTGTACTGTTTGCCGAGCAAAAAGCTCTGCAAACAGTTGATTTGAAAACTTGGTGAAAAGTTTACTTTGTACTGTTTGCCGAGCAAAAACCTCGGCAAATAGTACAATTTGAAAAATTTGCCCATAAATTGACAAGTACCAAAAATTGGTTTTGGGAAAATTTTTATTATTTGTATTGTTTGCCGAGCAAAGATCTCGGCAAACACGAGAAAATCTCAAGTCTGGCACCAAGTCATCGTGTATGGGAGTTGAACCTCGTAAATGCCGAGCTCAAAGCTCTGCAAATGAGCAGTTCAGATTCACTCCTTTTAAATGTATGAAATTTCCTTTTATTGAACAACAATAATGTTGTCAATTGATAAAGAAAAATTTCAATGAAAATTTCAATTTGTACTGTTTGCCGAGCAAAATGCTCTGCAAACAGTTGATTTGAAAACTTGGTGAAAAGTTTACATTTTGTACTGTTTGCCGAGCAAAATGCTCTGCAAACAGTTGATTTGAAAACTTGGTGAAAAGTTTACATTTTGTACTGTTTGCCGAGCAAAATGCTCTGCAAACAGTTGATTTGAAAACTTGGTGAAAAGTTTACATTTTGTACTGTTTGCCGAGCAAAATGCTCTGCAAACAGTTGGTTTTAAAAAAATTGGTGAAAGTTTACACTTTGTACTGTTTGCCGAGCAAAATGCTCTGCAAACAGTTGATTTGAAAACTTGGTGAAAAGTTTACATGCATTTGCCGAGCAAAATGCTCTGCAAACAGTTGATTTGAAAACTTGGTGAAAAGTTTACATTTTGTACTGTTTGCCGAGCAAAATGCTCTGCAAACAGTTGATTTGAAAACTTGGTGAAAAGTTTACATGCATTTGCCGAGCAAAATGCTCTGCAAACAGTTGATTTGAAAACTTGGTGAAAAGTTTACATGCATTTGCCGAGCATAAAGCTCTGCAAATGCATGGTTCAAGTCTTGACAAATTTGAAAATCCAATTTATACTGTTTGCCGAGCAAAGTGCTCTGCAAACAGTTGTTCTAAGACTTGGAAAAAGTTTTGAACAAAATGCACTGTTTGCCGAGCAAATTGCTCTGCAAACAGTTGTCTTTAGACTTGGAAAACTTTTTGAAGTAAAATGGTCTGTTTGCCGAGCAAAGAGCTCTGCAAACAGATGTTTTTAAGACTTGTAAAAATTTTGGAATTCATAAAGGTCTGTTTGCCGAGCTCAAAGCTCTGCAAACAGTTGAATTTAGACTTGAAATCATTTTTGAAAACCAAAAAGCCTTGGATGCCGAGCAAGATGCTCTGCATCAAGTTGTTGAATGGACTTGGTGAAAAACAAATTTGGTTTGGTAAAAACAAGTATTTGCCGAGCTAAAAGCTCTGCAAATGACACTTTTGATCCAAAAATTTGTTTGAGAAAAAAATAAGAACATGTTAACCAGAAATTATGATGATTTGAAGATTATCATGAACAAACAACACATTTGCCGAGCAAAATGCTCTGCAAACAGTTGATTTGAAAACTTGGTGAAAAGTTTACATGCATTTGCCGAGCAAAATGCTCTGCAAACAGTTGATTTGAAAACTTGGTGAAAAGTTTACATGCATTTGCCGAGCAAAATGCTCTGCAAACAGTTGATTTGAAAACTTGGTGAAAAGTTTACATTTTGTACTGTTTGCCGAGCAAAATGCTCTGCAAACAGTTGATTTGAAAACTTGGTGAAAAGTTTACATGCATTTGCCGAGCAAAATGCTCTGCAAACAGTTGATTTGAAAACTTGGTGAAAAGTTTACATGCATTTGCCGAGCAAAATGCTCTGCAAACAGTTGATTTGAAAACTTGGTGAAAAGTTTACATTTTGTACTGTTTGCCGAGCAAAATGCTCTGCAAACAGTTGGAGCAATATTTGAACAAGAATTATTACCTTAAAATCGATGATATGATCGAATGAAAGGATGAAATATAGCAGAAATTTGATCACTGGAATGAATCCTCTTTTATTATTATTAACAAGATGAAAATTATTGATTGATTGATGTAAAGATTGATCGGGTTTTGAGAGAAAAATAATATTTTTGGTTTGAATTTGAATTGTAAATGATTTGGCCCGCCCATTTTCTTTTTAAGTATCAAAATCGGGTCGCAGGTCTGGTTTTGACCGCGTGTCAACCCGGATCACTAACTGGTTTTGGGCTCAATTTAATTGTTGGGCTTTTCTTGATGGGTTTAAACAAAACAAAATTAACACAAATTAAAAAAAAAAAAAAAAAAACAAAAAAAAAAAAAAAAAAACAAAAAAAAAAATATCTAATAAAAAATATTTTTATCATTTTTTTTTTTTTAAAATTTCTAATTTTGTATTTGGTTTTTCAGATTTAAGAACAAAGACACATAACATAAAATAAACAAATAACCAAACAGATTTAAAACAAATACGCAAACAAATATTCACATGCATTTGCACACTCCCCCTCAAATTAAGCATATGTCAAGACAATAAATTTACAAACTCCCCCTTAAATCATGCATTCTACCCTTTTTCTCCCCCTCAAACATTGCATGTAATATCAAATAAAACACATCAATGTTTGAAACAGAAAATGAACATAGAATACATGGCATGAAAGCATTTAAGTTTGTAAATCTAGCATTCCCAACTTGGTTTTCAGAAAATTAAACCTGTTTTCATCCAAAGGTTTGGTGAAAAGGTCAGCGAGTTGGTAGTCTGTTGGAACAAAATAGAGTTCGATGTTACCTTTCTCGACATGATCTTTAAGAAAATGGTACCGAACATCTATATGCTTGGTCTTTGTGTGCTGCACCGGGTTGCAAGAAATAGCAATAGCACTCTTTGAGTCACAGTAAATGGGAATTCTGTTGAATTGAAATCCATAATCAGTCAACTGCGTCTTCATCCAAAGAACTTGTGAACAACAGCTTGCTGCAGCAACATATTCAGCTTCTGCAGTAGATGTGGATACACAATTCTGTTTCTTTGAAGACCAACTGACCAATCTATCCCCTAGAAACTGTACACTCCCATAAGTACTCTTTCGATCAAGCTTACAACCTGCATGGTCAGCATCCGAGTATGCAATTAATTGAAACCCGGTATCCCTTGGATACCAGAGACCAAGGTTCACTGTGCCTTTTAGGTATCGGAAGATCCGTTTAACGGCCTGGAAATGACTTTCCTTGGGATTGGCCTGGTACCTGGCACACATGCATGTGGCGAACATAATATCCGGGCGACTTGCAGTCAAGTACATGAGTGATCCTATCATACTGCGATATTTCTTTTGATCAAAAGATTTTCCATTTAAATCAGCATTGATCTTTGTTCGAGCTTCCATGGGTGTACCAATTGTTTGACAATCCATCATATCAAACTTTTTCAACATGTCAAGAATGTACTTTGTTTGACAAATAAATGTGCCATTTGACAATTGTTTGACTTGAAGACCAAGGAAAAAGTTTAATTCACCCATCATGCTCATTTCAAATTTCTTGATCATTAAAGCTGAAAAATTCTTGCAGTATTTAGGATTTGTAGACCCGAAAATTATGTCGTCAACATAAATCTGGATTAGAATGATGTCACTCCCTTGTCGTTTGATAAACAAAGTAGTGTCAATCGAACCTTTGTTAAAACCAGATTTCACAAGATAAGAGGATAGAGCATCATACCATGCACGAGGGGCTTGTTTCAGACCATATAAAGCCTTATCTAACCTGTAAACATAGTCCGGATGTTTGGAATTCACAAAACCTTCTGGTTGTTCAACATACACTTCTTCTTTGAGAATTCCATTCAAGAAGGCAGTTTTGACATCCATTTGGTAGACTGTGAAGTTCTTGTAGGCAGCATAGGCAAGAAACATCCGAATAGCCTCAATTCGTGCAACTGGTGCGAATGTCTCATCGTAATCAATTCCATCTTGTTGGCAATATCCCTTTGCAACCAATCGTACTTTGTTACGTACAACAACTCCAGTTTCATCCTTTTTGTTCTTGAAGATCCATTTGGTCTTAATTGGCTCCTTGTTCTTGTAAGGATTGGGAACCAATTTCCACACCTCAAGTCGTTCGAACTGATTAAGTTCTTCTTGCATTGCTTTCACCCAATCTGGACAACTTAGAGCTTCATTCACTGTCTTTGGTTCAACAATACTCAGAAAATTCACAAACAGACATTCATTCGCGGATGCGGATCTTGTCTGAACTCCAGTTGTTGGATTACCAATGACTTGAGAAATTGGATGAGCTCTTGTCCATTTGGTTGTGTGAGGAATTGGATCAAGTGGATCACCAGATTCTTCAGAATCAATAAAATCAGGAGAATGTTGTTCTGTTAATTGTTCAAACGAAGTAGCAATTGGTTCAACAAAGTCGTCATGATCATAAACTTCAGGATTGGTTGAAAGATTTGTCACTTGAGAGAAATTATGAGGTTGAGTATGCAACTCTGAAATATCGGTTGGTGGAGGAGAATCAGATGATGAATTAACATCTGATGATTGTGATGGTGGAGACTCATTTGGATCCATCTCTTTTGAATTTGAACTGGATGGTTCATTTGTATTTACTTCAGATTCAGGAACTTTCTTCGGAACTTGGAAAAATTCTTCAAACAAGATATCCAAATCTTGTGTTGTTGGAGTAGAGAATGATGATTTGACATTTGAAGCAGTCTTTGTTGCGGAAGCTTGTGGACTTTGAAGTTCGGGTCTTGAACTGTGTTGTTCAAGAACCATACCCAAGAGTTCATCAAATCTAACATTCATACTCTCTTCGATTCTCTTGGTTCTTCGGTTATATACTCGAAAAGCAATGGATTCTCTTGAATAACCGATGAAATATGCCTCATCGCCTTTTGGTTCAAATTTGCCCAGATTATCTCGATCATTGAGAACATAACATACACATCCAAAAATGTGCAAGAAGTTCACATTGGGCTTTCGTTTGTTTATCACCTCATAAGGAGTTTTATCAAACCTCTTGTTAATGATTGATCTATTTTGAGTGAAACAAGCAGTAGCAACAGCTTCAGCCCATAGATTCGGAGGCAACTTAGAATAAGCAAGCATTGTTCTAGCTGCTTCAACAAGAGTTCGATTTCGACGTTCAACTACTCCATTCTGTTGAGGTGTCCTGACAGCGGAAAATTGATGAGTAATACCCATGGACTTGAAGAAAGAATCAATTGTTGAATTCTTGAATTCAGTGCCATTGTCTGAGCGAACAATTCTAACTGATGATTTAAGATTTACTTGGGTCTTCTTTATGAAATCAACAATTGCATTCGGAGTATCACTCTTTGCATGAAGAAAGAATACCCAAGTGTAACGAGAATAATCATCGACAATCACAAGAATGTATCGCTTGCCATGGATACTTTGAACTTTCATTGGGCCACACAAATCCATATGTATAAGGTGCAAAGGTCCTTCAGTACTCAGATACTTCTTTGGTTTGTGTGAAGCTTTCTTCATCTTACCAATTGCACAAGCTGGACAAACATGTTCACTTTCATACTTGTAATCCGGAAGTCCTTCAACAAGTTGTTTATCCACGAGAGCATTGATTGTTTGAAAATTAAGATGAGAAAGACGGCGATGCCATAACCAAGAATTTTGTGCAGTTGCTTTAGAAAGAAGACAAATCTCTGAAGAGTTAGATGGAATGTTGTTGAGATCAATAGTGAACAAATTATTGTCTCTTGTTCCAGTAAGAATATCCACACCATCTTCAGTCTGCACTTTGCATTCATATCTTCTGAATAATACTTGAAGATCATTGTCACAAAATTGTCCAACACTAAAAAGATTGTGTCCTAGGCCTTCAACATAAGAAACTCTCTTGATAGTGACACCATTTTTAACAATGTCTCCATTACCGAGAATAGGAGCGATATGATCATTTCCGAATCTGACGGTTCCCATGAACTTCTCGACAAAGTTTGTAAGAATGGACTTGTTTCCAGTCATATGACGAGAACATCCCGAGTCAACATACCATACACAAATGAGAAATTCCTGCAAGGACAAGGAATATGATTTAGGTACCCATGTAGATTGGGTCCTTGCAGGTTAGAGGGATAACATGCAAGTATACATAAAAATAAACATTAAGCAAAATAACACACAAACAAACTTTTTATTCAAATCACAAACAAAACACACATAATCGTTCAAAGCACAGATACGAATTACAAAAAATGAAAATTCCTGCAAGGACAAGGAATATGATTTAGGTACCCATGTAGATTGGGTCCTTGCAGGTTAGAGGGATAACATGCAAGTATACATAAAAATAAACATTAAGCAAAATAACACACAAACAAACTTTTTATTCAAATCACAAACAAAACACACATAATCGTTCAAAGCACAGATACGAATTACAAAAAATGAAAATTCAAGGTTTATACACAAGTTTTGGTACAAGCAGGACTAGTCCTAGATGTATTGGCACTATTTTGAGAATTTTATCTACAGACAATCCACACTTGTTTCACATTTGTTGTATTCCCATCAAGCTTGACTTTACTAGAAGCATGCAAAAATCTATCCTTAGGAATCCATCTACTGCTACTAGTTAAGCACAAGTCACCTGAAACACGAACAGTCTTCTTGTTAGCAAACAATTTGTTATTTTCGGACTTAACAGGTTTCTTCTTGATGGTTTCTGTGGTCTTGTTTACTTTCTTTATATTATTAGGTGACAACCAACCATATTGATCTTTGTACTTAGTCATTCCAGAAACAGTATCTCTAACCCTTTGTAAAGTGCACTTAGGATTCTTCTGAGAATACCTAGGAAAACTAGAATACCTAAGCTGCTGAGGTTGTTTGTTACCTAATGAGAAAGTTTCATTCTTAACAATCTTTGGACCACTTCTTGTTTTGACTTCTTTTTGGGACTGAGGTTCAGATTTAACCTTGTATTTCCTAGAAGTCTTTGAATTCTTAGATACTTTGGGTTCTTTGTTTGGTTTTGATTTCGAATCTGTCTTAGGTGATTGATTGAACTTTGGTTTTGAAACATTCTTTGGTGATGGTTTGGTCTTTGGTTTTGAATCAGTCTTGTGTGATGGGTTGGTCTTTGGTCTTTGAAACTTATCGAATGGGGAAGGTTGTGAAGAGTGTGACTTTGGAATATTCTTTAGAAAAAATTCATGTTTTTCCTCTTTTTGAACAAAATGTTTTTCAAAATCAGGAGCAAAATCATAATTTCCTTCCAAATATGTTGAGAAATCATCCGTTTCCAATTTCACACTTGCTTCACCTATCTTAATTGGACAAGGACTTTTCTTGAGTGGAATTGATGCTTTTTCTTTTTCTTTAAAAAATTGAAGTGCTATTTTCTGAAATTGGAATTCAACTTTTAGATCATTAAGTTCCTTTAGCACATTTAACCTCTGTTCTCTTTCTTTTTCAAACTTTTGTTTGAAAGCATCAATTTCATTCAAGTATGATTGAGTTCCCTCAGAAAACTTGGTAAAAGACTCAGTTTCAGAAGCAATCGGGAAGAAATAATCATCAACATCATGAACATCATATACATCATCTAGATCACCATCAGTTTGAACAGAAACATGCACAACTTGACTCTCAGTTTGCACAGATGCATTCACGATTTCACAAATAGAATGGCCAGTCTGAGTTGATGCTTTCACAACTTCACAAATTGAACAACCAGGTTGTTCACATACTTTGGAGTCAAATTTGGGTTGATCAATGACATAGTGATTTTGAGTCTTCAGATTATCTATTAAAGATTGCTTTTCATCAAGAGACTTTTGCAGATCCTCTATTACCTTTTCCAAAACTTTTTGTGGAACATAAGGTCTCAAGTTTTCAGCTTTTGGAATTGGAATAGTTTCTTCTAAAGGTTTTTCTTTAAAACACTCAAGAATTTCAGGAATTATAGCCTCATGATTTTCTTTTTCAGTTTTATGTGCAGGGTGACTGAAAAAATCATATGACTCATCCATTAACTCATAGTTAAAATAGACTTTTGCACCCTTCTTTAGAAAATCATCAGCCTCAAAATCCCTATCATTCGGTCTCACAAACTGGTCAGTCATCCCACATCTCAAATAAGATTCCTTATATAATGATGGGACTTCTTCTTGTGCTTTGAGCAAATGATTTGGATTGACATAACCTAACCCTGAAGTGAATATTGTTTCCGAATTTCTTGGCCTATTAAAAAAGATTTGTTGATATGAACGATTAATCTTATACAACTTGTCTTGATAAGATTTGATTTCAGCTTTAAGCTCATCATTTTCTTTATCAAGTTTTTGTTTAAGAGAATCTTTTATACAACACTCATATTTTAGGTCAGAAATTCTGTTTTCAAATTCCGTCAAATCAGGGATAGATTCTTTCAATTTCACTTTTAAAGACTCAATGTCCTCAGCCAATGCATTTGCTCGAAACATCTCATTGGTCTTTTCGACTTGAAGTTGTCTGACGGTCTTGCTCAGTTCAAGAACTTTGGTTTCAAGTTCTTGTTTTTCAAGATGCAGTTTGGAGTTCGGAGTAAACATGACCGCAGCTTTTTCAGATTTCAAATTGTCAAAATCCTTTTGAAGTAAATCAAATTTATCTTTAGAATTTTGAAATTCGATTTCTTTGATTTCCAAAACTTTTGTTAATTTAGAAATCTGTTTACTCAACCCTCTCCCATATTTCATTGTTTCTGCACATTTATTCATATAATAATCTAAATCTGACTTAGTAAAAGTGATTACCTCATCCTCGACCTCAGAAGAACTTTCATCAGCTTCCTCCAACTCCTTTGACTTCTTGATCTTCGTCATAAAGCACACGTTTGCTGCAAGTTCGTCAGTCTCCTCATCAGAAAGATGTAACCATTTGTCATCCTCAGCGAGAAGAGCAATTCCACTTTCCTCTTGTCTTGCCAGCAAAAGTTTGTACTTATAGTACTCGGAGTTCTTTTGTCGAGGTTTAGTGCAGTTGATGGCAAAATGTCCAGTAAGACCACAGTTGTAGCATTTCTTGTCATCATTCCTTTTCTCCATGACCTTCTTTTCAAACTTCTTCTGATTATCAAATTTCTTCTCACCACCAACATATTCCTTCTTGGCTTCAAACTTAGGAGCATTTGCATTCTTTGCATACGAAGAAACTGAGGAAGTCCTAAGCTGATTGTTGGTTGGTTTCTTCTTGAAGAATTTCTTCTTGAAAGCCTTTGTGAAATAAGCGAGTTCTTTATACATCTCTTTTTTCTTTCATCCAGATCAGAATCACTCATTTCACTTGAATCAGAATCAGTGTCATACTCAACAAAGCTTTGTCTTGACACTTTTGAAGTCTTCTTCTCAGCTACCAAGGCTAATGGATCGGAATGAGAACTTTCTTCTTTCTTCTTTTGGATCCTCTGAACATCCTCAACATTCAGCTTCAGCTTTTCATACAAGGTGTGGATTGTGAGTTTCCCAAAGTCTGATTGTTGGTTGGTTTCTTCTTGAAAGCCTTTGTGAAATAAGCGAGTTCTTTGTACATCTCTTTTTGTTTCTCATCCAGATCAGAATCACTCATTTCACTTGAATCAGAATCAGTGTCATACTCAACAAAGCTTTGTCTTGACACTTTTGAAGTCTTCTTCTCAGCTACCAAGGCTAATGGATCGGAATGAGAACTTTCTTCTTTCTTCTTTTGGATCCTCTGAACATCCTCAACATTCAGCTTCAGCTTTTCATACAAGGTGTGGATTGTGAGTTTCCCAAAGTCTGATTGTTGGTTGGTTTCTTCTTGAAAGCCTTTGTGAAATAAGCGAGTTCTTTGTACATCTCTTTTTGTTTCTCATCCAGATCAGAATCACTCATTTCACTTGAATCAGAATCAGTGTCATACTCAACAAAGCTTTGTCTTGACACTTTTGAAGTCTTCTTCTCAGCTACCAAGGCTAATGGATCGGAATGAGAACTTTCTTCTTTCTTCTTTTGGATCCTCTGAACATCCTCAACATTCAGCTTCAGCTTTTCATACAAGGTGTGGATTGTGAGTTTCCCAAAGTCTGATTGTTGGTTGGTTTCTTCTTGAAAGCCTTTGTGAAATAAGCGAGTTCTTTATACATCTCTTTTTGTTTCTCATCCAGATCAGAATCACTCATTTCACTTGAATCAGAATCAGTGTCATACTCAACAAAGCTTTGTCTTGACACTTTTGAAGTCTTCTTCTCAGCTACCAAGGCTAATGGATCGGAATGAGAACTTTCTTCTTTCTTCTTTTGGATCCTCTGAACATCCTCAACATTCAGCTTCAGCTTTTCATACAAGGTGTGGATTGTGAGTTTCCCAAAGTCTGATTGTTGGTTGGTTTCTTCTTGAAAGCCTTTGTGAAATAAGCGAGTTCTTTGTACATCTCTTTTTGTTTCTCATCCAGATCAGAATCACTCATTTCACTTGAATCAGAATCAGTGTCATACTCAACAAAGCTTTGTCTTGACACTTTTGAAGTCTTCTTCTCAGCTACCAAGGCTAATGGATCGGAATGAGAACTTTCTTCTTTCTTCTTTTGGATCCTCTGAACATCCTCAACATTCAGCTTCAGCTTTTCATACAAGGTGTGGATTGTGAGTTTCCCAAAGTCTGATTGTTGGTTGGTTTCTTCTTGAAAGCCTTTGTGAAATAAGCGAGTTCTTTGTACATCTCTTTTTGTTTCTCATCCAGATCAGAATCACTCATTTCACTTGAATCAGAATCAGTGTCATACTCAACAAAGCTTTGTCTTGACACTTTTGAAGTCTTCTTCTCAGCTACCAAGGCTAATGGATCGGAATGAGAACTTTCTTCTTTCTTCTTTTGGATCCTCTGAACATCCTCAACATTCAGCTTCAGCTTTTCATACAAGGTGTGGATTGTGAGTTTCCCAAAGTCTGATTGTTGGTTGGTTTCTTCTTGAAAGCCTTTGTGAAATAAGCGAGTTCTTTATACATCTCTTTTTGTTTCTCATCCAGATCAGAATCACTCATTTCACTTGAATCAGAATCAGTGTCATACTCAACAAAGCTTTGTCTTGACACTTTTGAAGTCTTCTTCTCAGCTACCAAGGCTAATGGATCGGAATGAGAACTTTCTTCTTTCTTCTTTTGGATCCTCTGAACATCCTCAACATTCAGCTTCAGCTTTTCATACAAGGTGTGGATTGTGAGTTTCCCAAAGTCTGATTGTTGGTTGAGTTTTGATTTGAAGAATCTTCAAAAACAACTAAGTGCCGAGCTTAATCCTCTGCAAATAGCACAAATTAGAAATTCACCTATTTGCCGAGCAAAAAGCTCTGCAAATAGAACAAGTAGCACCAATACTTAATCAAATTTTCTTGAAATAACTATTTGCCGAGCAATAAGCTCTGCAAATAGAACAAGTAGAAATTCAACTATTTGCCGAGCAAATAACTCTGCAAATAGCACAAATAGAAATTCAACTATTTGCCGAGCAAATAACTCTGCAAATAGCACAAATAGAAATTCAACTATTTGCCGAGCAAATAACTCTGCAAATAGCACAAATAGAACTTGTACTTAGTCGCACCAACCAAAAACACTTGTTTGCCGAGCTTAAACCTCTGCAAACAATACAAGTAGCACCAGTCTCAAATCAAAAATTCTTGAAACAACTATTTGCCGAGCAAAGAGCTCTGCAAATAGAACAAGTAGCCTCAACCCTTAACCAAAAATTCTGTAAACACCTATTTGCCGAGCAAAAAGCTCTGCAAATAGAACAAGTAGCACCAATACTTAATCAAATTTTCTTGAAATAACTATTTGCCGAGCAAATAACTCTGCAAATAGCACAAATAGAAATTCAACTATTTGCCGAGCAAATAACTCTGCAAATAGAACAAGTAGCACCAATACTTAATCAAATTTTCTTGAAATAACTATTTGCCGAGCAATAAGCTCTGCAAATAGAACAAGTAAGAGCAAGTCTTAGCCAACGATCTCTGCAAACACTAGTAATCACTAGGCGACAAAATAGACGGTTACTGGTCGTCTTCTTCGTTCAGCCAAACCCTCAAATGCAGAGCAGACTGTAAATCTTCAATTTCTCCTTCATTTTTGCGAATTAAAGCTCGTATTTTATATCAAAATGATCAGAAAAACGATGCGCACAAATCCTTGAACAAATTAGATGTTAATTTCAACTAGAATTCAAACCCACGCGAACATGCGATTTGCCGAGCTCGAGCAAAAACAACTCAAATGATGAAATTAACTTCTGAAATCGATAACGAAGGATGATATACTGATTATAAATCGATCGGTGAACAAAATTCGAACAAAAACACACTTAATTTGCAGAAATCACTCAAACAGTTATCTCGGCAAATGAACCTTTCAGAATATAAGCTAAATTATGAAATTAAGCACAAAATAAGCTTCAATTAAGCTTGTGGATCGCTCAGATACGCTGATTGTGCTCTGATACCAAATGTAAAGTGTAATCTATATGTCAAGTAAACTTGGTATTTAAGTTGTGTTATATACTAGTAATTTGGTATGGTTAATATGTGAATTATACTTGAGAGACTAAACGAGTAGATGACATATATGCATATCGAAGGACTTATCATGGATAAAAAGAAGTGAGGGGATCAAAAATAGTGAGACAAGAATGTAAACTTTAATATACAGTCGTTTAAAAAAAAACACACACTTTAATATACATACTAGAACTTTAATATACATACTAGAGTGAAGGCCCGTGTGATGCACGGCTACGTCTATAACCTTTTGTGATTTATGTTTTAGATAAAGGGTCTGAAAGCATGGCGGGACGTTTAGGAAGGTATTGGGAGTTGCTTTTAAGGCGATTTTTGATTCCAAGTTTCAAGTATTGTACATGCATTAACACGTGTTTGTGACGCATGATTTTTGGCCTTGTTTTGGGGAATTCATATGATATTGTACATTGAAAATTTGACCAGCTTCATCATGTATGTTAAATAGGTTCATCACAATTATTTTTACGATATGTACATGCGTATCATTAATTGAATTACATGAAAATAATCTATATTAGTATGGGATATCAAGTGGTGATAGTACGTATTTCATTCGCTGAAGCTGCATATCCTTTCTATGAACTCCAGCTTTCGAAAACTGGCGTCGAAGATATTGGTGATGTAGAACAGGGGGCTGAATCATTAACTGGTGATTTGTTATTATTCACGATGCAAGTGCCCAAGTTTGTAGCTCCACCAGTAAATTTCGAATTAGCAACCAAGCAACGGGTCTCTTTTAGCGAAATTCTGAATAGCACTTACAAATGTCCATAGTTAAAGGGCATATCAATTACACTACATATTATATAATCCAATTGGTATTTGAAGGCATATCATCCATTAGCAAAACCTCCATAATAACCCAAAGACCGCAACATTATGCCCAAGTCCCCAAGATATAGATTAAAAAGATCCATATGCCAATTTTATAAATTGAAACAGCACAAACTTCCTCTTTAAATTAGTGAAGTACGGATGACTTGCCCATTTCTGATTTCATTTTCACCTCTAACGCATATTAAGCTTAACAGATCTCAAAACCAACATACCGCGGCCCAAACCTCACATAATAACTTACCAAGTTTCCCATAACATTCCACAAAGTGCATTCCTATGAAATGTGCATAATTTTATAAGGTAAAAGTAAAATATGATAGACATCTGACTATATAAAAGTTCAACAATTGCACATTTTCTGTGGCATTTTTGTGTATCTAACACTTATTTTGTGAGAGCGAGAGCAAATGGTAAATTAAATATATAAAAAAAAGGTAAATGTGACCATTAACCAAAAGTAAAGCAAAATCTCAATTGTTATTATTGATGAACTCACTACTTATAGAAAATCAAAGGCTTGACTAAAAATAAAACCAGGCCCTCAAAATACACACATTATATAGGGCACATATCTGTCATGTTTTACCCCATTTTGCCTAGGAAGGAGTTTCTCACAATTACCATTTTAAATATATAACTAATGCAAATAACTTTATAACTTAGAGTCTCTTCAATTGAAGGGCACATGCTTAAAAAAACCTCTGGCCTATAATCATACAACTCATCATAAAAGCATATATATCGCAAAGGCATACATGTATGTGCATAGCAAAAAATGCAGAATACTATATGAATACCTACTCGTGCCTTCTTCACCTGGAATAGTTTCATCCACAGTTTTAGGCATCTAATCTTCATTAAAAGCCTGGTTAGTACCATAGCACAGTGGCTCGACAGGACTAAAGTGGCTTAATACCTTCTTCCCACACCTTCAGTTTTGCATATCCTTATTCCCAGGATCCTTGCTAACCTGTGACTAAGTAAGAAACATATGCCATTGATAATTATTGGATAATAGCAGAAAGTGATGAATGTTTAACCTGCCTTTATCATTTTTCACAACAAATATTGTTGTTGGCCTGTGTGTCTTCCTCTTCATCATTATATCACATCTTCTCATAGTCAACCAAGTAAAAATTTAAGGTTGTGAAACTGTCTCTAAAGTCAAGGTGTCTACATCAAACGTCGAATCTTCTATCTAGTGGCTGCACCACAAATAAATATTTGAATTTGTAAACACAAATACCAATTCAAAGAAAGGAAAAAAATTAGGATATTATATGCATCTGAAATAAATTTTGGGGTAATTTCGTGTTTTTCCTTAAATAGCATATCGATTTTATTTTAACCATTAGAGACTACCTTAAACCAAATCTCTACTAATTAGTGTTTAGTAATTCATTTTTCTCACCAGTAAAATGTGCTTAAACACGAACCATTCTACCTGTTCCATTTACAGGCCCACAATTAAAATATGAATTCTATAGCAGTAGGGCGCCAAACCAATGAGGATAGATAAGAAAAAAGGGAAGTTGTACATGAAACATGTTTTTGGAAAAGTATAAACGATTTACCGATTCAAAAGACATCCAAAATCTACTTCAGCAGACATCAAAATGAACCATTAGTTCCTATCATAGCACCTGCAACATAAGGATTGTATGGGTTAAATACAGACTGCATAACATAAGGCAGACTTTCTGCTCGAGTGTCCTGTATAATTAGGTATACATCATAAGTACTAAAGCATTATAAATTTGCGTCCAAATGATGCGATATTTCAGATATGCTAAAGAATCTCAAAGGTGAGGCACATTAGTTTTCACCAAAAGCAGTTTAACTAAAACCGGGTCTTTGACTAAACCAAATAACTCCTAAAAAAGGTAGCTCACTGCTCCGGAATCTCAAATTAGTCCTAAAACGGTTCAGAGAACGACTTGAAATTCAGACCATTGTCCAGCTTGCACTAAAATAGCTCCAAGAATTACATGGTTTTGGGCCACCATGGTTCATGTTATACGTATCTTCCAAGCTAGAAGTGTAACTTTATCTTTCACATTTTTGTTTGGTGACAGGAATACATTGTAATGATTAACAATCGAAATTCATGCGTGCTCGTGTGTGTATCAGCTATACAAATTTTATATTTTTTTCAAAAAAATCCTGTCATGGACCAGTTCCACTATCAATTAATCCAGCTACTTCGGAATAAGAAAACCGGAACGGGAAAACGAAATTAGAAACTACATTGTTAAACAAATGGGTCAATTTTGGTTTTTTCTTTTTATCTCATACGGCTATGGGTAATGCAAAAACATTCATCAAAAAAGGAAATTGGCCATATGGCCTAAACGGGTTTGAGAGTCATTCTTCATGAAACCGTAAAATGCAATCTTTTGTCGCAAATAGTATGAAGTATCAATAGTAACACCCAATTTGTCAGCACTTGTAAGATAACTGAACCTCAAATCCAGTAGCAGAAACAACAGGCTATATAGGACCAGAACCAGGACCACCCATATGCTGGGTGCTATATGTGGTGGGTCTAAGCATAGGCCAACTACTGGTCTGACCATTTCCGGAAAATTACCTAATTCTATGTTTTATTTTAACCTAATGAAATAAAAACCCTATGTGACACTGTAATAGCTGCGGTTGCTAAAGCAGAAGCCAGGATAGTATGTGTTCCTATGACCCAATTCCGATTGCATCTTCCCTTAGTCCATCTTCTCAACATGTAAACTATTAAAGGATGTTTCTCCCGTGCGTCATGAATGAGTAGGCCAAGGGCCCCACAATTGGGCATTGAGTCGTTCATTAACTTCATCATACAATATACTTTGTTCTCAACTAATGTCAAGAGAGATGCAATCTTAAAGCATCGTTAAATCAAATATTATAAGATTGAATATTAAAAAAATGACAACACAAAGTAGGAAAATTACCAACAAACATTGCTGATACTGTTGCCTAAGGTTCTCAAGTTCTGTCATCAGAGCTGGAATTTGCTGCAAATTCAATAATAGTCTAAAGAAAGTAGAATAATATCAGTCAATAAGCATATGGTTGAAGAATACAAAAGAATAGCACCAGACTTTGAATCTCATTATAGTCTAAAGAAAGTAGAATAGGTGATCACCATTTTATAAACCATCATTCTTTTATCTGGTGATGGAGGTCCACAAATAGTCCATATCATTATTCATTTTCTATCTGATCAAAACATGAGAAAGTAGACTCACACTTTTAACAGGCCAATCAATCTTGAAAATCATCAATGTTGGTTGGATTTTCAGGTCTCGTGTGTGCTGCTAAACTTTTTAAATCATTAGAGACTATGAGGCCGGCCGGATTTGCATCCTTACTGTCAGTAAGGCAACATCATTTAGTGAATGTAATCTGATCGGGCCACTTGAAGCCACCCACTCTGGAAGGATTATCAAAAATCCGTACTGTCAGTAAGGGCAACATCAATAAGACTGGCCAGATTTGCAAGCTCGACAATCTGCTGGCAATAAGTGGAATCGTCAGCTCCAGTTTTCTTTGCAAAATAATTATTTGTTAAAGATGCTAAAAAAGATAATAAACCATAAGGCACCGAGAAGGAGGCTTCTGGTGGCAATAAATAAAGTTGACCATTGAGTGCTTAGCTCATGAATTATTTGGAATTTGGGACAAAGAAGGCTGCTAATCTTAAAGCTTATGAATTATGATCAACAGAAATTGGCAATAAAACTACCTTCGTGTCACTGCAGAATTAGCCTTGCAGGATCGTAAGCCAACAGTCTCTTGAGAATTTGCAGAACTGACATCATATTGGTACACCTCAAATGAGAGAACAATGTAAAGACGACCATTTTTTCCCAATGACCATTCCACCTTGCACCATGTGAAAAAAGCACCCCTTATTCGGATGGCTTATGAGAAAAATACACTTTGGCTGACTTTGGAGCGATTCGGCTTGTTACCTTATAAACTGATCATTATACTCACCTTTTTGAGCAGTTAGCAAAACAAAATACAACCTGTGTTGCCCCATCTGGGATTAGCTTTGCAAAGCTGAAACCAGCCACTTGGGTGTTGAATTCAGCATCTAACAACACATTGCTTGCTTTAATATCTCAGTGCATTATGTGCGGTGTCTGGGTGATATAACATTATAACCAAGAGTAGTTAAGATACGTTGGCGTTGAATTCAACATTTAATAACACATTGCTTGCTTTAATATTTCATTTGAAACATAAAAAACATAAAAAGGTTGCAGAAGTCCCTCGGCAGATCCAATAGCTTTTACATCTATTTTATGTAGTTGCATCTATTTGATATGGATTTCATAATTTGCATATCAAATTTAAGTTTTTGCATGAGGAAGCCATCGAGTTCATTAAGTTTGGAATGCGGAATAATGTTACCCAGATGTGTGTTCAGTGTTCAAAGACCTGTTAAAAACTACTCCTAAAAAATTATAGACCTGTTCTAAATATTTCACTGATTCTTATTCTCTGATCTTGTATTGAACAGACACTAAATGATAAAAGTTCAATGGGATCATCTCCAACATGGTAAGTAATAACTAATAAGTGTGGCATATTGTTCTATTTTTGCATTGCATTTCATCTGTTTTTTTTATAAATGCTTTGTTTTTTTCCTTTTAAAATAGAAGTTGGCCAGTCTCTAATATACAAAACAAACTATGCTGCAAATTGACGTTAAAGAAATCAAATGCTTTATGTAAAAGAAAGTATATAGTTACGAACCTATATTTCCTTCAGACAATTTAGCAAACACATATTCTTGGAGAAGGTTGGCAAATCAACCAAACTCATAGAACGAAAGGAATATCCAAGAAACTACCCAAATAGCGTGGAAATGTCCTGCAAAATCAGTAAATATAACATTGAAAATTGATAATCATCAACATAAAAAAAATGGTTACGCACCCATTGATTGATGAAGATGGAGTGTCAATATCTCTTTATAAGTTGTAGGTTACCTGCAAAAAGAGATAAAAAAAAAAGAAAAATAAAAGAAGAAGACGAAGATCAATAATACACAAAAAAGGGGAGGGGATGATGAAGATGAAGATTAAAATTTAAGATTTTGAACTGATTATATGAGGATATAAAAAGCCCAATAATCTATTTGGAGGTCCGATAGTTTTTTTATTATCTTGTTTACAAAAGATTGACAATGCATTTATCTGCTTGCAACACCATAGTTTTTAAAACATATTACTCATGAAACTATACTTTATTTCATACATACAATAACAGATTAATTCATGTAGAACTGCAGGTTCCGGATGTAATCAAAGTCAACACATTTCCCTGATAATAACTTGCTGCAACACTAAAAGAACTTAATTAACCCCATAAATGAAAGGCTAAAAATCGCCAAAATTTTCAACTCCTTGATACAACTTTTATATATATAGATAGATATTATCATCTCCTTTCTTTCATAGATATATTCATCTTCATATTCAATATCTGTATATTCTAGTCTTCTGGTATCATATGACTGTTGTTCATTTTTACTGTAAACATTCCTTAATCCTTATATTGATTAACTAGATTATTGTTCCTCGTAATACACGATTAGACATATATAATTAATAACAAATTATCATTACATGATTTTGTAAATTGACAAATACAGATAAAAAAAATGTTGATAATGTTTTAATTAGTACGATTCAAAAGATGTCAAGTTTAATTATTGCTAAAATGAGTTAATTTACAAATAAACAAATTTTCATTGAGCACTATCGCATTTTCAATCAAAGTTAAGATAAAAAACTAATACTACAAATGTCAAACATTAGGTTTTTTTATTTTATGTTTTTATAAACAATTAGTAAAATTAAAAAATTATTGTATTAGGTGATAGTTTGAAAATCAAAATAACCAAATTTTGTAAAAGAAGATAATTAACAACTAAACATAGATTTGACCTTATTCTTAAGTCGTGTAACTATGTAAAGAGTAGAATTCGAGTTTTAGTGTTTGTTTTAGTGTGTGTTAATGGAGGTTTTAGTGAGAGAGTGTAGAGAGAGAAAGTAGAGATGGCAGGGAAAGATTGGATTGTATTATGGGGTCAAAGGTTACATTTTGCATTATGGAGGGGGTTTATATACCTATACACATATTACACTATGCCCCCTTCCATACATAGATATTTACATTGTAAGTACAAAAGATACAAATCAACTACTACTAAATATATTTCTAACAATCTCCCCCTTAGTAGTGATTTGTGAAAAATATCCAGTCTTTGAAAAATCTTCAAGCTCTTGTATTCGGTCTGTCTTTGTTAGGATGCCAGAACCAGTTGTCTCCTTCAGGTCTATCATCTGGAACAATCATGTTTGCTTCAAAGTTCTTTGGTGGAATATTTTGTGGACCTGGAAGATAACTAGGCTCGTACTTGATCCAACAACCTCCTCGTCGACGTACAACATACTTAGACTTCTTGACATTCTTCGCCTCTCTCATCATTCTAATGTTGTCTCTGTATTCAAGTCTTTGATTAATCTTGGAGATTGCTTTATCAAATACTTCCTTTTTCTTTTCATCTTGATCATCTTCTTTCAAGCATAACAAAACATTCTTGCAAAACTCTAACGTTCCATCAGAATAAGAAGCAAGTTCATTCATGCGAATGAAAATCTTCTTCTTTCGACTGTTTAGAAAAACAACTCCGAATGATGGTTTTTCAATGACATGACCAATACTTAGCCTTTCGATGTCTGCGGTGTAAAGACTTTGATCTGGATATGGAACATTGATCTTACTCTTGACAACTTCAAAACCTATATGAAAATCTTCCAATGAAGCATATTGAATGCAGTTTGACATGTATCTTTTTACAGCTTCAAAGGCAATAACGTCTTCACGATATCTTTGCATTGCATTCAGGAAATGGTTGTAGAGAAAGATAATGTCATCAACTGGCAGTAGCTTGAACTGGGCTTCAGTGAATCTGTACATCTTATTATTATCTCTTTTCACATGAAAACATGGAACATAGATGGAAACCCTTGTGAGTCCCAAATATAGATGAATAACAAACCCGACTGGCAAGTACAACTGATCTTGATGGACAAGTTCAGTTTACGATCCAGATATGGATAACAAGAAACAATTGACTAGATATAAAAGGTAAGAACAAGTGGCAGAAACTATATAAGGATATATATAAATATAATCAAGTATGTAGCATTGAGATACGTTGTTTTCTTTTCAATGTATTTGATTTATTGATGTATAAACAAATACAAGGATTGTTGCGGAACAAAGATAAACACCCAAGTGTAAGTATCTAAACAATCCTGAAATACAAGTGATCTAATTAACTTGGAAATACTCGTAAGTTTACTTAGAGTATATCTCACAAGTTGCAATGCTAAGTTTCAAGCACTTTGTAAGTTGTGAGAAGACTTTGTATTTATAGACCAAGTCCATGATGATGTGGACAAGATCGTACAAAAGTGGTTGTAAGCATTTAAGGAATTAAACCTAATTCCTTACATGCTCACACTAGGAAGAGTATATAAGTCACTTGATGTGACTTATAGTACTAGGTTCCAAGCCTATACTTTGTACCTTTTGTTAATAGATTAATCTATTAACCGGGTAAAGGTGTAAAGTAAAAGTCTTCCTCGTAATCAGTGTAAAGTGTTGTAAATACTTTACACTGAGATGCTTCAGTCTTGATCTGGTAGAATCACTCTTTGCTCGCTTCTGAGGTGATTCTCTTCTTCATACTTCAGTCTTTGACTTCAGAATGAATGCTTCAGATTTATCTCGATCTGAACTGAAGTGAAGCTTCAGTGAAGGAATTCTGAGACATCTCAGAATTCTGTACAAACGTCTTCACTAAACTTCAAGCTATTTCTGAACAAATTATACTTGGTCGATTTTCGACCTAACAAATTCCTCCTATTTGTTCTGAAATAGTGCATGCATCTCAGACTTCTATCTATACATGTTTGTAAGTCTGAAATGCAAGTTTTTGTTTAAGTTGTAAAAATTTTCTAAGTACATCTTATAGATCATTGATGTCTCAGATTTTTACTTGTGGTTTTCTAACTTAAACCTATCATCTACTTATTGATTACAAAATGCAACATATATATACAAACTGAAATGATAGTTACAAATGTAAATTCTTTACAAGTACATGATAGTCTGAAGAGAAACTACTTCTTGGCAGGCCTTGAACCAGAAGGTGCCTCAGTAGGTTTTCTCTTCAGTGGAGAATGATCCTTTTTGCCAAACAGCCTTCCTTCAATTTCTACCTTGGCTTGCATCTTTTGTTGTATTCTTGCTAACCATGCACCAGTCAAGGCAGATTTTGGTTTCCCTTTCAGAACCTGGATCATTTCCCTGTGCTCAGAAATCCCAAACTCGTGCACTGAAACCTGATGGTATTCTTCAGCTGCCCTTCCTTCTTTTTTAACAACCAAGTCAAAAAGCTTCAATCCATCAGCTTTTGTTACTTCCATATCAACTATCTTGGCTGGATGAGATCGATGCTTCATATAATGCTCATATTGATCCCTTTCATGTTTTCTTTGAATTTCAACAGCATCATCAGACATTGGTTTGAAGGTAGAAAGATCAGCATCACGAACACTCTTTCTTGAAGATCTAGGTCCAGTCACTTTGGGCTTAATGGTTGGTCTGAGCAACTCTTTCTCAACTTTCTGAACTTCGGCCAGAATTTCCTTTCTTTACAGCCTTTTCCACCTTGTCATTTGTGTCTTTGGTCAGTTCAGCAATCATCATTCTAACCTCTTCACCAACCTTCTGAGAAACAGAATCTGAAATCTGAGCAGCTAGATTCTGAGATAGCTCAGACTTCAGATTATCTAAAACACCAACACTTATGGAAGCCCCAAGTTCTTTCTCATTAACACTGGGCTTCTGAACCAACTCATGAACTTCATTTCCAACTGCCATAAACTCTTGCTTCAACAACTCAACACTAGATGTCAAGTTCGCAACCACCGAAGCTTGCACATCTCTCTTTGTCAATCTGAAGGCTTCTCTGATTGCAGAGCTCACCTTGTTGCAAGTCATTACCAACTCATTCAGCTTCCCAACTACTAGTCCTTCATTTCCAGCAACTTTGGTCAGCTCAGTTCCAAGGAACATCTGAGCACCTTTCATATCAGCCAAGGAACTAGTATTGGCAGTTAGAGATTTGGTTAAGTCCTCCACCCTTAAAATAAGGTTTTGGACTTCGGTTTGTGTTCTCTCTAACTGTGCTTCCACATTTAAAGGAGGTGGGGGTTGTGCAGAAGCAGGAGCCACAAAAGGTAGTTTACCAAGCCCTTTAAGTACTTTATTCATTTGAATGTCAGTAGGACTCTCAGATTCTGTCTCAGAATCCAAGTCCTTCTCTGAAGGAGCATCATAGTTGATTGGTGGTGGTATGTTGTGAATTTGAGGGTGAAGAAATTGAAGTGATGGAGTGAAAGATGGATCGGTTACATATGCGGGAGTGGTACCTGGTGGAAAGATTGGATTTTGGTGAGATGGTGGTGGTGGAACATAAGGCTCATTGTCTTGTTCTGGTTGGATTTCTGGGGGAGGAGGAGGGGCGTTTGCGAGGATGGGGGCTGGCTCAGAATCAGATTGATTCGCCTCCAATAATCCCTCGTCAAACTCAAAGTCAGCAAGAGAATCAAGATTCTCCTGAGGTAGCTCATCGTCATCCCAGAAAGCATTCACTTTTGCAATCTGGTCAGATATGCCCTGGTTTGGGTCACTAGTACCCGCACCAGTTTCTGGTTCAACAGCTGCAGAAGCAGTTGCATCGTCACCAGATTCAATGATTGTCAACTTTTCTTTAGGTCGACTAACGGGTCCTACATTCTTTTGTAGCCCACTTAGTGACCTTTCTGAACCAAGAACTAAGTTTAGTGCTTCTTGATCTTTTAGCAAACACCTGGGGAGGTTTGAGGTAGTTCAGATGAAGGGAATTTCTGAACCCCTCAAGAGTGATGACACACTTCTTGGTGCCTTCATTTAGAGTGAAGGAGATGGATTGTTCATCCTTACTCACCACAGCAGTGTACCAGAATTCAAGCAAGTATCGATGATACAATGCTTGAGGATTTGCGGTCAACGCATAATGGAAAGGGGACTGCTCCCAAAAATTGTTGATTCTTCCCATTAAGGTTTCGGACTTCACATTCAATTGAGCCAAGAAGTTGCTCATGTTGAATCGGATTTGAGAAGGTGTGAAGTTCTTTGGCCATGTGGCAGATGTTTTCACATCACTCGATGGAGTATATTCAAAATTTATGAGTGATTTGTGTGAAGAAGAAGATGATGATTTAGACATTTTAAGATTTGAAAGATGAAAGTGAAAGGAATATGAAGAGTTAAGGAATTTGAAGAGTAAAGATGAGAGAGATTGATGATTGGAAAGTAAATGAAAAACGAAGTAAATGAAAGAAATGAAGAGTTAAGGAATTTGAAGAGTAAAGATGAGAGAGATTGATGATTGGAAAGTAAATGAAAAACGAAGTAAATGAAAGAATGAATAAGGAATAAGAATATGAAAAATGAAAGTGAAATGAATATGAAGAGTTAAGGAATTTGAAGAGTAAAGATGAGAGAGATTGATGATTGGAAAGTAAATGAAAAACGAAGTAAATGAAAGAAATATGAAGAGTTAAGGAATTTGAAGAGTAAAGATGAGAGAGATTGATGATTGGAAAGTAAATGAAAAACGAAGTAAATGAAAGAAGAATGATAAGGAATTTGAATTTAAGATGGAAATAAGAATTGAAAAATGAAAGTGAAAGGAATATGAAGAGTTAAGGAATTTGAAGAGTAAAGATGAGAGAGATTGATGATTGGAAAGTAAATGAAAAACGAAGTAAATGAAAAATGAAAGTGAAAGGAATATGAAGAGTTAAGGAATTTGAAGAGTAAAGATGAGAGAGATTGATGATTGGAAAGTAAATGAAAAACGAAGTAAATGAAAAATGAAAGTGAAAGGAATATGAAGAGTTAAGGAATTTGAAGAGTAAAGATGAGAGAGATTGATGATTGGAAAGTAAATGAAAAACGAAGTAAATGAAAGAATAATGAAAGATGAAAGTGAAAGGAATATGAAGAGTTAAGGAATTTGAAGAGTAAAGATGAGAGAGATTGATGATTGGAAAGTAAATGAAAAACGAAGTAAATGAAAGAATATGAAGAGTTAAGGAATTTGAAGAGTAAAGATGAGAGAGATTGATGATTAGAAAGTAAATGAAAGAATATGAAGAGTTAAGGAATTTGAAGAGTAAAGATGAGAGAGATTGATGATTGGAAAGTAAATGAAAAACGAAGTAAATGAAAGAATGAGAAGGAATTGTGAATTTAAGATGGAATACAAGGTTATTTTCCAACTAAAAACAATTAAAAATAATTTTTGAATTTCAAAACCCAAGACACATAAAGTATTTTATATTTGAAAATGATTTGATTGGGTTTGAGATCCTAAAATAATTTCTGGGGTCAAATCAGCATTAAATGCAAAGCCGTTTGAGTGACCCCACCCTGCAACACTTTTTCAGAAAAAGTACTCATTTCTTTTTCTTTTACGGCGCAACTTGTGTGACACATAAGCATGACCAACGTAAGTTAAAAACATAGTATGCAGTAGGTCACGTGTACACACAATTGACCAAGTATCAAAAAAAAAATATCTTGAAAGGATTGTTGTATTTCAGTGATGACTAAACAAATTCTGAGCATGATCAGTTCCAAGGAGATCTGAGCCATCTCAGTTAATAAAATTCAACTGAAATATTTTTGATTTTCTGAAGAGCTTCAGTTAAATACATTTTTCTGAGCAAAAAGTTCCTCCTCAAAAAATGAAGGTTTATTTTAAAGTTTGAAAAATATTTAACATTCCCCCTGAAGTGGTGATCCATGAATTAATAAGTGCCAAGATAGTATCACAAAGGCGTTCGATAGCTAGGCGAGCAAAAATTACATGGATCGCTCAGACTGGTGAACCAGATCAGTGTCACTGAGGCGTTCATAACAAGATTACCAGTCTAAGGATTTAACATACCCAACTCACTGACTAGATGTTTAAAGGTTTTGACATCTAAGGGTTTTGTGAAAACATCAGCGAGTTGCTTATCAGTGGGAATAAAGTGCAATTCAATATCTCCTTTCAGAATATGATCACGAATGAAATGATACCTGAGGTCGATGTGCTTGGTTTTCGAGTGCATTACAGGATTGTGAGATATGGCAATGGCACTAGTGTTATCACAAAAGATTGGAGTCTTTGTGTAAGTAACACCATAATCAGTTAGCTGGTTTTTCATCCATAGAATCTGAGCACAACAACTTGCTGCAGAAATGTACTCAGCTTCTGCAGTGGATAGTGATACTGCAGTCTGTTTCTTACTAGTCCAGCTTACTAACTTGCCACCAAGGAAATGACACCCACCAGTGGTACTTTTCCTGTCTATCTTGCAACCTGCATGATCAGAATCTGAATAACCCATTAGATCTAGACTAGAGCCTTTGGGATACCAAAGACCCAGTCTGGGGACACCTTTAAGGTATCTGAAGATCCTTTTAACAGCATTTGCATGTGCTTCTCTGGGATCAGACTGAAATCTAGCACAAAGGCATGTTGCAAACATTATGTCTGGTCTACTTGCAGTTAAATACATCAGTGAACCAACCATACCACGATATTTTGTATGGTCCACTGGTTTTCCATGTGGATCAGAATCCAAAGTTAATGGAGCAGAAATAGGAGTATCTTTTGATGAGACTGAATCAAATTGATATTTCTTTAGTAAATCTCTGACATATTTTTCTTGGTTTATGAAAATACCATCTTCAGTTTGTTTTACTTGAAGTCCCAGAAAATATGTCAGTTCACCCATCATACTCATTTCATACTCAGAAGACATGATTTTAGAAAATTTTTCACACATCTTCTCATTTGTAGAACCAAACACAATATCATCAACATAAATTTGTACTAAGAGGATATCACTTTTATCATGCAATATGAACAAAGTGTTATCAATTGCACCACGTTTAAAACCATTTTTAAGAAGATGTTTAGTAAGAGTATCATACCAGGCTCTGGGCGCTTGTCTCAGACCATATAAGGCTTTGTTCAGTCTGTACACCCAATGTGGTTTTTCTTCATTGATGAACCCTGGTGGTTGATACACATAAACGACTTCTTCTAGTTCTCCATTTAGGAAAGCACTTTTGACATCCATTTGATAGACTTTAAATTGATGATGAGCTGCAAAAGCTAAGAATATTCTGATAGCTTCAAGTCTAGCAACTGGTGCAAAAGTTTCATCAAAATCTATTCCCTCTTCTTGTGCATATCCCTTGCAACAAGTCTTGCTTTGTTTCTGATGATATGACCATCTTCATCCATCTTGTTTCTGAAGACCCATCTTGTCCCAATTGGTTCCTTCTTCAGGTTACTAGGACAAGGAACGAGTTCCCATACATCGTTTCTTTTAAACTGGTTGAGCTCATCTTGCATGGCTTCAACCCAGCTTGGGTCTTGCATAGCCTCGTCAATCTTCTTGGGTTCAATAAGAGATAAGAAGCTGACGTTTAAGCATTGATCGCTTGTGGCTCTTCTGGTCTGAACCCCACTAGTGGAATCCCCAATGATTTGCTCGATAGGATGTGCTTTAGTCCACTTAGTGTATTGACCAGGATGAATAATGATATCAGTGCAAGAACTTCTCTGAGTAACTTCAGGAGGAGTTTCAGAAAATACATCTGCAGTTCCTTCTTCTTCCTGCAGATCATGACTTGCATCATGAAATTCTTCAGAATGAGGTTGCTCAGTGGAGCCTGATATCAGAGGAGAAGCAGCATGTACATCTGATCCAATAGTCAGTTCAGAAGGCAGTTTGAAGCTGACTGGAGGATAAAATGGAATGTTGCTAGGCTTTTATTGTTGGTTCTGAACGGAGATGTTCAGAAGCAGGTTCAGGTGACTGATCAGTTTCAGTAATAGGATCAGAATCACCAAAACTTATTGGACTTTCTGAGGGTGGTACAGGAATGGAATTTTTAAAGATTGCAGAATTGGATTCATCAAAGGTAACATGAATTGACTCATCAACCTTTTCAAGTCTCTTGTTAAAGACCCTAAAGGCTTTGCGATTTGATGAATATCCTAGGAAGTACCCTTCATCAGCTTTTGCATCAAACTTTCCAAGCTGACTTGAATCATTCAGAATGTATACTGGACACCCAAATACATGGAAGTATCCAATATTAGGCTTTCTATTTCTGAGTACTTCATAGGAGGTCTTCTTGTGTCTTTTGACATAAACAGATCTGTTCTGAGTGTAGCAAGCAGTTGCAACAGCTTCAGCCCAGAAGTTCTTGGGAAGACCAGATTCATTTAACATACTTCTAGCAGCTTCAATCAGCGTACGATTCTTTCTTTCTACAACACCATTCTGCTCTGGTGTGTGTGCTGAGGAGAAGTTCTGAGATATGCCAGTTTCAGTGCAGAAGGACTCTAGAGTGGCATTTCTGAATTCAGTGCCATTGTCACTTCTGAGCTGACAAACTTTTCGCTTGTGTTTGAGCTCAATTTATTTGATGAGAGCAATGATTTCAGCAGCAGCTTCACTTTTGGACCTGAGGAAAATCACCCAGCAGTACCTTGAATATTCATCAACTATAACAAGGGTGTACTTCTTTCCTGCTCTGGTCTGAACATTCACTGGTCCAAAAAGGTCCATGTGAAGCATGTGAAGAGGTTCAGTTATACTAAAGCTTTGCTTGGTCTTGAATGAAGCTTTTCTGCTTACCCATTTCACAACCTGGACATGGCTTGTCTTTGTTGAAAGACATAGAGGGTATCCCATCAACAAGTTGTTTTCTTGACAACTTATTAATGTTCTTGAAGTTCAGATGGGATAGTCTCTTGTGCCACAACCAATTTGTGTCTTCATCTGCCTTTGAGTAGAAACATTGTTCAGAGGTAGAAGGATTCATATCAATGACATAAATGTTTCCCTTTCTTGGTGCAATCAGTACCACCTTTCCATCTCTGTTGAATATGGTGCCTTGTGAAATATCAAATAGAACCTTGAAGCCATCATCACACAGTTGACTGACACTGATTAGGTTATATTTCAAACCGTTCACATATGCAACACGTGTGAATTTGACTTGACCATTATTCACCACACCATATCCCTCAGTTTTTCCATTACCATCATTTCCAAAAACTATTGAGGGCCCCTCTTGCACCCTGTATTCCTCTAGCAGGGTCTGATAACCAGTCATGGTTCGGCCAGCAGCACTGTCCAGAAACCATATGTTCTTCTTTCAGTCTCCCTGCACACAATCAATGATTAGTTCTTTTTGGGAACCCATCTATGGATGGGTTCACTAGACTCTCCCTTAGCAGTCTCAGATTTCTTTGGTTTATGAGGAATAGAAGGGTCAAATGGGATTTCAGTCATTATCTCAGATGACACAAAAGTAGTTGGTTTGATGGATTTTTCAACCTTTTTCTTTTCAGATTTCTGCTTGGTTTGCTTAGAAAAAGGTTTTGCATTTTGTTTAGGTTGAAGAGGAGTGGTTTCAACATTTTTTAAACGTGCATTACAACTCTGCACTTGTCTAGCCAATAGTTGAAATTGACTTTCTAACCTTAACAAGATTGATTCTTCATTAGACACCTGAGCCTTACCAGAATCTGAGGTAGATGGCTCAGTGGGGGAGATATTTTTCTTCTTCCTTTGGTCCTTGGGAACCTTAGATGAAGTCTGAGGGGATGGCTTTTTGGATTTAGCCATCTTTTCTGAAACAGTTGTCTGAGCTGTTTCAGATTTACCCTCAGATTGTTCTTGGACTCTATCAGTCACAGTTTGCTGTTTGCCAACTTTAGGAAAAATAATTTCAGGTTTCATTTCCTTTGGAAGTGCATCTAAATCAGTGATTATAGATGCCATGTGAAGATCACCAGATTCATATGCTGTTTTTTGATTTGCAAAAGTATTTTTTATTGCAGCATCTGGTTTTGGTGCACTCATCCAAGACTTAATTATTTTCTGCTCTTTTTCAAGGATGGTTTTAACTCTTCTTTTTCCAACTCTAAAGTGGCAACCATAGACTGATAACTTTTTAGAGCCAAATGAACATCTTTCAGTTCTTTCAATCTGGCATGACTGGCGTTCAGTTCAGAAGCATTGTTTTCAAACATTTTTAGGCTTTCTGAACGCACTGTCTCAACAAAGGAGATGTCAGCCTCTAAAAGAACCAAAAGGTCCAGTTTGTGTTCCTCATTTTCTTCATAGCCAAAATTACTGACCTTTTTCATTACTATATCTACCCAGCGTCCAGATTCAACATCGGTTTTGACCAAATGACCTTGATCTTCTTGTGCCATGAAACACATGTCCCTAACTTCCTCTTCATCATCAGATGATTCATCAGAGTCTTCCCATCTTTCAGTTTTGGCAATCATACAACTGTTGCTTGAGTTGTCTTGTGCCATGAGAGCCATATGTGCCTTTAACTTCTTGTATTTGGCCTTATAGCTGTCATCAGATTTCTGAAAAATAGAATGGTTAGGAGCAGATTGTGATGATGATGGTTGACTAGATCTGCATTCCTTCATGAAATGTCCTTTCTTGCCACATTTAAAGCATTCAAGATTAGACTTGTCAATAGAAGCGCTGGAAGCAAAAGGTTTCCCAGATCGATTTGATTTGGCCTTAAAACGATTGAACGTTTTAGCCAGCATGGCAACCAGATCATCATTGTCATTCTCATCACAATCATGAGTGACATTAGCAGAGACACCAGTTTTTAACATTTCAGAAACCATCTTCTTCATCGAGTCAAAAACATCACTCTCAGAAGATAGTAGAGCAGTACTATGTGGTTCAGAATACTGAACCGTACTAGAACTGGTAGAAACATGATTCTTGGCATCCTGCTCAGCCAAGGCTCTTTCAGCTTTGTTCTCTTCAGTATATCTGAAGGCTCCATAAAGGGAAGCAAGAGTATGACTGTGCAAGGTTTTGCCTTGTCTCAAGACCAAGATTAAATTTTCCCATTTAGAAGGTAAAATGTCACAAAATTTTTCCAACAAAATTTCTTTGTCTTTGGTTACACCTAGGGCTTTCAGTTGGTTTACCAGATTTGTAAATCTGATGTAGGTTTGAGTTAAAGACTCCCCATGGATAGCAAAGAAAGACTCATATCTTTTGTTTAAAGCAACTTTTCTTGTGACAATTGTCTCATTTGTGCCTTCAAACTGTGTCATTAGTTCCTCCCACATTAATTTTGAGTTTTCAAGTAAGACAAGAGTGGGCATTAGGGTTTCTGGAACTGCGTATAAAATCATATTTTGTAGCTTAGTATCAAGGTCTACAAGTCTATGATCTTCCTCAGACCAATGATCCTTCTCCTTAGGTGACTGCCTAGGAGTCCCATCGGCATTTCTGACAACAGTAGAAGCATTCATGGGGACAAAGGGTCCTTCTTTTAAGATATCTGGCAAATGTCTCTCAACACCAGCAATATACTTAAGCATGCACGCTTTCCATGTTTGAAAGTTTTCACTGTTCCCATCAAACTTGGGAACAGGATTGTTTGGAAAGTGTACGTGTACATTATGTGATGGTATATTGTTGTTGATGACAGGGGGTGGAGTAGCATTATTAGGGTCAGGTCGTTCTTGTTCAAAGTCAGTCATCTATGCAGATCAAAGGTTAAAGAATTGATATAATTCAACCTTGCTGCTCTGATACCAATTGTGAGTCCCAAATATAAATGAATAACAAACCCGACTGGCAAGTACAACTGATCTTGATGGACAAGTTCAGTTTACGATCCAGATATGGATTGTAAGTCCCAACTCGTTAGATGGTACTACTGAAGACACCTCTATGTCGATGGTGGAGTTACTTTGCAATATATGCACTGAACTGGAGACGACCAGTTGCAGTGTGTATATACCAAGTTCTAGATAGATTACTTATATAAAAGACAATAAGTAAAGAACAATGCAATAATACAAATAACTTGTAAACAATCTTGATGAGACAATATGTATTTTTCAATGTGTAATTTATTTATTGATATTAAACAAATTACAAGGTTGATGCGGAACCAAGATAATACACGAATGTAAATATCCTAACAACCTATGAAATACAATTGATCTATACTCGGAATTTCTCTTCAACAATCGAAACACTTAAAGTAGTGAAATGTTCCTTTTAGCGATTGAGAGAATATTGCACAAGTTCACCAAGAATATTGCAGGTTTGCAAAGTGTGAAGTTTTCTCACGTTGTGATTTCACTTATTATTCTTGTTGTGCAATGACTTGTATTTATAGGCAAAGTTAACATTGGGATGTTAACTTTGGCCGTACAAATGTGGTTGGGTGCATTTAAGGAATAGCATTTAATTCCTTAAAAAGCAGTGTAAAGTCGCATGTTAAAGTGACTTTACATAACCACCTTTATGTACCTTTTAATACTTAAATAATAAGATAAGGCTTATTATCCGGGTAAAGGTACATAAAGTATACAAGTCAATTCCTCGTAATCAGTGTAAAGCTTTGTAAGGGCTTTCCACTGATGGTCTCCAGTTTGTAACTGACTAGAATGCCAACTGGGCTTCGCTGCCATTGCCATTCTCTATCTTCCATTTGTTGTCTTCGACTTCAACTGGAATGCTTCTTCAACTTGGTCAGTTCTCAACTGGAGGAAGTCTTCAGTTGCGTTAACTGTACGGTGCAACTGGACTTCAATATATTTCTGGACAAATCTTCTTGGTCACCAGTTTACTGGTCACCAGATGCAACTGGTGAACTGGTCAGTGTGAACTGGTGACTGGCCAGTTCCAGGTGAACTGGTCCTAACAAATTCCCCCTATTTGTCTAGAAATATTTCTAAGTCTTTCTAGTTCTTGTATCTATACAAGTATGAACTGGAAAAGCTTGTTTGATTAAATTCTATCTAAGTTTCTAAGGTATTTTTATAGATCAATAAATACCTTAGGTTTGTCTTTTAGTTTTGTTAGATTTTAATCTTTTATCTACCTTGTGGTTACAAACTGGTAACTTCATTTATACAAGGAATGAACTTTACATAAGTTACAGAATGTAAAACAAATTACAAGAAGATAAAAATGAAGAAGAACTTAAACAGATGGCCCTTCGCCAGTTCTCCTTCTTTTGGCAACTGTAGAAATGGGCTGTTTGTCTTCTGGATCAACATTTAGTCTCTCTTCAATATTTTCTTTAAACTTGAGCAGACTTTGAAGAACAAACATCCATCCTCTTTCGACCTTGTTCTTTTGTTGCTTGGCCCCCAACAAGTTTGCCATCTCCACCAGCTCCGAATACCCATATCCAGTAACATCAGGATTCTCAGTTTGCCTTAAGGGTCCATTAAGATATTGAACCCCAACAGTGAAGTGTTTGGTACCTGGTTTGATTGAGACTTTCATTTCAGTAATCTTACCAGGGTGATATCTCCGCTGTTGCACTTCAGATAAGTACTCTCTAGCTTCAGATTCATTGGCCAGTTTGATCTGGCCAGTGCTCATACTGTGCACTGCAGCTTTGATATCTTCACTTGAAGGTTCAGTTGTTTCCACCCAGGTTCTAAGGTCAGCATCTCTTGGCAACATCTTAGGTTTTCCTCTGGACTTGGGTGGATTCAACACTTGTTTGACCACCTTCTTAACATGCTCAGCCCTTTTGAGAATTCCTTCAGTTCTCACTTCCTTGGCCTTATCCACTGTGATATTTAAACATCTGGCATCATATTCAGCCTCATCCTCCCTATAGTGTTTGTCAAGCTCAATCTCCAGTTGTTCTTTTAGGGCATTAATAATTCTGGGATCAGCCTTGACTTTGGCATATTCTGCAAGTGTCATGCCCAGGAGACGCGCATCACTTATATCAAGTAGAGTTGGGGCTAAAGTTTTTCTATCATTAGCTTGATTAACCCTCATCTGTTTCTTTCTCTCCTTGATTACGTCCCCAAGCCTTGCCAGTTGCCTACTAACATCATCTGATACTGGAGGAAGCTGATCAATGTTACCAGTTTCTAACACACTGGCTTCAGTACCAGTTGTTTTTGCTTGTTCATCAGTGGCCAGCATAACTTCCTTTCCTTTATCTTTATTCCCCCCATCAACAACATCATCAAACTGTTCAATAACATGCTGCTGGTCATCACTTTCATCTGACCCAACAACAGTTCTTTCAACCAACTGCCTTGCACTCACTGGACCTGGCAGTCTTGGTGCAGGTGCAAGGATATTCCTTCTTTCCCTTTCCCCCTTGGCAGCATCGAGACCTGCACGAATAGCTGCCCAGTCTTCATTACTGGAGGGCAAACGGGCTAGAGGCTGCCACGATTGCATATCCTTGCACTCTCTAAAAACTGTGCAAATCATTCGAAAGGATCTCCACAAGTGGTTAATTTCTTGAGACTGGGTCAAGACATTTGCTGCAGTTTGGTCCTGACCAGTCTTCAAGTCTTTCAACAGCTTTGAGTCTTCATCTAAACCCTTAACCACTTGTTCCTTCACTTCAGCATCCTTCTTTTTCAAGTTGTCCACTTCAGTTACCAGATTATTAATTGAAGAAGTGTGGGAAGCCAACTGAGTGTTTATAGCATTAACTGCTCCCCTTAACTGCCTAACTTCAAGTGCCAGAGGCTCCAGATTAATCTGAGGAGGGGGGAGCTTGGCAAATTCAGCCATTACCTTCTTAACCAACTCATCTTCTCGACTGGCCAGTTTGTCATCAATCATCTGGCCAACTGAACTGGCTACCTGCTGTCCAATTTCAACTACATTGAGGCCAGGTCTTTCAAACAACTCCTTGACCTGCCTCTCTATCTCCTTCAGATCAACCTCTGATGATCGAACAGTGTTACTCAATAGGTTGGAGATAGATGTATTGACATTGGAATGAGTTAAGTCAAAAGCTTCTTTCAAAGATGTGGACAGATTGTTACAGCTGGTGACTAACTCATTTAACTTCCTAAATACCAAGTCCTCATTAGCAGCAAATTTGTTTATTCCCAAATCAACAACCTTAGAATTTATGATTGTGTCCTTGTTGAATTTGGAAATGGACTTGGCATTTTGCTCGATTGTCTTATGAACACCCTCCACCCGTTTGATCAGGTTTTGGATGTCGGTTGAGAAGGAGACAAATTGAGCTTCCAGTGACAAAGGAGAAGTTGTCACTGGACCAGTAGCAGGATGCACTGGAGCAACTGGAGGGGGCAAGACAAAGGAGGCCTCTCCAGTTGGTTCAGTAACAGAAGAACTTAAATTGGGTAGTGAAAAAGAACGCTGAGGAATTTCAATGTGTTGGTCAGGCTGAGAATGCTCAGGTGTGACCAACGGCGGCGGTAGAGAGGTTTGCCTATTTCTAGGCACAAAAATTGATGGAGTTCTTTGTGGGGAAGTATTTGTGAGCGTATCTGGATAGGAAACTGAAACTTGGTGTTCTAGGGGTTGATCAGAGAAAGAAGGGAGTTGATCATGTACAGATGCATCAACCATTTCTTGATCATCTTGTGTTCCTTCCGAATCCGAAGATTCAAGATGGAACTCATCCTCATTTATGCCTAGATTCATAAATGATAGGGATAGCTGAACATCAAGTTCAGGCTCCTGATGACCAGTTCCAGTTACCTGGATGGTTTCATCAGTTGGAGGATCAGATGCCGAGGCATCTTCACCAGGGATAGACGTGATAGGAGTGGCTTCAGTTATGGTTGTTCTATCCTCAACCACAACTTGAGACGAACTGGAGGGCCCCTCATTATTTTGAGGCCCGCCCAGTTGTCTTTCTGATTCACTTTCCAAAGGTGCATCAGTTTTAGCAAATGCCAGTCGCATTTGCTCTGGAATTTCGACCTCTCCAGCTTCAGAAACAAGAGAGTCTAGATTCCTCATCAAATCTGGCCTTGTGAACGGTGAATCTGTATTTCTATACTCTTCATCGCCCAGAATTTGTTTGAAACATAGTGAAAGGAATCTTGAAAAGGGGATACACACACCCCTGGAGCCTTTCAGCTTTTGTACGAGACTCCTATACAAAATGTCAGCAAAATCCACCCTCAACCCATTCCATAAGCAGTAAGCCATCTCTGCTTGTGAGGAGTTGATCTGGTCAAGACCACCAGAACTCCCACCTAAACTTTCCACTAGGTGTACAAAGAAATACCTCCATGAAGGTGTAAGACCCTTCATGGTCATAGCACCCTTGGTCTTCAACACCCCATTGTCCAAACACTCCTTATGACCCATCTCAAGGAGTACTTGACGAAAATTGATATTAGGGGGCAAGACAACTGGAGATTCACCTTCTCTCCAGTAATTGAGGTGAAGAGCATCCCTCAATACTTCAACAGTCAAGGTACACTTGATTGTTCCATCCTTTAATGTGAAACTGATGGAGGAACAATCAGAAGAAAGAGTGGCAGTGTACCAGAACTCACATAAGTAGTTATGATACATCTTGCGTGGGTTTCTAGAGAATAAGGGTCCTATTGGAGAATCCTTCAAAAACCTTCGGATTCTACCAATAAGGGTATTAGACCCTTGAGAACCTTGTAGGCTTGCCAAAGGATTATTAGGGTTTAGTTTAAGGGCAGCACTACTCGGAGCACCAGGTGCCTGGGTGACATCTGGTGAGGGATTGTATGCAACAGTCAAGAGATTTACATCTCTTGAACGGGATGATCTAGGAGCCATAAAATGAAATTGAAATTTGGAATTTAGGGTTTTCGATTTGTGAAGCAAAGAGAAGAATGAAGCAATGTTGATGATTGGAAGTAAATGAAGAGAGTAAATGAAGAGAATGAAAAGAGAGTAAATGAGTTTTGGAGTAAATAAGGGTATTTATAAGGGGATTCAAGATCCCAATGTAAAACCAAAAATCATATTTTATTAAACCAAAACATTTTCGAAGATATTTTGACAAAATGTGTTTGAATTTTAAAATAAAATATAATTTTCCATGTAAGCATTAAATGTTACCATGTCAGCATTAAATGCTACGACGGCTTACTTTCCCCATGACCCCACTCGCTTTTTGTTATCCCAATACAAACAGTTGTCAAGTACTAAAATTGGTTCCAAACACGTCAGATCATGATATCAAGTGGTTTAAAACACTCGAGTATCATCACGTGTCACACAAATTGACCAAGTATTTGTAACGTTATGAAAATTTAGACAAAGACTGAACCTGGTAACTGGAGGATCAGTCCAGTACCAGTTTCCAACTGGAGAGTTCTCTAGTTGCATTTTCAAACAAAAAACGAATTTTAGTCAGAAAATTATTTTGAGTCTTTCCCCCTAAAATGATGATCCAGATATCAATTAGTGCCAAGATAGTATCACAAAGGCGTTCGATAGCCTGGCAAGCAAGATAATCTGGACCTCCTCAACTGGAGAACTTCATCAGTGTCACTGACGCGTTCAATAACAAAGAAAGCTCCAGTTAAGGGTTTAGCATTCCCAGTTCGCTGATGAGATGTTTAAAAGTTTTCTCATCGAGAGGTTTAGTAAAAACATCAGCTAACTGTTTGTCAGTGGGGATGAAATGAATTTCAATATCACCTTTCATAACATGATCATGAATGAAATGATACCTGATGTCAATATGCTTTGTTTTGGAGTGCATCACTGGGTTGTGAGAAATAGCAATTGCACTGGTGTTGTCACAAAAGATTGGGGTCTTGGTATACTTCTGACCATAATCTAGTAACTGGTTTTTGATCCAGAGAATCTGGGCACAACAACTGGCCGCAGAAATGTACTCTGCCTCAGCAGTGGACATAGAGACTGAAGTCTGCTTCTTGCTGGTCCAACTCACCAATTTTCCTCCAAGGAAATGACAACCACCAGTTGTTGATTTTCTATCTATCTTACAACCTGCATGATCAGAATCTGAATAACCCATTAGATCTAATCCAGAGCCTTTGGGGTACCAAAGACCAAGATTAGGACACCCTTTCAGGTATCTAAAGATACGCTTTACAGTGTGCAAATGAGATTCTTTAGGGTTAGCCTGAAACCTGGCACATAAACATGTTGCAAACATTATATCTGGTCGACTGGCAGTAAAGTACATTAGTGAACCAACCATACCTCTATAGTCAGTTATGTTAACTTGTTTGCCAGTTGGGTCAGAGTCCAAATTCAATGGTGCTGCAATAGGTGTGTTTTCGATGGGATTGAATCATATTTGTATTTTCTTAACAAATCTCTGACATATTTTCCTTGGTTTATGAAAATTCCATTTCCAGTTTGTTTAATCTGAAGACCTAAGAAAAATGTTAATTCACCCATTAAACTCATCTCATACTCAGATGACATGATTTTAGAAAACTTTTTACACATTGCATCATCAGTAGAACCAAAAATAATGTCATCAACATAAATTTGTACCAATAAGATATTACCTCTTTCTTTCAAGATAAACAAGGTATTATCTATTGCACCTCTTTGAAAGCCATTTTTAAGAAGATGTTTAGTTAAGGTATCATACCAGGCTCTTGGGGCTTGTCTAAGACCATACAATGCCTTGTTCAGTCTATAGACCCAATGTGGATGCTTTTCATCGATGAAACCTGGAGTCTGCTTAACATAAACTTCTTCTTCCAATGTTCCATTAAGGAACGCACTTTTGACATCCATCTGGAAGACCTTGAACTGCAGATGGGCTGCATAAGCCAAAAATATTTGTATGGCTTCAAGTCTTGCAACTGGAGCAAAAGTCTCATCAAAGTCAACGCCCTCTGCTTGACAATAACCCTGGGCAACTAGTCTGGCCTTGTTTCTTACAACATGACCATCTTCATCCATTTTGTTTCGGTAGACCCATCTGGTACCAATGGGTTCTTTCTTTAACCCAGGTGGACAAGGAAAAAGCTCCCAAACATTGTTCCTTTCAAACTGGAGGAGCTCTTCTTGCATAGCTTCCACCCAGCTTGGGTCTGCCATATCCTCGTCAATCTTCTTTGGTTCAATTAAAGATAAGAAGGTGACGTTTAAGCATTGCTCACTGGTGGCTCTTCTAGTCTGAACCCCACTAGTTGGATCACCCACAATTTGTTCAATTGGGTGGGCTTTAGTCCATCTAGTGTATTGACTAGGCTGGTGAACTACAATATCAGTGCAAGTCACCTGGCGATCCTCTTCAGTTGCAATAGCATCTGGAGAAGGATCAGTCCAAACAACTTCTACATCCTCATCAGAGTCAATGAGGTCTCGATTGGCATCATGAAATTCTTCATTTGAAGGCATTTCTTGAAGAACTGGAGAGGTAGGAGTTTGAACTGGTGCTGATATTGGAGTGGCACGAACATCAGATCCAATCACCAATTCTTGTGGTAAGTTGAAATTGATGGAAGGATAAAATGATGTGTCACTGGTACTTTTCTTCTTCTTAAATGGTTCCAGTTTGTTGGAATGACTGGAGAAATATCAAGGCTTGGTCTCTTGTTGATAGCTTCAGTTGATTCATCGAATGTGACATGAATTATCTCATGCACCTTTTGGAGTCTATAATTATAAACTCTAAAGGCCTTTCGAATATCTGAATAGCCTAAAATACTCCTTCATCAGCTTTTGCATCAAACTTTCCAAGCTGACTGGAATCGTTCAGTATATAAACTGGACAACCAAATACATGGAAGTATCCAATATTTGGTTTACGATTCCTGAGTACTTCGTAGGCAGTCTTCTTATGTCTCTTGATGTAGACTGACCGGTTTTGGGTGTGACAAGCAGTTGCAACTGCCTCAGCCCAAAAACTGGTGGGA